>SJYX01004683.1:4428-65314 GCA_006410675.1 Oreotragus oreotragus
GCTTTTTTGCATTTCTTTTCCATGGGGATGGTCTTGATCCCTGTCTCCTGTACAATGTCACGAACCTCATTCCATAGTTCATCAGGAACTCTGTCTATCAGATCTAGGCCCTTAAATCTATTTCTCACTTCCACTGTATAATCATAAGGGATTTGATTTAGGTCATACCTGAATGGTCTAGCAGTTTTCCCTACTTTCTTCAATTTAAGCCTGAATTTGGAACTAAGGAGTTCATGATCTGAGCCACAGTCAGCTTCTGGTCTTGTTTTTGTTGACTGTATATAGCTTCTCCATCTTTGGCTGCAAAGAATATAATCAATCTGATTTCGGTGTTGACCATCTGGTGATGTCCATGTGTAGAGTCTTCTCTTGTGTTGCTGGAAGAGGGTACAAGGCAAGTTAAAAAAGCATGATACTCACTTGCATATACATTTCAATTAATTAATAATCTTTAAATTCCACAAACAGTTTAAAGAATGCACACATAGAGTAAAGTAATGAAATATGAATTGAAAAATAATGGAATCAAGGAGTAAAACATTTTTGGGTAGATGTCAGGGTAGGAAGAAAATACAAAATGCACATATGCTAAAACTTACCAGTTTGGAACTGATCAAGAGAGAGAAATGCAGTCATTTGAATGTGGAAAGTTGAATAGAGAGAATTACTGACTGTAACAGGGAATTGAAGCAACAAGGTGTTGCCTGGGAAGTGATCAGGAGAGCTCTATGGAATATTGGGAGAGCAGAGACGTGGAGCAGACACTATTCCAAGGGCTGAGAGTGAGTGGGAAGAAGTTTCCCCCAGGGCTGAGACCCAGGCCTGGTTGGAGACCGCGCAGCTATGGCTGGCCGGGTAGCAGAGCAGCAGTGTGATGCTGTGCTGTGAGAATTATCCAGAAATTCACCCCTAGGAGCTTGCTGGCAATCTGCCCTCTAGGATTTGGAGGAGCTGTTCACTGGGAGGTGGACGCACAGGGAGGTGTCTCACGGGAGAAACTCTGCCATAAATCTGCCCGAAGGGGTTGGAGAAGTGGACCACTGTGCTATGCAGGAGTCCAGCCCTAGGGAGGCTGCTTCTGCTGCAGGTCCTGGGGAAGCCACGTGTGCTGTCAGAGGGCCCTAGAGAAGCTGTGCACTCTGCAGGAGTCTGGAGAACCAGCACCAGACCAGGAAACATAATCCTTTCATCCTGAAATGTCTCTGCAGAGCCCACTGCTGATAAAGGTTAACAGTGCCAGCTGATGAAGGGAAAACATTTAAAGGGCCCATACCCCTTTTTAGAGTAGACGCAAAGAATGCATTTGGAACTGAGAGGCAATACATTGCCAACTGGCCTGTGTGCACGTTAAGTCACTTCAGTTGTGTCCGATTCTTTGCGACCCTATGGACTGCAGCCCACCAGGCTCCTCTGTCCATGGGATTCTCCAGGCAAGAATACTGAAGTGGGTAGCTCTTCCCTTCTCCAGGGGATCTTCCTGACCCAGGGATCAAACCTGCATCTCCTGCAGCTCCTGCATTGCAGGTGAATTCTTTACCGCCGAACCACCTGGAAGCCCACTCACTAACTGGCCTACTAAGTCACAAATTTTAAATGGCTTCAGTTCTGTCTGGATCTAAAATAGACCCAAATATGATGGGCCTGAAAGGGAAGCTGAGTCTCCTGGTGGCCAAGATCAACTGAAAAGCATGATCATTTTCCCTTGTTTATAAGACAAGTGATTTCCAGAAAACATTTCATAGAACAAAAATTTAGAGACATTTTCTCATGAAGTATCTGCTTTCAGAAGACACTGGGAGAGGTAAGACATTCCCAAAGCAATGGATTTCTTGAAATTTTGTAATTTTCCTCAAGTAAAAGCTGAAAGCTCTTATACTTTACTAAACACTGATGTTTAGAACCTGCCATCCTGTGCAGGAAACATTGAGGTACAAAAGAAAAAAAAAAAAAAGTCAACTAGATTTCTGATGAGAGAAGAAAGCTGAACACCTAGCAAGAGATAACCAATAATACTTTCCTTGGATAGGATGAAAAAAAAAGTGCAAAAAAGGGCTTTTTTTTTTTTTTTTTGCTCGGATCACTAGAAAATGTTAACTTTCCCATTAATTCTACTTAAAAATGTTCAAATTCGTATTTGATTTCTAGGATATAGATTCCCATCTATACCACATTCTTAGTATTTTCTTGAAAATTGAGGGTTTGCAGTTTATTCTCAGACATGCCTTAGATAGAATGATTAGCATACCGCTCACTTGAAGAGGTTACAGGCACGTTTGGTTTCCTCACAGCGACTTTTGAATATAGATGTTTCTACGTGAGTCTCTGTGCCACAGAGAGGCAGAAGTTTCTCTCCCCTGTCTTATCTGACTTGACTCTTCAGGGAGGATGAGAGGAAATACAGTGCGTGCTTTCTGATGTCCCCTCAAAAGAAATGCGAGACAGAAATATTGGCAAGTTTTCTTCTGTTGGGCCAGTCTCCATGCTATAACAAAATGTTTTATGAAAATTAACTTTAAAAATCCTTAGAATATACTCTTTCTGTAGACACCATGATTAAGTTTACAATATGAAAAGGGAGTGTCTTGGTCACTAACCCGTGATTAAAAGCACTGCTTCTGGAGCCAGCTTGTCTGGGTTCAGTCCTGGGTCGGTCCCCTATATGCCGTGGGATCCAGCTGAGTTTTACACAGGCTGTAAAATGGAAATAATATCATTTACTTGATGGAGTTGCCATAAGGATTGGTGAGCTCTCAGCATGTACCTAACATGTCTAATCAGCACTGTTCAGGTAAATATTGGGCCAGTGTGTCCGGATTAATGGGAAATGCTGAGGTGTTATTTCTGTCTCTGCCAGCGTGCTTGCTGGGGAAGAATCAACTGCTGACTTCCTTCTACCTGGATTCCCTAAGAAAGATGTCCTACTTAAGAAAACGCACAAGTGTCAGCATGTGGGGCAGAGCCATGCTAAGAAGCAAGGGCATTCCAAGACAATCTGATAGGTAAAAACTCTATGGGGTAAATTTAAAATCATCCATCTTTATGGATTGCCTGAAATTAATAAAGCCTTATGTGACATGGTATGGGCATTCCAAGAAATCTAACAAGAGTTTCTGCCATTAAAAGCTTTAGTGGCTTATGGGGGAGATAAGATTTATTTCTGTATAAATAAGTAAATGTGTGCTTAGTTGCTCAGTCATGTCTTACTCTTTGCAACCCCATGGACTGTAGCCTGCCAGGCTCCTCTGTCCATGGGGATTCTCCAGGCAAGAATACTGGGTTGGGATGCCATGCCCTCCTCTTGGGGATCTTCCCAATCCAGAAATTGAACCCAGATCTCCCGCATTGCAGGCAGATTCTTTACCATCTGAGCCACCAGGGGAGCAAATATATATAAATCAGTAAATAAATAAACAAACAAATACATCTATGGAGTAAATTTAAAATCACATATCTTTATGGATTGCCTGAAATGAACAAAGCCTTCTGTGAAATGCCATGGATGTTCCAAGAAATCTAACAAGAGCTTCTGCCATTAAGGGCTTTAGTGGCTAACTGGGGAGATAAGATGGATTTATGTATAAATAAGTAAATAAGTAAACAAATAAGAAAAGACACAAGGAGTTTGAGACAATGATAGAAGTGATGTCATATGGTACATGAACTACTGACATATGGGTTATAAGATAGTAGTTACTACTGTAGTTTTTTTAAAATTAATTTTTATTTGTGTATAGTTGATTTACAATGTAGTATTGATTTCTGCTGTACAGCAAAGTGAATCAGTAATACATATACACGCATCCACTCTTTTTTAGATTCTTTTTCCGTATAGGTCATTACAGGGTATTGAGAGGAGTTCCCTGTGCTATATAGTAGGTCCTTATTAGTTACCTGTTTTATATATAGTAGTGTATAGATGAGGCTTTCCCAGCAGCTCAGTGGTAAAGAGTCTGCCTGCAATGCAGGAGACCTGGGTTTGATCCCTGGGTCAGAAAGATCCCCTGGAGAGGGGAATGGCAATCCACTCCAGTAAGGAGAACTCCATGGACAGTGGAGACTGGCAGGCTACAGTCCATGGGGTCGCAGAGAGTTGGACAGGGCTGAGTGACTGAAGCTTTTACTTTTTTACTCGGCTGATTAGTCCCCAAGCCTGCTGATGGGGTCTTCCAAAGTTTCTGTAAGTGAATTAATATAATTTAATCATATTTTTTTCTACTCCAGCTATTTAGAATAGTTGGTTTTGGATTACATAAAATGAAACTAATATGGCAAGTTGCTCTGGAGGCGGAGGGGCCCAGGCACTCTAGTATCCACTGTAGGGAAGAGCTGCACTTTTGCATCCTTTATTTGAAGATTCTATGCCCTCTTTGTCCTCTTCCCCCGCCCTTCTGCACAATTTATAGACCCAGGCACCTTGATCTGTAAATCAGTCTAGGTGATTTATAGGCCTTTTGGTGCCTTGGGTCAGCTGTCTTTGCCACCTTTAAAAGCAGAAATGATCAGTACCTCCAAATCCTACTGATCCCAAGTTATCGTATTGACAGATGTGTTACACTGCTTTGAACACATGGAATGCAGAGCCCAAACTAACTCAGAGTTCCTGATGACTTTGAACTTCTAGAATGATAAAGTTAATAGAGTGAGTGGACAGATATGCAGGATGGACGATGGAAATGGAGAGAAGGACAGGGTATCTGCAATCTTTTAGTGCCTGAAGCAGAGTGGAAAGTGAGAAGGGTGTCATGATCAGGGGTTGGACAAACATGAGGAAAAGAGTGGAAACCAGGTGCCAAGGGCACACCCTGCCTTGCCTCCTGCCCCCATCTCCGGTTATCCTCTTTGTTATTAACTCAGGGTGCATATACCCCAAAGACTCAGTTAGCTCCTCACCTGGGTTTTCTTTCTCACACTATCATCCTGGCAAATGTCTTTGAGGAGGAGATGCCATCAAGCTATTCTACGTTTATGTAACAAGCTCACTGTTCTTTTTTAAAAAGCAAAATCTCAGTTAAAGGGATCAGAGGACAGCACCAGTGTCTGGGGCTTAAGAAGCCACAGAGCCCTGGGCTTTGTGGCCTTTGGGGGGATAGGCTGTCTGAGAATGACTGCTGAGAGGAAGCTCCTGTGTGAAGTCTGAGAAGTTGCCCCAAGTAGACTTTGGGAAGGAAACCATTAGGGAAAGTCCTAGAACCATTCCGCCAGCCACATGGCTGGATTCGGAGAGGTCGGGAGCTGTGCTGACTTCATTAGAGATCAGGAGGCGGAGAGGTGGACTTGGGGGCATGAGAGCTCATGCTCATGTGGAGTAGTTCTACTTGACCTCCCAGAAGATATATCCTCCAAATAATATATCTTTATTGTGGTGGTTGTTGCTGTTAGTCGCTTGGTTGTGTCCGACTCTTTGGGAACCCATGAACTGCAGGATGCCAGGCTTCCCTGTCCTTCACCATCTCCTGGAGTTTGCTCAAATTCATGTTTATTGAATTGGAAAATATGCATAAGATACAGCTTAACATGTTGACCATTTATAGGTGTCTTCTTTAGTACCATTAAGTACGTTCACACTGTTGTGCAGTTAGCACCACCATCCACTGCCAGAACTTTCTCTTCTCCCCAAGTGGAAAATCTTAACCCTCATCTCTCCATTTCTCCCTGGAAAACAACATTCTACTTTCTCTCTCTGTGAGCTTGACTACTCTGGTTAACTCATATAAGTGGAATCATGGAGTGTGTGCATTTTGGTGATTGGCTGGTTTCATGTACTATAATGCTTTCAGGGTTCAACTATGAAGTGGGTGTCAGAATTACTTTATTTTAAAGACCAAATGGCATTCCATACCACATTTTGTTTATCTGTTCTTCTGCTGATGGGCATTCTGGTTGTTTTCACTCTTGACTATTGTGAATAGTGCTGCTATAAGCATGGAAATGAAGAGGCCTCTCTGAGTCCCTGCTTTCAACTCTTGAGTATATTCTCAGAGGTGGAATTGCCAGGTCATAAATTGAAAAAGACTCTGATGCTGGGAGGGATTGGGGGCAGGAGGAGAAGGGAACAACAGAGGATGAGATGGCTGGATGGCATCATGGACTCGGACGTGAGTCTGAGTGAACTCCGGGAGATGGTGATGGACAGGGAGGCCTGGAGTGCTGCGATTCATGGGGTAGCAAAGAGTCGGACACGACTGAGCGACTGAACTGAACTGAACTGAACTGAACTGATTCTGTATTTAATTTTTTTGAGGAAACACCATAATGTTTCTAAATAACATATGTAATAAACCTTATTAAGTTTAAATACACAATATAGAAAGAATAGTATAATGAGTTCTTAAGTATACAACATTTGATTTTGAAGTTTATTTAGGTTGAATATTTGATGTGCAGGATGGATCCCTTTATCGATTCAGCAAACATTTGTTGAGCATCATCCAGTGATGATTCAAGTGTGAACTCTATCAGCTGAAATGGTGATGAAAATATGCAGCTCCAATCTCCAGCTCTGCAGTCATGGCTCAATGACAGACCCAGTTGCTGCCCCATTGAATCTACCATCACATTTGCACCAAGTACACACTTCCAGTGGGCTGCTACCAGCATGGTGGGGCCATTACTGCAAGACTCTCCAACAATGACTTAAGGACCTGCCATCAGTCTGGCTGGATCTTTCATAGAACTGCTCTATGATCTGAGACTCTTTCCTCCCATTTTTTCTTCCCTCTCCCTCTCCTTTCGTAAGTGTCAAATCTGCATTTCTCTCTGAAGTCTCTTCTCACCTATAGCCTCTCCTCTTACTCCTTCACATGTGCTTCCCCAGTAAATCTCTTACACATCCAATTGTGGCTGCTTCTTGGCATACCCAAGCCAAGGCACTTAGGATTTGGGATTTAAATAATATAGTCTTGAGTCATTCAATGCACATATCCTAGGAAGCCCAACATCATGACTAAGACTTTTGCAAATTTCCTGAAGGTTTATATTTTCACTTTGGCCCCAAGCTGTAAGCCTCTGCACTCCTACCTTTATTTCATCTTATATCCATGGTTCTCCTCTTCCCTCTACTTCACCTCAACTCCTGTATGGAACTTGGTTTCTTTTCCTTGATTTGGTCCCAAACCACTTACCACATACCCCTTTGTGTTCATATCAGGGTTTACTAGAAGTCTTAAGTCTTTCTCACATCTCAGAAATACAAACAATTTGAACTTAAAGAGGACCACTTCCTCTTTTAAATGTTCTTCAGCCCCACTCACCAGGAATCTCTCACTGGCCACCTTTTTCTGCAAGCTGACATATTTTTTCATGTTGTTTGTCTGCCTTGGTCCCATTCACCCAACTTATTTTTCCCTGCCCACCTGGATCCCTGAATATATGTGTACTTCTCTTGCAGAGAAATTAAGTTTATCTATCTTTCTTTGTCTTGTTACAGTCAGAGTCTTTGAGACTCATCTTTCCTTCCAAAATTTACCGCTCAAGGTATTTTTCTTGTGAAGAAAATAGCTGAAAAATTTCAATTTTAGGATAGATAGGTAGACAATGTCCTATCCAAGCAAGCTTCTGATACCAGCTCTCAAAAGATATATTACTTATGAAAATCTTAGAAGAAAATATAGAGGAAATATCTTGACACAGATATTTTTGGGGTATGATACCTACCTGAAGCACTACCTGAAACTAAAAAGCTTTTGTAGATATTTTTCCAAAGAAGATGTGTGTATGATCATTAGGCACATGGAAACATGCTCATCATCACTAGTCGTTAGGGGAATGCAAATCAAGACCTCTATGAGATATCACCTCACATCTGTTAGAATGATCCTCAGAAGGATAAGAGATAACAATTGCTGGCAAGGGTGTGGAGAAAAAAGTGAGAGTGAAGTTGCTCAGTTGTGTCCGACTCTTTGCGGCCCCATGGTATGTAGCTTGCCAGGCTTCTCCATCCATGGGATTTTCCAGGCAAGGATACTGGAGTGGGTTGCCGTTTCCTTCTGCAGGGGATCTTCCTGATCTAGGGATTGAACCATGGTCTCCGCATTGCAGGCAGACTCTTTACCATCTGAGCCCACCAGGAAAAAACAAAACAAAACAAAACATTGTAAACAGTTGGTGGAGTTGTAAATTGGTACCGCCACTGTGGAATATAGTATGGAAGATCCTCAGAAAATTAAAGATAGAACTACCATGTGATCCAGTAACTTCCCTCCTGGAAATATATCCAAAGGAAATGAAGACACTAACTTGAAAGATATCTGCACCCTCATGTTCATAGCAGCACTATTTGCAATAGCTAAGAAATGGAAATAACCTAAATATCTGTTGATTGATGAATAAGGAAATTGTGATATATATCATTATATGTGCATATATATAATGGCATATTATTGGAATGTATATCTACATTGGAATATTAGTGGAATATATATAAAAATATGAATGTGTGCATATACTATGGAATATTATTCAGCCATAAAAAATGAGGAAATCCTCCTTTTGTGACAACATGCAAGGATGGAGGGCATATGATAAGTGAAATAAGTCAGATAAAGACAGATAATATATGAGTTCACTTACATGTGGAATATAAAATAAGGAAAAAGAATCTCAAACTCACAGAATAAAAGATCAGATATGTGCTTAGAGGAAGGTAGTCAAAGTACTTCCAGTTAAAAGATAAATAAGTACTGGTGATGTAATATGCAACATGATTAATATAATGCTTCTGAAAATTATATACGCAAGTTTTTAAGAGAGTAAATTCTAAGATTTCTCATCACAAGGAAAAATGATTTTTTACTTTATTTCTGTATGAGATGACAGATATTCCCTAAACTTACTGTGGTAATCATTTCGTAGTATATGTAAGTCGTACATTTATCCTGTACATTTGAAACTCATACAGTCATGTGTAACAATTATATCTCAATAGACTGGAAAAAAATGTTTAAAATATGTCTTTCAGTGGCACTGCACCTTACTATAGATAGATAAAGTCAGAAGTGCAGTAGTTGCTGTACTCTATATTTAAAACAGATAACTAATGAGGACTTAATGTATAGCACAGGGAACTCTGCTCAATGTTATGTGGCAGCCTAAATGGGAGGGGAGTTTGGGGGAGAGTAGATACATGTATAAATATGGCTGAGTCCCTTTGCTCTCCGCATGAAACTGTCACAGCATTGTTAATCGCCTCTACTCCAATAAAAAATAAAAAGTTAAAAAAAAAAAAAAGAAGTGTCTACTGGGTAGAGTGAGCCACAAAGGAGGGGATGTTTGATTTGAACTGGAGATGGGTCAGGTGAAACATACTAGAACAGGAAGCTCCGTTAGGATCCTACTTGTTGCAGGTGACCTGGGGTGGGGTGGAGTGAGTGTAGAGGCGGGGCTGGAGGGGATTAGAAGTGGAAACACTAAAGAAAGCACCAATAAGGAAAAAAGATCATTGCCACTGAGAAAACTGCTGCCCCTTGGACGGCAAGGAGACCAAACCAGTCAGTCCTAAAGGAAAACTCTGAACGTTCACTGGAAGGACTGATGCTGAAGTATTTTGGCTTTCTGATGTGAAGAGCTGACTCATTGGAAAAGACCCTGATGCTGGGAAAGACAGAGTACAGGAGAATGGGACAGACAACAGAGGACAAGACGGTTGGATGGCCTCATCGACTCAATGGATATGAGTTTGAGCAAACTCTGGGAGAGGGTGAAGGACAGGGAAGCCTGGTGTGCTGCAGTCCATGGCATTGCAGAGTCAGACACAACTGAGTGACTGAACAACAGCAATGTAGTGTTTGTTACCTGCCAGACGCTGTTCCAAGCCCTTTGTATACAACTCAACGAACTCACATCACAGGAGGTGTTACTAGCCCCTCTTTCCACCAGAGGGGAATGGGGCACCGAGTGAGTGACTGGGCAGTCATCAAGGTCGTCATGCTAGTAAGTGGGAGAGTCAGCACTTGGACTTGGGTTGGCTCCAGACTGAAACTCTGAGACTTCGTGGCTGGCCTGCTCACTGTTTGGTTGTGGATGTGTGGGTGTTAGAGAGAAGGAATGCTTGGAGTTCATCATCTTAGCAACTGGCATGCTCATCTTTTCATTTGACCTCAAGGGCAGAGACAGTAGTATCATTACTGATGCTTACCCTAATATAAAAGTTAGCATTCAATATTTATAGTCAGCCAAGGTCATTTGTTTAAGCAGATGCAAAGAATGACATGAATGCTATTTATCTGTTGCAATACCATTTACAGGAAATGGTGGGTATTTCTGAATTTAATTGTCATGCCTCTTTCAGTGCCCCCAATCTCATACAACTCATAACTCACTCAACCTTTTTCTGAATTGTAATAAAATGTCTTTGCCATAGTGTGTCATCTTTACCTGCAATTAAAATGGAATAAGGATCTATGAGTCAAAAAGCACATTTTAATTCTTTTCCAGTCCTCACCTCCATGAGCTATGGAATAAAATAACAAAAATGACAAGAGACGGTTGAAATGTGAATCTGCATGTTAATTTCTGTGTCCCATTTCCAAAGTAAGCCAGAAAGTATTCATATTAAAGAAGATTTCATTTCTAAAAAAAGTACGTCTTCTTAAAAGATGGTAAGCCATTGATATACAATCGCTTATGTGTCTCAAATTATTTTAACAGTAAAAAGACTTCCAATTTATACATTTCGTGTGCTGTACTTTCAAAGCTTTATATATTTCCCCTGAAAGTACTCAGCAAACCATAGATGCAATAAAAAACAAATGCCCTAAATGCAAGACAGAATCAGTGCAGTGCCTCTTAGTTTGGGATATGTGATATATTGACTTGATGCATAACAGAAGCTATTTGTATTCTTTTTTTATGGTCACTTAAATCTAATGCTTTAGAATCTGAGGGCAATTTTTGACTGATGTAGAATACCTGGAGGAACAGTTTTGGAGCATTTTGAAAGGTATTCACAGTCTTGTGAAGGAGGACCCATCCTGGCTTGAGAGTTTCCCATAGTTCTAACACCTATTGCCTCTGCCCTTGTTTTATGTTCACACCTCAACTGTGGTTGTTAACTGTTGGTGAGTGAGGCTTGGTGCTATCTGTGGCTCGATCACAGGAGGCAGAGCCTTTTGGAGAAGACCCCGACATGCAGTTGGCTGCCCCCAGGGGACCGACTCTCTCCTCTGGCTTCCCCGCTTTGAGTCACGCACAGCATGTTATCAGGGAAACCAGCAGTCCGTGTGTCGATGGGAAGGTTTTGTTGATTTCTTTCCCCAGCCTGTCAGCTTGGCTGCGAGCTCGGTGACTCAGACATGGTTGGTTCCCTGCTGTGCGAGCAGGTGATGCTTCTGTGTGCTAACAGGCACTCTTCCTGACCTGCTGCCTCCCACAGCCTCTGAGACTCTTCTGCCGCCTCATCCGGTCCTGGGAGAGAGGAGACACTAACCATTGTCTGGTATCTTCAGAGAAAACCAGTCCACAGAGCCTGTCTCTCCCATGCCCACCGAGTCCCCGACTGAAACTCATTGGGAAATCTCTAGCGATAATTCTGGTAAAGCACTCTAGACTCATATAGAACAAAGCCTTTTTACTGTCATCCTCAGCCTCATCTTCACAATCTCCAATTAGAGATCAAACATTTATTAAAGACCTAATTCTAGATGATTTTTCAATGTGATACTGAGTCAAAGATTAAACAGCCTAGATTCCTTCTATCTAGGATTATTCATGCATTTATGCTCAGTAGCTCAGTCGTATTTGACTCTTTGTGACCTCATGGATTACACAGTCCATGGAATTCTCCAGGCCAGAATACTGGAGTGGGTAGCCATTCCCTTCTCCAGGGGATCTTCCCAACCCAGGGATCGAAACCAGGTCTCCTGCATTGCAGGGAAATTCTTTACCACCAAGAAATGAGCCACCAAGGACACTGAGCCACCAAGGACACTGTCCATGGGACTTCCTAGGAAAGAATTCTGGAGTGGGTTGCCATTTCCTACTCCAGGGGATCTTCGTGACCCAGAGATTGAACATGCATCTCCTGCATTGGCAGGTGGATTCTTTACCACTGAGCCACCTGGGAAGCCCATTGGTATGGCCACTAATATATAGATATTACTGAAAGATGAAACCTATCTGCTAGCAGCCAGCATGGGGAGCACACTTAAAAAGTGGGTCCCTGATTGGCATATCAGAAGAGCTTTAAAGTATCTCAGAGAATAGGAGGCAGTTCACCTTTCTCTGGTGAGCGTTCAGGGGACAGTGGGAAGAGAGTTCCCCTTCGCTGAGTCTCAGCAGTCCAGGAGAGTGTGGTGTTGATGGGTGTACCGGGACTTCTGTGTGCTAGGTTTTTTTGGGCTGGGCTGGGTCTTCGGTGCTGCGCACGGGCTTTCTCTAGTTGCAAGAGCAGGGCCTATTCTCTATGTGTGGTGCGTGGGCTTCTCTTTGCCGTGGCTTCTCCTTGCCGAGTACAGGCTCTGGGTGTGCAGGCTTCAGTAGTTGCAGCACATGGGCTCAGTAGCTGTGGCACGTGGGTCTATATGCCCCACTACACGTGGGATCTTCCCAGACTAGGGATCGAATCCATGTCCCTTGCTTTGCCAGGTGGACTCAAAACTAGTGGACCACCAGGGAAGTTCTGTGTGCTCAGCAAGGAGTAAGATTGAGTTGATTAAGTGAGCTTTGTCCAGTTGCACCTGAGATGGTGGAAAGAGCCGCGGGGTTCCTGGCCCAGGCTTGGTTTTGAATCACAGCCCTGTTACTCGTTAGCTGTATGATCCAGGGCCAATCACACAGCCAGAAATTCTCAGCCTCATTTATCTGTCAAGTGGGAATAGGAACATGTATGCTGCCTAATATATCTGAGGTCTCTGGCGTAGGCCACAAAGAGTGATTACTGTTATCTCAGCACATCAGAAGGGACAAAACAAGGCCATCTGGAGGACCCACATGAAAAATCCTGGAGGCTTGGATTTCAGCATGATTGCGTGCTAAGTTGCTTCAGTCATGTCCGACGCTTTGTGACCCTCCAGGCGCCTCCATCCATGGGATTCTCCAGGCAAGAATACTGGCGTGGGTTGCCATGCCCTCCTCCAGAGGAGCTTCCCGATCGAGCAATTGAACCCCCGTCTCTTACAGCTACCTGCATTGGAAGGCAGGTTCTTTACCACTAGTGCCACCTGGGAAGTCTTTCAGCGTGAATACTTGTTTTCTAAAGATGGCGTGACCCCCGGCTTAAAATCTAGGTTTTGTGTTGCCCATCCATCCATAATCTAAAGCAGAAGAAACCGTGTCTTTTATTTTTAGACTCTCAAAGCCCCATTTTAAAATGAGTTAACGGGACAGTTTCTGCAGGGAAATTTGCCTGCTTTCACACTGGCTTTTGAGCAGTGCCTGTGGGGGCGGGAGGGCAGGGGCCCTGCAGCTGTGGGTTAGCCGCGAGCCCTTCATGCTCCCTCTCTGCATTCGGTCTGCTGAGGCCGAACCACAGCTTCCCTTTTTCTGTTTCCACACATTTCCACTGTAGCTGTAGGCGGCCCAGCCTGCAAGCAAGAGGCCCTGGGATGCAGGGGTTCTTTCTCTGCGCCTGGGCACTGAGCTGAGTTCCGTTACTGCTGCCCCCGCATTCAGAGCTGGCGCCAGGAGGCAAGGAGCAGCCAACCAGATGCCTCGAGAGGGCTGTGGGCAGAACCGATGAAGGTGCCACAATTTCTGCTGCAGAGAACCCTCAGCCGGCCATGCTCAAACTTTTCCACTCCAGGAACCATCTTTACTTCCTTTCTCTTCTCTTTCCTTGCAGCAACAAGGAGACCAACAGGAGGAGTGGATGGAGAGTCATCTGAATTCTAGTCCTGGCTCTGCCTTTGTGTCATCGTCAGTCCCCACCACCCCTTATGGATTTTTCATCAGTAAATGCTGAAAGTGGACATCGTGTGTGTTGAAATGCCTGGCCCTTGAACTCTAAGGGCATTTAAGACCTCCCCTCTCCCCTTCGTGGGACCCATATTCCTAGTGCACAGGACACCAGGTCTCCACTTGTGTCTCAGCTCCCCTGACCGCCCAGATCCTGGCTGTTTGCCACCCACCTCCTGTGTGGAGCAGAGGGTGTTGAGAGCTTGTGCTCAGGCAGGAAGTGAGAGGAGTCAGAGCCTGTTGCAAACCCTCCATGGGGAGGATGGGGGTAGTGGAAAGTTTGCGCTCATTTCTGTTTGCCTGATGGAAATTGAGCCAGGTTGCTGGGAGCCAGAAAGCATCCCATAAACACAATTTCCGGGGCAGGAGTCAGGGGGCTCCACTCCCTGAAAATTCCACTGCTCTGCTTCAGGATTTTCACATGAAACTTTTCAACACTTGAGTGCTTAGCTAAAGCTTGGCGCTGTTCCTCAGCCGCTGGCCTTCCTGTTGGACTGGCCAGGCTGCCAAAAATGGCTCACTGTGCTTTGGGGCAGTGAGGTTTGGTTAAGACCTCTGATCTCATTCTTGCACTTTCCTCCTTACCGTCCAAACCTGAGCAATAAATCTAGTGCCTGAGGTAGAGCTGAAGAAGCTGAAGTTAAATCTGGATCAACACATGGGAGATGGAAGAAAGGATTAGAGAGATGTTATAAGAAACATCTCATTAAAGTGGCAACTTCATTATCTGGATATTCCAGATGAAACTTCTAGAAAAGCTTGCTCCCTTGAACATAAATGCATCTAATGACAATGAGGAGGCTTCCCTGGTGGCGCTAGTGGTAAAGAACACTCCCCAGCCAGTGCACGAGATATAAGAGACATAGGTTTGATCCTTGGGTCGGGAAGATCCCCTGGAGGAAGGCATGGCAACCCACTCCAGTATTCTTGCCTGTAGACTCCCATGGACAGACGAGTCTGGCGAGTTATAGTCCATAGGGTCACAAAGAATTGGATACGACTGACACAACTCAGGAACACAAAGACAGATGCATCTGTATTTGTGACTCATGGTATTTTTCCTGGTGTCCAGTAATATGCTTTATGGAGGAAACATGTAAAATACGACCTGTAAGCAGCTTTAAAAAATGATTTCTTAGAAATGACTGCCACCGATGGCCCTTAGCATGTGAGATGGCAGATGGAATCACATATCCACGCCCTCTCCCTGAGTAAGGATGTGTGTAGAGATTTCTTTCATACTCCAGCGCATTTGTTAACTGAGACGTAGGAAGGATCATGGAACTTTATACCTTTGCTCATTACTGCTCAAGGCTAAATTCAGCCCCAATCACTTCAGTTAGAGAAGTGAATTTAGACAGTTCCTTTAATGAGGCAGGAAGGGGAAATTCCATTTTCTGCCTGAGCTCAATGCAGTCTGCCCTAGGGCTGAGGGGTCCGGATGCAAATGAACATCCCCAGACCCACTTGGATTCTAGTGGAGCTGTGTCAGCAGACCTGAGGCTCAACCCTAACTAGGAAACAGATGCCATGAAAAAAGAACAGAATCCGCTCTGAAAAAGCTGCTGCCACAGCTTGCATGGCCGCCATCTGCTGTTGTAATATCCCCTCCATCATGGCTCCTTGCTTCATCTGGTACCCTTCCCATGTGAGGGGAGCTGCCCGGCTTGGGAGACTGTCTTGAGAGTCCCTTGGACTGCAAGGAGATCAAATCAGTCAACCCTAAAGGAAATCAACCCTGAATATTCATTGGAAGGACTGTGATGCTGAAGCTGAAGCTCCAATACTTTGGCCACCTGATGTGAAGAACAGACTCATCGGAAAAAACCCTGCCTGATGCTGGGAAAAACTGAAGACAAGAGGAGAAGGGGGTGATGGAGGGTGAGGTGACTGGATGGCATCATGGACTCAATGGACGTGAATTTGAGCAAACTTTAGGAGATAGTGAAAGACAGAGGAGCCTGACGTGCTGCTGTCCATGGGGTCACAAAGATTTGAACACAATTTAGCTACTGAACAACAACAGCAGATATAAATAATGGCGTTAGCATCTGCACTTAAGCCTGGAGCAGATTGTCTGCTCTCAGATTGGTCTCAGCAAGGGAGAAGTAGGAGGTTGCCTTCATCTGCCCTCCCCCTCCTCCTCTTTCTTCCCTCTTGTCCGTTCTCTCCTCCCAGTCGCCTCCTTCTCTCCTGTTATCATCTGTGTTCTCTTGTCTTGCCAATTGTACCTAGTAGGCCAACAGGCAGGGCAGCTCACCTGGAGCATCTGTCTCCCAATCCAGTGAAGTTTATGGTTTGAAAGAAAGCCCTGGGGAGAGGGCAGTGCTTGTTCCCGAAGAATGGACTTTTGAACTGATGGTTTAGCAGGTGCCCTGCTTACTAATTAATTGCAGGGTCAATAAGATACTGTTGCACAAGGTTGCCCCCAGATGCCTGTCCTTCCGATCAGACCATCTAGGTTGTTTGCTGCATCGGGGGTAGAGTTGGCCCTGACAATAATTAATTTTAGTCCTTCCTTCAGAGGAGCAGGACCCAAGAACGGGAACTGTTGACATACAGCTGACTGCCCTGGGGACAGTTTCTTCAGACATTTACGAAGTTTCATTTGGCCTCTATTTTTAGCACAGGGTTCAGATGTGGTACTAACTATAGGGTGCTGCGTGTCTTAGCTCGGTTGGCTATAACAATGCCACAGACTGGGCAGTTTAAACAGTAGGCCTTTATTTTTGATTATTCTGGAGATTGGAAGTTCAAGGTCAAGGTGCTGGCTGATTTGGTTCCTGTTCCCTGGAGCTCAGTGGTAAGAACCCACCTGCCAATGCAGGAGACATGGATTTGATCCCTGGGTCAGGAAGGTCCCCTGGAGGAGGAAATGGCAACCATTCCAGTGCTCTTGCCTAGGAAATCCCATGTACAGAGGAGCCTGGCAGGCTGCAGTCCATGGGGTTGGAAAAGTGTCAGATACAACAGATAATTCACAGGATGCTTTTGGGGACAGGATGAGTTGATGTGTGCAAAATGCCTGGGAGTTGGTAAAGATGTCATCACTGGTAGCTCTTTTCTTTCTCCCATCTTAGCAGTATTTCTCAGTAGTACACTACTCTAGGATCTTGGCATCGTAAGAATTTAGAGCAGAAAAGAGCCCCGGAAAGGGTCTCATCTAGCTCTCTCACTGTTCAGATAAGGAACTAGGAGGAAAGTGTGGGAAAAGAAGGCTTCCCAGAGCTGCGCTGGCTGCACCAGATCAAGGAGCCAGTGTTCTGAATCCCAGTCTATTGTTATTTCAGCAGCCTCCCTGTGCCTCAGGTACCAGTTATTTTAGTTACAAAATCTGCCATTTCAGACTTCCTTTTGTCAAGGAATTTGTGCTTCTTAAGTCATCTTAATAAAACGAATATTTGTCTCCTAGAAGAAAGTTGAATACCTCAGGATTTGCAGATGGACCATCAAATGATTAGTATTTGCATCAAAAACAGGCCAGATATATTCTTCCCCAAGGAAAAGCAACACTAGTTCCTCTAAGCAGAGGCGACAACCTGAATGAAAATATCACATGGTCCTTAAGATTGTGTTATAGCAATATTGTGGATGCCTGTGCTTAGTTGCCCAGTGGTGTCCAACTCTTTGCAACTCCATGAATTGTAGCCTGCCAGGCTCCTCTGTCCATGGAATTTTCCAGGCTGCAATACTGGAGTGGCTTGTCATTTCCTCTTCCTGGGGAATTTTCCGACCCAAAGATTGAACCCTCATCTCTTGCATCTCCTGCACAGGCAGATTCTTTACACTGCGCCATCTGGGAAGCCATGCCAACTGAATGTAAAGTTCCAGAGAATAGCAAGGAGAGATAAGAAAGCCTTCTTAAATGAACAATGCAAAGAAGTAGAGGAAAGCAACAGAATGGGAAAGACTAGCCATCTCTTCAAGAAAACTGGAGATATCAAGGGAACATTTCATGTAAGAATGGGCATGATAAAGGACAGAAATGGTAAGAACATAACAGAAGCAGAAGAGATGAAGAAGAGGAGGCAAAAATACATAGAAAAACTATATAAGAAAAGTCTTAATGACCTGGATAACCATGATGATGTGGTCCCTCACCTGGACATTCTTGCATGAGAAGTCCTATGACCTTAGGAAGCATTGCTACAATCAAAGCTAGTGGAGGCGACAGAATTTCAGCACAGTTATTTAAAATCCTTAAAGATGATGCTGTTAAAGTGCTGCACTCAATATGTCAGCATATTTGGAAAACCTAGCAGTGGCCACAGGACTGAAAAAGTCAGTTTTCACTCTAATCCCAAAGAAGGGCAATGCCAAAGAATGTTCAAACTACCATGAAATTGTGCTCATTTCACATACTAGCAAAATTTTGCTCAAAATTCTTCAAGCTAACCTTCAGTAGTATATGAACTGAGAACTTCCAGATGTACAATCTGGGGTTTAGAAAAGGCAGAGGAACCAGAGATCAAATTGCCAGCATTTGTTGGATCATAGAAAAAGCAAGGGAATTCCAGAAAAATATATACTTCTGCTACATTGACTATGCTAAAGCCTTTGACTGTGTGGATCACAACAAATTGTGGAAAATTCTGAAGGTATAAGTGTACCGGACTACCTCACTTGTCTCCTGATAAACTTGTATCCATGTCAAGAAGCAATAGTTAGCACCAGACAATGAACAATGGACTGGTTCAAAACTGGGAAAGGAGTACAACAAGGCTATATGTTGTCACCTTATTTATGTAACTTATATGCAGAGTACATCATGCAAAATTCTGGGCTGGATCACATGCTGGAATCAAGATTGCCAGGAAAAATATCAATAACCCCAGATATGCAGATGATACCACTCTAATGGCAAAAAGTGAAGAGGAAGTAAAGAGCCTCTAGATGAGGGTGAAAAAGGAGGGTGAAAAAACTGGTTTGAAACTCAACATTCAAAAAACTAAGATCATGGCATCTGGTCCCATCATTTCAAGGGGAAAAAAGTGGAAGAAGTGACAGATTTTATTTTCTTGGGCTCCAAAATCACTATAGACTGTGACTGTAGCCATGAAATTAAAAGATGTTTGCTCCTTGGAAGAAAAGCTACGACAGCATATTAAAAAGTGGAGACATCACTTGGCCAACAAAGGTCTGTATCTTCAAAGCTATGGTTTTTCCAGTAGTCATGTATGGATGTGAGGCTGAATGCCAAAGAATTGATGCTCTCAAATTGTGGTGCTGGAGAAGACCCTTGAGAGTCCCTTGGACAGCAAGGATATCAAACCAGTCAATCCTAAAGGAAATCAACCCTAAATATTCATTGGAAGGACTGATGCTGAAGCTGAAGCTCTAGTGCTTCGGGTACCTGATGTGAAGAGCTGACTCACTGTAAAAAACCTTGATGCTGGGAAAGACTGAAGGCCAAAGTAGAAGTGGGTGGCCAAGGATGAGACAGTTGGATGGCATCACCAACTCAATGGACATGAATTTGAGCAAACACTGGGAGACAGTAGAGGAGAGACTTGATGTGCTGCAGTCTATGGGGTTGCCAAGAGTCAGACATGACTTAGGNATCACCAACTCAATGGACATGAATTTGAGCAAACACTGGGAGACAGTAGAGGAGAGACTTGATGTGCTGCAGTCTATGGGGTTGCCAAGAGTCAGACATGACTTAGGGACTGAACAATGACAACAATTGGCAATATTAACTCTGGAAATAAGACATTTCACATACAACCACCATGAGTCTTAAGAACCTTGTTTGACCTTATCAGCATGATGAAGAATGAGAAAAGACATGACATCCAAGTGTGGGAGAAGGAGTAAAGGACAAGTGAGTGTTGGATGCAGGGAATCAAGAGAGGTCTATGTTGGTACTGATCTTTCAGACTCTATGCTGGGAAGGCAGAAGGCACCCATCTTCCCCAAGTTAATGCGTTAATTTCTAGAGACATGTGTGTTCCTGTTGTGATGAATGGCTAGAAATCCTATAATCCTATAATCTGAATTCTCCTACTAACTTCAAGGCTAAACTCACAAAGTAAATTACTTTCAGTCTGTATTCTGTGTGGTATTCAAAATCAGAGAGGCTGGGCTGGCTAGAGGAGACATTCATGAAGCTCTTGAATGCTGCATGGCTCAGTGTAAATGCAGATGCTGGCTTTTTTGTTTGTCCCTCAATATCCCGTGAGTTTAAATCCCCAAGAGATGAATTCACTTACATGTGCTAAGGAAGGAGCAGGATCCTATGATCCTTGTCCCCAGTGTCCTCTGCATGCCTTTTATCTGTAGAAAAACTGTAGCCAAAGAATAAGTTTAATCAAAGAAGTAAGAACATGAAGAAACAAAGGAAAACAGTCAAAGGAGCCCAGGTAATAATAGTTTAGTCATTAAGCATAGTCAGGGACCTTTAGTTCCTTCTCATGGGCTATAGATAATATTCTGAGCCATATCCTGTGAGCTGTCTTATAGACACTGAAATCCCCACCAGGTGGGAGAAGTTAACTACTTGATGATGAGACTGTAGCTATGACATAAACTGCTACAATTGTGAGAACTGACCTCAAGAAATGGAAACAAACCAGCCCTAACAGTTTAAGTAACTGTACTTAAAACAAGGAAGATGATGCTGGTCAGACCACCAATGACCAATTTCAAGATGACTGTCAGAGCGGACTGTGCTGTTTCTGCATGCAGCCCCCTCCCTCAGCTTAAAAAAGCTCTTGCCCCTAGTTGTAAGTGGGGAGGTATGGGATTGGCCTTTGGACAGGAATAGTCCCCTTTCCCCCAGTTGCCAGCATATAAACTAAAGCAAACTTTCCTTTCCACTAACCTTGCCTCTTCACTGACTTTTGAGTGGCAAGCAGCCAGATCTCACTTTTAGTTACACTAAGAACACTTAGCACATGAAGTATCAGAGCCTACGAAGGGGAGGACTTGGCCTTGCTCAAGGAGAGAGCCCCCAAGGGAATGTAACTTTGGGGGGTCATTTGGGCCTAAGCCTGGCAGCCCCTTCTGGTGACACTGTTCACCTCCTTGCTATGTAACCGGGGCAATTATTTATACGCATATAGTGTAACTGAACTATATTTCCTCCAGCTAGTCAAAGCTTAACTTCACCCGACTCTTCTCATTTCAACTCTTATTCTGCCTTTCTCCTCCCAATTCCTGTTTTTTATTTCAGCGGCCGCCTGTGGGTCTACTCATTGTTGAAACAACTTGAGAAAGTGAAATGGACTTACCACCTGCTAGTCTGACTTGTGTGTGATACAATCTTATCTTGGACAAAATGAATTGCATTCTTAACCTGTTTTCTAAGAAATGAGTCATTTCTGGGTGTGTTTCCAAGAAAGGTCGATTTAATAACAAAGGTGTTTGTCTTTATGTACTGCGTAATATATTTGTCTTAATAATTGCATTTTACTTTACGGTCCTGCAGGGGAAGAATGTGACAGACAATCTCCTACCAGATGAGGGGAAAGAATCTAGACCGTGAGAGTACTGATAACAAAGATGACAGAAGATGGCTTTTGTGATAATAACAATAACAGCAATAATAGGGTCCCTGTATATATGTATATTGGGCCTCTCTGGTAGCTCAGTGGTAAGGAATCTGCCTGCCAATGCAGGAGATGCGGGTTTGATCCCTGGGTCGGGAAGATCCCCTGGAATAGGAAATGGCAATCCACTCCAGTATTCTTGCCTGGAGAATCCCATGGACAGAGAAACCTGGTGGGCTACAGTCCATGGGGTCCCAAATGAGTCAGACATGACTTAGCAACTAAACAACAGCAAACATATATGAGTACCACTTCCCATCCATTATGGTGTTTGAGCTTCAGGACAACATTGTGAGGGAGGCAGCTGAGAAGGCTACAGTGTTTGTCTTAATTATACACATGGGAACTGGAGAATGCTTCCTTTTGAACGAATTTTTCTGTTTGTGGTGGGGAGTGATGCCACATAGGTGGCATAGGAGATTTTGGAAATTCAAGCTGCTATTGATTTGGAATTCAGATTCTCCCACAGATCTATCTGCTATATAACAATCAGTGTCTCCCACTAGCCCTATGACCAGAATGACATCATCGACCTACTGGGAAGAAGTTAGTTTATTAATGATTGTTGTTGAGTTCCTATTATATGCAGGTCACCCTTCCAAATTCTAGGGAAAGATTTATAGACATGATTCTTGCTTTGGAGGTCACAGTTAGTGAAAAAATATTAACTAAAGGGGGGCTTCTTTTCATTGGAAGTAATCATCACTGTTCTGCGTGGGGTTATAAAGATAAATTAGACTTAATCCATAACTTCTAGGAACTCTTGCTTGATGTTGAAGATAGAAGCATGAATAAGATACTGTTCTATACTTAATGGGTACAATCAAGTAAATGCTAATAAATATAAATAATAATGATAGCTTCTAGTGACTGATGATCTACTGTGTACCAGGTGCTATGCCAAATGCTTTGATTCTTCTTAAACGTTAGGCTTTGTGACTTTGTCCTAATATTTAATTAGGACTAGTGATCCCAATCACAGAGAAGTGTTTAGGGTCATAGAAATAAAGTGAGCTGATATTGATCACTTGGGCAGAATACTTTGGAAAAAGGATCAAACTTAGTGTGACTCTAAAGCTGGCCTATTTCCTCTGTACAGTAATATAAAATCTTGTTGTTGAGTAAAGTTTTATCATCAATAAGGAACACTTATAACATCGGTATTGTTTCAGAAGCTCTAGTGACAAATGGTATAAGAAAACACATGGCCTCTATGGTGGGCATCTCAGAAAGAAGATTGACTAAGACAGATTCACCGCTGTAACAAACAAATTTGAGTAAAGAATGTAGAATCGCTCAAAGACAATAGAAGTTTACTTCTCACTTGTGTGACACCCTAAATGGTTTGACTGAAGGCTCCTAGTGGTGATTCAGGGACCCAGGCTCCTTCTGTCTTGTGGCTCTGCCATCCACCCCACTTGGCTTCCCAGGTATTTGTGTTTGTTACATCAGACTAGTGGATGGGGAAAGAGTGAGGATACTGTGCTAGGAGTTTCATGGGCCAGACTTCCCACTGCCACTCAGCCCTCATAATCCACTAATTAGAATTCAGTCTTGTGGCTGTAACTAACTATGAGGGAGGTGGGAGGGGAGTTCCAGATGTGTGCCCAGGTGAGAAGAGGGAAGTGACTATTGATCTTTGCCAGAAAATGATCTCACTGCACCTCAGTATCAAAAAGCATCACTAACTCGGCAGCACAAGGCTGTCCTGTGGAAGACAGTATGCTGCCTTGGTTACAGCCTCAGCATAGTGGCCTGGAAGTTCTGGCTGGAGGATTTTGTAAGGAAAAGTAGGGAGAAGATTTCCAAAGGAGAGAGAAAGAAAGGTGAGGACAGGTGAGATTTGGCACCCTTCACATTTCCAGAGTCGTCCTCTCGCCTCTAAACTCATGAGGCTCTTGCTGGCGTTTAGCTGATGTCTCTGCACTTAAAACAGCTTCTCAGCGGATTGTGGGAGTGTCTTCCTGAGTAGCTTTGCTATGGACAGTGCAGAGCTGCGGAAGACCACTCAGACCTCGAGTTGAAGACAGAAAGATGGGACCTTGACTCTCATTTTACAAACTAATGCTCACGTGGCCTTTCAGGATCAGACTCACAGGACTCGGCAGGTAGCAGGTTAGGGTGGCAGAAGGATGAGGAAGCTGGATCTTCGGAGCAAAACCAGAGCGTGTTATTTTTCCTTTTCCCCAGATCTCTATTCTTTCCCTCATTTCTCTTCACTGAGCGTGAACTTTCTCTGAGAGAATATTTGTGGAGATCTCCTACCTCAAGGATGCCCCTCCATCATCCAAGTTATGGAAAATGTCAGCTAGGGACATGCTGAGCAGAAGCTCCGTGGGGAGAAGAGTTAAGACCAGCAGCAGGTGCAGCTACGAATGGGTGACATTATTTGGGTCTTTTTTGCCTTTCTTTTCGTTATGTGTCCCAGATAGGTCCCTTTCTCTCTTTCTTGGCTGGAAAAATATCTGATGATAGCTGTTACGTGGGGGTGGGTTTTGTATTGTGCCTGGCAGCTCTTCACACATCTTCAGAGCAAATCCCCAGTGACAGGATTTCTGGCTCCTCAGCAACTTGCTGGGAGTTAGAGCCTGGGCAAAGCCTTCTACGTACCCTCCAGTAGCTATAGATGGATTCTGAAGATTCATATTCTTGAGATCACTTTTTCTTTTTCCAGTGACACTGGGCGATTTTATCTGAGCCCTGGGTGGGGTTGCTTTACCTCCGTGTGAGTGCATGCTAAGTCACTTCAGTGGTGTCCGACTCTTTGCAACCCCATGGACTGTAGCCTTCCAGGCTCCTCTGTCTATGGGATTCTCCAGGCCAGAAAAGTGGAGTGGGTACCATTTCTTCCTCCAGGGGATCTTCCTGACCCAGGGATCGAACCCTCGTCTCTTACATCTGGTGCACTGGCAGGTGGGTTCTTTACCCCAGTGCCACCTGGGAAGCCCATCTTTTCCCTGTATACGTGAAACAAATCACTGAGTAATCTGGAAAAGTTCTCAGCTACCCCAAATCATTTTCTTTATGGGTCTGAAAGTCTCATCTTTAGGCNTTGGCCTCTATTTTTAGCACAGGGTTCAGATGTGGTACTAACTATAGGGTGCTGCGTGTCTTAGCTCGGTTGGCTATAACAATGCCACAGACTGGGCAGTTTAAACAGTAGGCCTTTATTTTTGATTATTCTGGAGATTGGAAGTTCAAGGTCAAGGTGCTGGCTGATTTGGTTCCTGTTCCCTGGAGCTCAGTGGTAAGAACCCACCTGCCAATGCAGGAGACATGGATTTGATCCCTGGGTCAGGAAGGTCCCCTGGAGGAGGAAATGGCAACCATTCCAGTGCTCTTGCCTAGGAAATCCCATGTACAGAGGAGCCTGGCAGGCTGCAGTCCATGGGGTTGGAAAAGTGTCAGATACAACAGATAATTCACAGGATGCTTTTGGGGACAGGATGAGTTGATGTGTGCAAAATGCCTGGGAGTTGGTAAAGATGTCATCACTGGTAGCTCTTTTCTTTCTCCCATCTTAGCAGTTAGAGGAGCCTGGCAGGCTGCAGTCCATGGGGTTGGAAAAGTGTCAGATACAACAGATAATTCACAGGATGCTTTTGGGGACAGGATGAGTTGATGTGTGCAAAATGCCTGGGAGTTGGTAAAGATGTCATCACTGGTAGCTCTTTTCTTTCTCCCATCTTAGCAGTATTTCTCAGTAGTACACTACTCTAGGATCTTGGCATCGTAAGAATTTAGAGCAGAAAAGAGCCCCGGAAAGGGTCTCATCTAGCTCTCTCACTGTTCAGATAAGGAACTAGGAGGAAAGTGTGGGAAAAGAAGGCTTCCCAGAGCTGCGCTGGCTGCACCAGATCAAGGAGCCAGTGTTCTGAATCCCAGTCTATTGTTATTTCAGCAGCCTCCCTGTGCCTCAGGTACCAGTTATTTTAGTTACAAAATCTGCCATTTCAGACTTCCTTTTGTCAAGGAATTTGTGCTTCTTAAGTCATCTTAATAAAACGAATATTTGTCTCCTAGAAGAAAGTTGAATACCTCAGGATTTGCAGATGGACCATCAAATGATTAGTATTTGCATCAAAAACAGGCCAGATATATTCTTNTTCCTTTTGTCAAGGAATTTGTGCTTCTTAAGTCATCTTAATAAAACGAATATTTGTCTCCTAGAAGAAAGTTGAATACCTCAGGATTTGCAGATGGACCATCAAATGATTAGTATTTGCATCAAAAACAGGCCAGATATATTCTTCCCCAAGGAAAAGCAACACTAGTTCCTCTAAGCAGAGGCGACAACCTGAATGAAAATATCACATGGTCCTTAAGATTGTGTTATAGCAATATTGTGGATGCCTGTGCTTAGTTGCCCAGTGGTGTCCAACTCTTTGCAACTCCATGAATTGTAGCCTGCCAGGCTCCTCTGTCCATGGAATTTTCCAGGCTGCAATACTGGAGTGGCTTGTCATTTCCTCTTCCTGGGGAATTTTCCGACCCAAAGATTGAACCCTCATCTCTTGCATCTCCTGCACAGGCAGATTCTTTACACTGCGCCATCTGGGAAGCCATGCCAACTGAATGTAAAGTTCCAGAGAATAGCAAGGAGAGATAAGAAAGCCTTCTTAAATGAACAATGCAAAGAAGTAGAGGAAAGCAACAGAATGGGAAAGACTAGCCATCTCTTCAAGAAAACTGGAGATATCAAGGGAACATTTCATGTAAGAATGGGCATGATAAAGGACAGAAATGGTAAGAACATAACAGAAGCAGAAGAGATGAAGAAGAGGAGGCAAAAATACATAGAAAAACTATATAAGAAAAGTCTTAATGACCTGGATAACCATGATGATGTGGTCCCTCACCTGGACATTCTTGCATGAGAAGTCCTATGACCTTAGAAAGCATTGCTACAATCAAAGCTAGTGGAGGTGACAGAATTTCAGCACAGTTATTTAAAATCCTTAAAGATGATGCTGTTAAAGTGCTGCACTCAATATGTCAGCATATTTGGAAAACCTAGCAGTGGCCACAGGACTGAAAAAGTCAGTTTTCACTCTAATCCCAAAGAAGGGCAATGCCAAAGAATGTTCAAACTACCATGAAATTGTGCTCATTTCACATACTAGCAAAATTTTGCTCAAAATTCTTCAAGCTAACCTTCAGTAGTATATGAACTGAGAACTTCCAGATGTACAATCTGGGGTTTAGAAAAGACAGAGGAACCAGAGATCAAATTGCCAGCATTTGTTGGATCATAGAAAAAGCAAGGGAATTCTAGAAAAATATATACTTCTGCTACATTGACTATGCTAAAGCCTTTGACTGTGTGGATCACAACAAACTGTGGAAAATTCTGAAGGTATAAGTGTACCAGACTACCTCACTTGTCTCCTGATAAACTTGTATACATGTCAAGAAGCAATAGTTAGCACCAGACAATGAACAATGGACTGGTTCAAAATTGGGAAAGGAGTACAACAAGGCTATATGTTGTCACCTTATTTATGTAACTTATATGCAGAGTACATCATGCAAAATCCTGGGCTGGATCACAAGCTGGAATCAAGATTGCCAGGAAAAATATCAATAACCTCAGATATGCAGATGATACCACTCTAATGGCAAAAAGTGAAGAGGAAGTAAAGAGCCTCTAGATGAGGGTGAAAGAGGAGGGTGAAAAAACTGGTTTGAAATTCAACATTCAAAAAACTAAGATCATGGCATCTGGTCCCATCATTTCAAGGGGGAAAAAAGTGGAAGAAGTGACAGATTTTATTTTCTTGGGCTCCAAAATCACTGTGGACTGTGACTGTAGCCATGAAATTAAAAGATGTTTGCTCCTTGGAAGAAAAGCTACGACAGCATATTAAAAAGCGGAGACATCACTTGGCCAACAAAGGTCTGTATAGTCAAAGCTATGGTTTTTCCAGTAGTCATGTATGGATGTGAGACTTGAACCATAATGAAGGCTGAATGCCAAAGAACTGATGCTTTCAAATTGTGGTGCTGGAGAAGACCCTTGAGAATCCCTTGGACAGCAAGGATATCAAACCAGTCAATGCTAAAGGAAATCAACCCTAAATATTCATTGAAAGGACTGATGCTGAAGCTGAAGCGCTAATACTTCGGGTACCTGATGTGAAGAGCTGACTCATTGTAAAAGACCTTGATGCTGGGAAAGACTGAAGGCTAAAGGAGAAGTGGGTGGCCAAGGATGAGACAGTTGGATGGCATCACCGACTCAATGGACATGAATTTGAGCAAACACCGGGAGACAGTAGAGGAGAGACTTGATGTGCTGCAGTCTATGGGGTTGCCAAGAGTCAGACATGACTTAGGGACTGAACAATGACAACAATTGGCAATATTAACTCTGGAAATAAGACATTTCACATACAACCACCATGAGTCTTAAGAACCTTGTTTGACCTTATCAGCATCATGAAGAATGAGAAAAGACATGACATCCAAGTGTGGGAGAAGGAGTAAAGGACAAGTGAGTGTTGGATGCAGGGAATCAAGAGAGGTCTATGTTGGTACTGATCTTTCAGACTCTATGCTGGGAAGGCAGAAGGCACCCATCTTCCCCAAGTTAATGCGTTAATTTCTAGAGACATGTGTGTTCCTGTTGTGATGAATGGCTAGAAATCCTATAATCCTATAATCTGAATTCTCCTACTAACTTCAAGGCTAAACTCACAAAGTAAATTACTTTCAGTCTGTATTCTGTGTGGTATTCAAAATCAGAGAGGCTGGGCTGGCTAGAGGAGACATTCATGAAGCTCTTGAATGCTGCATGGCTCAGTGTAAATGCAGATGCTGGCTTTTTTGTTTGTCCCTCAATATCCCGTGAGTTTAAATCCCCAAGAGATGAATTCACTTACATGTGCTAAGGAAGGAGCAGGATCCTATGATCCTTGTCCCCAGTGTCCTCTGCATGCCTTTTATCTGTAGAAAAACTGTAGCCAAAGAATAAGTTTAATCAAAGAAGTAAGAACATGAAGAAACAAAGGAAAACAGTCAAAGGAGCCCAGGTAATAATAGTTTAGTCATTAAGCATAGTCAGGGACCTTTAGTTCCTTCTCATGGGCTATAGATAATATTCTGAGCCATATCCTGTGAGCTGTCTTATAGACACTGAAATCCCCACCAGGTGGGAGAAGTTAACTACTTGATGATGAGACTGTAGCTATGACATAAACTGCTACAATTGTGAGAACTGACCTCAAGAAATGGAAACAAACCAGCCCTAACAGTTTAAGTAACTGTACTTAAAACAAGGAAGATGATGCTGGTCAGACCACCAATGACCAATTTCAAGATGACTGTCAGAGCGGACTGTGCTGTTTCTGCATGCAGCCCCCTCCCTCAGCTTAAAAAAGCTCTTGCCCCTAGTTGTAAGTGGGGAGGTATGGGATTGGCCTTTGGACAGGAATAGTCCCCTTTCCCCCAGTTGCCAGCATATAAACTAAAGCAAACTTTCCTTTCCACTAACCTTGCCTCTTCACTGACTTTTGAGTGGCAAGCAGCCAGATCTCACTTTTGGTTACACTAAGAACACTTAGCACATGAAGTATCAGAGCCTACGAAGGGGAGGACTTGGCCTTGCTCAAGGAGAGAGCCCCCAAGGGAATGTAACTTTGGGGGGTCATTTGGGCCTAAGCCTGGCAGCCCCTTCTGGTGACACTGTTCACCTCCTTGCTATGTAACCGGGGCAATTATTTATATGCATATAGTGTAACTGAACTATATTTCCTCCAGCTAGTCAAAGCTTAACTTCACCCGACTCTTCTCATTTCAACTCTTATTCTGCCTTTCTCCTCCCAATTCCTGTTTTTTATTTCAGCGGCCGCCTGTGGGTCTACTCATTGTTGAAACAACTTGAGAAAGTGAAATGGACTTACCACCTGCTAGTCTGACTTGTGTGTGATACAATCTTATCTTGGACAAAATGAATTGCATTCTTAACCTGTTTTCTAAGAAATGAGTCATTTCTGGGTGTGTTTCCAAGAAAGGTCGATTTAATAACAAAGGTGTTTGTCTTTATGTACTGCGTAATATATTTGTCTTAATAATTGCATTTTACTTTACGGTCCTGCAGGGGAAGAATGTGACAGACAATCTCCTACCAGATGAGGGGAAAGAATCTAGACCGTGAGAGTACTGATAACAAAGATGACAGAAGATGGCTTTTGTGATAATAACAATAACAGCAATAATAGGGTCCCTGTATATATGTATATTGGGCCTCTCTGGTAGCTCAGTGGTAAGGAATCTGCCTGCCAATGCAGGAGATGCGGGTTTGATCCCTGGGTCGGGAAGATCCCCTGGAATAGGAAATGGCAATCCACTCCAGTATTCTTGCCTGGAGAATCCCATGGACAGAGAAACCTGGTGGGCTACAGTCCATGGGGTCCCAAATGAGTCAGACATGACTTAGCAACTAAACAACAGCAAACATATATGAGTACCACTTCCCATCCATTATGGTGTTTGAGCTTCAGGACAACATTGTGAGGGAGGCAGCTGAGAAGGCTACAGTGTTTGTCTTAATTATACACATGGGAACTGGAGAATGCTTCCTTTTGAACGAATTTTTCTGTTTGTGGTGGGGAGTGATGCCACATAGGTGGCATAGGAGATTTTGGAAATTCAAGCTGCTATTGATTTGGAATTCAGATTCTCCCACAGATCTATCTGCTATATAACAATCAGTGTCTCCCACTAGCCCTATGACCAGAATGACATCATCGACCTACTGGGAAGAAGTTAGTTTATTAATGATTGTTGTTGAGTTCCTATTATATGCAGGTCACCCTTCCAAATTCTAGGGAAAGATTTATAGACATGATTCTTGCTTTGGAGGTCACAGTTAGTGAAAAAATATTAACTAAAGGGGGGCTTCTTTTCATTGAAAGTAATCATCACTGTTCTGCGTGGGGTTATAAAGATAAATTAGACTTAATCCATAACTTCTAGGAACTCTTGCTTGATGTTGAAGATAGAAGCATGAATAAGATACTGTTCTATACTTAACGGGTACAATCAAGTAAATGCTAATAAATATAAATAATAATGATAGCTTCTAGTGACTGATGATCTACTGTGTACCAGGTGCTATGCCAAATGCTTTGATTCTTCTCCTTAAACGTTAGGCTTTGTGACTTTGTCCTAATATTTAATTAGGACTAGTGATCCCAATCACAGAGAAGTGTTTAGGGTCATAGAAATAAAGTGAGCTAATATTGATCACTTGGGCAGAATACTTTGGAAAAAGGATCAAACTTAGTGTGACTCTAAAGCTGGCCTATTTCCTCTGTACAGTAATATAAAATCCTGTTGTTGAGTAAAGTTTTATCATCAATAAGGAACACTTATAACATCGGTATTGTTTCAGAAGCTCTAGTGACAAATGGTATAAGAAAACACATGGCCTTTATGGTGGGCATCTCAGAAAGAAGATTGACTAAGACAGATTCACTGCTGTAACAAACAAATTTGAGTAAAGAATGTAGAATCGCTCAAAGACAATAGAAGTTTACTTCTCACTTGTGTGACACCCTAAATGGTTTGACTGAAGGCTCCTAGTGGTGATTCAGGGACCCAGGCTCCTTCTGTCTTGTGGCTCTGCCATCCACCCCACTTGGCTTCCCAGGTATTTGTGTTTGTTACATCAGACTAGTGGACGGGGAAAGAGTAAAGATACTGTGCTTGGAGTTTCATGGGCCAGACTTCCCACTGCCACTCAGCCCTCATAATCCACTAATTAGAATTCAGTCTTGTGGCTGTAACTAACTATGAGGGAGGTGGGAGGGGAGTTCCAGATGTGTGCCCAGGTGAGAAGAGGGAAGTGACTATTGATCTTTGCCAGAAAATGATCTCACTGCACCTCAGTATCAAAAAGCATCACTAACTCGGCAGCACAAGGCTGTCCTGTGGAAGACAGTATGCTGCCTTCGTTACAGCCTCAGCATAGTGGCCTGGAAGTTCTGGCTGGAGGATTTTGTAGGGAAAAGTAGGGAGAAGATTTCCAAAGGAGAGAGAAGGAAAGGTGAGGACAGGTGAGATTTGGCACCCTTCACATTTCCAGAGTCGTCCTCTCGCCTCTAAACTCATGAGGCTCTTGCTGGCGTTTAGCTGATGTCTCTGCACTTAAAACAGCTTCTCAGCGGATTGTGGGAGTGTCTTCCTGAGTAGCTTTGCTATGGACAGTGTGGAGCTGCGGAAGACCACCCAGACCTCGAGTTGAAGACAGAAAGATGGGACCTTGACTCTCATTTTACAAACTAATGCTCACGTGGCCTTTCAGGATCAGACTCACAGGACTCGGCAGGTAGCAGGTTAGGGTGGCAGAAGGATGAGGAAGCTGGATCTTCGGAGCAAAACCAGAGCGTGTTATTTTTCCTTTTCCCCAGATCTCTATTTTTTCCCTCATTTCTCTTCACTGAGCGTGAACTTTCTCTGAGAGAATATTTGTGGAGATCTCCTACCTCAAGGATGCCCCTCCATCATCCAAGTTATGGAAAATGTCAGCTAGGGACATGCTGAGCAGAAGCTCCGTGGGGAGAAGAGTTAAGACCGGCAGCAGGTGCAGCTACGAATGGGTGACATTATTTGGGTCTTTTTTGCCTTTCTTTTCGTTATGTGTCCCAGATAGGTCCCTTTCTCTCTTTCTTGGCTGGAAAAATATCTGATGATGGCTGTTACGTGGGGGTGGGTTTTGTATTGTGCCTGGCAGCTCTTCACACATCTTCAGAGCAAATCCCCAGTGACAGGATTTCTGGCTCCTCAGCAACTTGCTGGGAGTTAGAGCCTGGGCAAAGCCTTCTACGTACCCTCCAGTAGCTATAGATGGATTCTGAAGATTCATATTCTTGAGATCACTTTTTCTTTTTCCAGTGACACTGGGTGATTTTGTCTGAGCCCTGGGTGGGGTTGCTTTACCTCCGTGTGAGTGCATGCTAAGTCACTTCAGTGGTGTCCGACTCTTTGCAACCCCATGGACTGTAGCCTTCCAGGCTCCTCTGTCTATGGGATTCTCCAGGCCAGAAAAGTGGAGTGGGTACCATTTCTTCCTCCAGGGGATCTTCCTGACCCAGGGATCGAACCCTCGTCTCTTACATCTGGTGCACTGGCAGGTGGGTTCTTTACCCCAGTGCCACCTGGGAAGCCCATCTTTTCCCTGAATACGTGAAACAAATCACTGAGTAATCTGGAAAAGTTCTCAGCTACCCCAAATCATTTTCTTTATGGGTCTGAAAGTCTCATCTTTAGGCGATGTACTGAGTTAAACACCTGGTAAATTATGATTATTCAGTGGTAGAGCTGCTCGAGTTGGAGCGTTTGATCTACACTCAACCCTGAGAACAGAGGTTCTCAACGTTTTTGCCTTCTAGACTGACAGCACACTGCAGGAGGTTGGGGGTCTCTCCACAGCATGACAAGCCAGCGTCGATTACGGTGCAGTTGCTGTTACTACCTAGTGACACTTCACAGGGTCCAGGAACGTCTGCCCCTTTATCACACTGCTCACTGGTTTGCTCCAGTGGTGTCTGGAGGTGTTTGGTGGGCTTACTTTTTGCACAGAACACCTTCTCTCATATTCACACAAGGCAAAAATTCTTGTGTGTTCTAGTGCAGCGGTCTCCAACATTTTTGGCACCAGGGGAGACAATATTTTCCATGGGCTGGGTGGAGGGAGATGGTCTTGGGATGATTCAAGCACATTGCATTTACTGTATGCTTTATTTCTATTATTATTACTTCATCACCTCCACCTCAGATCATCAGACATTAGATACTGAAGGTTGGGGACTCCTGTTCTAGTGAACTGACAGTCTTTATCCAGATAATATTCCTCCCTCTTTTCCACAGCAAATTGTCTTCTTCTCTATGAGATTTAAATTAAAATACAAAGGCATATCTGTGCAAGGTCCACAATGACTGAGAGCCAGTTCAATAAAGGGTGGAATAGGGACTTCCTTGGTTGTCCAGTGTTTAGGACTCTGTGCTGCCAAGGCAGGGGCACATGGGTTCGATCCCTGGTCAAGGAAATAAATCCCTCATGCCACAGCTAAGACCCGGTGCAGCCAAATTAAAAAAAAAAAAAGAATTGAATATACAAAGAGGAGCATGGAATAGCTAAGCAGTAGTACAAGGCTACTTTGTACCAGTATTATGGAGGGTATTGTGGGTTGATTGCATCTCCTCAAAAGATATGTTGACGTCTTAAGCCCTGGACTGTGAAGAAGGCTGAGTGCCGAAGAATTGATGCTTTTGAACTGTGGTGTTGGAGAAGACTCTTGAGAGTCCCTTGGACTGCAAGGAGATCCAACCAGTCCATTCTGAAGGAGATAAGCCCTGGGATTTCTTTGGAAGGAATGATGCTAAAGCTGAAACTCCAGTACTTTGGCCACCTCGTGCAGAGTTGACTCATTGGAAAGGACTCTGATGCTGGGAAGGATTGTGGGCAGGAGGAGAAGGGGATGACCGAGGATGAGATGGGTGGATGGCATCACTGACTTGATGGACGCGGGTCTGAGTGAACTCCGGGAGTTGGTGATGGACAGGGAGGCCTGGCGTGCTGCGATTCATGGGGTCGCAAAGAGTCGGACACGACTGAGCGACTGAACTGAACCCATGAATGTGATCTTATTTGGAAACAGAGCTTTGGCAATGAAATCAAATAAAGATGAGGTCATCCTGGGTTCTGGTGAGGCCCTAATTCAATGACGAGTGTCCTTATAAGAGGAGGCAGCTTTGCACACAGGGACACAGAGACACATGAGGAGAGTGCCATGTGACAACGGAGGACCAGATTGGAGTGACAGAGCTGCAAACCAAAAAACACCGAGCAACCCCAGCCAGCAGGAGAGGAGAGAGGCAGGAGAGAGATTCTCCTTGGAACCACCAGAAAGAACCAACTGTGATATCAGACTTCCAGATTCCAGAGCTATGCAAGAAAAATATTCTGTTTGAAGCTACTCAGTTTGTTATGCTTTGTTATGACAGTCCTGCAGGAAACTAACACTTTGGGTAGTGTTGAAATGTCTTCCCCGCCTGCTACAGGTGTGCCTGGTGTTCATGGAAACCCTGGAAATGTCTGCTGGTGGGAAAGTGCTTTTGCTATAATGTTGCTCCTTCTTGGAGCTAAGACAACTATCTCTCCCTTCCCTCCTTCCTTCTCCATTTCTCCTACCATCTTAAAGGTCACTCACTGGTAAAAGCATCACGGTGATACATGTACTTTCTTTAAAAATATGTGCTGACAGAGAGCTATGGTTTTCTCTTGCCTTTTCAATTGCTGAAATTTTTAGTGAGACCCTTTCTTGCCGATACTGCAGGGCTTCAATCAAATAGTATTTGAAGTCTTTCAAAGACCTACAAGATTGAAAAAGATTCCAGCCTTCTAGAATAAGGATGATTGGTTTCATACACCCTCCTCATTCCTATAAATATCCCCCTTCGGTTGCTGGCTAGAACTGTGAGAGAGGAGGGGACCAGTGCTCAGAAGAGATGAGAGGGCTTGGTAGTTCAGGGCAGCATGGAACACAGGAACTGGCATTTTGTAGATTATACCAATTTCCTGATTATCCCAGAAAAGTCTGTTGAATCCAAGGTGCCTGTTAAAACTAACCCAGCAGTCCCACTGTTTCCTTTGATATTTAGAATGGAGGACTCCTCTTAATGGAGGAGTCCAATCAAGAATGTGGTAACTTTAATCAAATAAGGATTAAGGGCAAGCAAAGACAAAAATAGTACCTAAACTGATTTCTGGAAGATAATTAAATCAGACTTACAGCACAGGGAGAGAAGGGATATTGTAAGTTTATAAAAGAGAAGACCTTAAATTCTGCAACATTAAGTTAATGCTCTGCATCAACAAAGCGAATAAATCCCCTCTTTGCTGAGTGATGTAGGGGAATCAGGATAGTAAGTCACTATTAAAAAAGATCGCAAGGGTGAACAATGAAATTTCCTGAGCCATTGAGTATAATATGCTACACATACATTGAATAGTTGGATGAAATATTTTTTAAACTGGCTGCATCCAATACAAAATTTTTCAACACAGGGAGGTAACTCACGTCGCTGCTGTTGGAATAAGTGTTAGTCAGTCGTGTCCGACTCTTTTGCAGCTGCATGGGTTATGGCTCCTCTGTCCATGGAATTCTCTAGGCAAGAATACTGAAGTGGGTTGCAATACTCACTGAAAACCCCTGTTAACGAAATTTCAGAATATATCACTAGATACGTGTCTGTGTGTGTCATACCTGGGAAAGACGTTTTCTTAGCACTTGTCATTTCCCCTGTGGAGAGTTCATGGCAGCCTTCCTGCCTGGAAATTCAACTTCCCTGGATCCTCTTTACTCATTGATCAACAAGATGCATCTATCCATATATACTCACTGCCCCAAATTAAGTAATATATTTAATTGTGTTCCTTTTTAGAGTTTGTTTCATCAGTAACTGAATGATCAGAATTCTTGGATTGTAGTCAAGAGAAACTGACTTTGGGCAATTTTAGAGGGGAATCTCCTGGAAACTGACCAGGAGCCTAGCAAATCAGTTGGAAAGCTAAGAACAGGGATTGGTAATAGTCACTACTTAAGGCTGCTCTGAAGGGCTGAGTATGTTTCCAGACAAGGCACAGTCATATCAGGGAACCATAGCTGGAAAGAATGATTTCAAGTTTCCTCCATCCCAGAATCTCTAACATAACATGCAAATCCTGGAACACAGTAGCTGATTCCCTGGGCTTCTGACTCTTGAAAGTGTGAGGAATGCTGGTTTATTTGACATTCCTAGTGAGAGGCAGGCACGGGATTCACTGTTCCCTCAGTTGGTAAAAAATCTGTCTGCAGTGCAAGAGACCTGGGTTTGATCCTCAGGTTGGGAAGATCCCCTGGAGAAGGAAATGGCAACCCACTCCAGTATTCTTGCCTGGAGAATCCCATGGACAGAGGAGTCTGGCAGGCTACAGTCCATGGGGTCGCAAGAGGCAGACATGACTTAGACACTAATCCACCACCAAAACAATACCACTGGAAAGAAGTCATTCTCCAAAAGAAAATTTGTGTTTTCTAGAAAGGATAAGTGTATGCTGAGCTGCCAAAAATATTAAACACACATGCACTCAACTGCCTACCAAAATAACTTCTATTTATGTATTTATATCTGATTGTTTTACACATATGCATTTGTATATATGCTGTGCATAGATTTTTTGCTACTTTGTGATGGTACTTTGCAATGATAGTGCTTAATACTTCACAATCAAAGTTTTATAAATTTGATGAAGATTTTTGAAGGCTATGAAACACTCCTTTGATGATTGTCTTTTGGAAATAATATTCCCTAATCTGAATGAGGAGATCCAACCAGTCCATCCTAAAGGAGATCAGTCCTGGTTGTTCATTGGAAGGATTGGTGCTGAAAATGAAACTCCAATACTTTGGCCACCTCATGAGAAGAGTTAGCTCATTGGAAAAGACACTGATGCTAGGAGGGATTGGGGGCAGGAGGACAAGGGGACGACAGAGGAAGAGACGGCTGGATGGCATCACCGACTCGATGGACAGGGAGGCCTGGTGTGCTGCGATTCTCAAAGAGTTGGACACGACTGAGTGACTGAACTGAACTGAACTGAATATGAATGACTTCTTATTTAGAGTCTAGCAGAGAAGGAATGAGGGTAATATATTGACTCAAAAGTACAACTGCTGATTTATGGAGTACTTCAATAGTGACTTGGAGATGAACAGATCATTAATTGGCTAATTGTTGAAAATAAGTCAAAGTGAGAGTCAACATCTGACTCTTTGCCACCCCATGGAGTATATAGTCCATGGAATTCTCCAGGCTAGAATACTGGAATGGGTAAGCCTTTTTCCTTTCCAAGGGAAAGGAAATTTGTTACAATATTCTTCTCAACCCAGGGGTCGAACTCAGGTTTCCCACATTGCAGACAGATTCTTTACAAGCTGAGCCATGAGGGAATTGTTGAAAAGGTGAATGAAAACACATAGCGAGGGGCTGAGATTACTGAAACACCAGCCCTTTTAACATATTCTTGAGAAGGATTGAAAGTGTGTAGGGATCTGGCCTAGGAGACAAAGTAGGTGGTTGGAAAGGAAGAGGTAAATGAATATGTAATCATCTAGTCTAGGTCATTTTTTAAAAAGATTTTTAAAAATTTTACTTATTTTTAATTGAAGAATAATTGTTTTACAACTATTACAATTATTGTGTTGGTTTCTGCCAAACGTCAACATGAATCAGCCATAGCTATATAAAGAATTTTTTTGATGTGGATCATTTTTAGTCTATTAAATTTGTTACAATATTGCTTCTGTTTTATGTTTTGGGTTTTTGGCTTTGAGGCCTGTGGGATCTTAGCTCCCTGGCCAAGGATCAAACCTGTACCCTCTGTGCTGGGAAGTGGAGTCCTACCCACTGGACTTACAGGGAAGTCCCAGGTTATTTTTAAGACTTGGGAAGCTAAACTAAAAATTATCAGATTTTACACTTGACAAGTATATCTTTTGTCTTGTTTCTAGAAAAAGGAGACTGTTGTTATTTAGCTATACTTATGCTAAAGCTGAAACTCCAGTACTTTGGCCACCTCATGAGAAGAACTGACTCATTGGAAAAGACTTTGATGCTGGGAGGGATTGGGGGCAGGAGGAGAAGGGGACGACAGAGGATGAGATGGCTGGATGGCATCACCGACTTGATGGACATGAGTTTGAGTGAACTCCAGGAGTTGGTGATGGACAGGGAGGCCTGGTGTGCTGCAGTTTGTGGGGTCTCAAAGAGTTGGACACAACTGAGCGACTGAACTGAACTTATGGGTAAACATCGTTATCAAATTCAATATAGATACTGAATTTTTATTTAATTAAAAAAGTAGGGTTATCACATTAAATTGTTAGACAAACACAATTAAGAGGTCTGTTTTTTTGAAACAGTGGTTGCTATGAAAGGATATTCTAACATTTTGAAAACATTGGCGTCTGTGATTAAACCAAACTGAATCGAAGTTGTTATATTTTGGATCTTGAGTTTTTGTCAGTGTTTTAAGACCTTTAGTCATTGATACATATTGTCTGCAAATGAAATGTTTTCAGTAGAAGAGGGTGGGCATTCACTACTGGTAAAAGTTTCTAATAGAGTTACATGTTATTTATTTGGGTATACAAAATGAAATGTGCTTTTGTCTATGTAATTTCCTTTAAAATCCAGTAAAGTTATGGCTTTATTTTTTCACAATTCTGCCATGATAGTGTTCAGTTGAGATTAGTCTCTATTCTTTTCCTTGGCTCTCCAGTGGTGGGTCTTACTTTATTTCCTGTAAGGCTGAGGGTATGTAAGAAAGGCAGGGTGGGGACTTTCCTGGTGGTCCAGAGGTTGGGACTCTGTGCTTCTGCTGCAGGAGGCATGAGTCCCATCCTTGGTCAGAAAAGTAGGATTCCACTTGCTATGTGGCATAGCCAATAAATAAATAAACGAGCAAAAAAGAACCATTTATTTGAAAAAAAAAATCATTAAAAAAAAGAATGACAAGATGATCTATCCTGGAGACCAGCTTTTGCTTTACTGATAGGTGGTTATATGAGCTAAGCCTAAAACAGGAAGTGGATGGTAATATATTTGGTGGACTCCAAGGTGAAAAGTTAGCAGGTTCCATATCACTATAATTTCCTTAATGAAGGAACCTTCAGCCATGGCATTCACATATTTTGTGTAGTCTTAAAAGCAGCAATGCATATACAGAAATGTGAGAATCTCAAGCAAAATCTTAAGTTAGTGTTCTTAACATGAGATCAGTAGTTCCCTGAGACCTGCAGGAAGCAGATCATAAGAGAGAACTTTGTGGGGTCTCAAAGAGTTGGACACAACTGAGCGACTGAACTGAACTTATGGGTAAACATCGTTATCAAATTCAATATAGATACTGAATTTTTATTTAATTAAAAAAGTAGGGTTATCACATTAAATTGTTAGACAAACACAATTAAGAGGTCTGTTTTTTTGAAACAGTGGTTGCTATGAAAGGATATTCTAACATTTTGAAAACATTGGCGTCTGTGATTAAACCAAACTGAATCGAAGTTGTTATATTTTGGATCTTGAGTTTTTGTCAGTGTTTTAAGACCTTTAGTCATTGATACATATTGTCTGCAAATGAAATGTTTTCAGTAGAAGAGGGTGGGCATTCACTACTGGTAAAAGTTTCTAATAGAGTTACATGTTATTTATTTGGGTATACAAAATGAAATGTGCTTTTGTCTATGTAATTTCCTTTAAAATCCAGTAAAGTTATGGCTTTATTTTTTCACAATTCTGCCATGATAGTGTTCAGTTGAGATTAGTCTCTATTCTTTTCCTTGGCTCTCCAGTGGTGGGTCTTACTTTATTTCCTGTAAGGCTGAGGGTATGTAAGAAAGGCAGGGTGGGGACTTTCCTGGTGGTCCAGAGGTTGGGACTCTGTGCTTCTGCTGCAGGAGGCATGAGTCCCATCCTTGGTCAGAAAAGTAGGATTCCACTTGCTATGTGGCATAGCCAATAAATAAATAAACGAGCAAAAAAGAACCATTTATTTGAAAAAAAAAATCATTAAAAAAAAGAATGACAAGATGATCTATCCTGGAGACCAGCTTTTGCTTTACTGATAGGTGGTTATATGAGCTAAGCCTAAAACAGGAAGTGGATGGTAATATATTTGGTGGACTCCAAGGTGAAAAGTTAGCAGGTTCCATATCACTATAATTTCCTTAATGAAGGAACCTTCAGCCATGGCATTCACATATTTTGTGTAGTCTTAAAAGCAGCAATGCATATACAGAAATGTGAGAATCTCAAGCAAAATCTTAAGTTAGTGTTCTTAACATGAGATCAGTAGTTCCCTGAGACCTGCAGGAAGCAGATCATAAGAGAGAACTTGAACGTAAGAGAGAAAGAGAAGCTGGGATGCTATGCTTTGGGAGGGGTGGGCTGAATTCTTTTCTCTGAGCTTCTTATACCATCCCACTCCCACTGTGCTCCCTCCCATTCCTCCCAAATCCCCTGAAACCTTCATCCATGGGGGTGGCTGCTATACCTGAACTTAAAGGCTTTTCTTCTATTATTCTCACAAAGTCTCCCTAGAGTAGGCTAATATTATCACCATTTTACAGATGAAGGAACATATGTCACTAGCCCACAATTATAAAGAAAATGGCAAAGCAGAGATTAGAAAATTGTTCTGTGCTTTAGTTACTGAAAAAAGATTCACGATATTCATGTGATTAATCCCAGAGTTAGTGGTGTGAAAGTTTAGAAATATCAGGAAAATTGCACTCCCCCAACCAGGATTTTTTTCTTTTTTTCCCCTAAAATTGTTTCAGTGAGAAACTTACCAGTGATCTCTGAAAATGAGGGGAAAAAAAATGTCCTTCCCACACTGGAACACTAAAAAATAGGTTTTCCTACCTTGATCCAGGAGACATAAGAGACACAAGTTCGATTCCTGGGTTGGAAGGATCCCCTGGAGGAGGGCATGGCAACCTGCTCCAGTATTCTTGCCTGGAGAATTCCTTGGATAGAGGAGCCTGGAGGGCTACTGTCCATAGGGTTGCAAAGAGTTGGATACAACGGAGACAACTTAGCACACGCACACACCTTAATCCAGAGAGAGTGAAAAGGTGGGTACACCTGTCTTGAGACCGAGTATTTTGGAGGTGGGGAAGGTGGGGAGGGACAGGCTGAAGCTATCTCAGAGTGATGAAGTGGATGAAAACGTCAATTTTCATTCCAGTCCCAAAGAAAGGCAATGATAAAGAATGCTCAAACTACTGCACAATTGCACTCATCTCACACGCTAGTAAAGTAATGCTCAAAATTCTCCAAGCCAGGCTTCAGCAATACATGAACCGTGAACTCCCTGATGTTCAAACTGGTTTTAGAACAGGCAGAGGAACCAGAGATCAAATTGCCAATATCTGCTGGATCATGGAAAAAGCAAGAGAATTCCAGAAAAACATCTATTTCTGCTTTATTGACTATGCCAAAACCTTTGTGTGGATCACAATAAAACTGTGGAAAATTCTGAAAGAGATGGGAATACCAGACCACCTGACCTGCCTCTTGAGAAACCTATATGCAGGTCAGGAAGAAACAGTTAGAACTGGAAATGGAACAACAGACTGGTTCCAAATAGGAAAAGGAGTCCGTCAAGGCTGTATATTGTCACCCTGTTTATTTAACTTCTATGCAGAATACATCATGAGAAACGCTGGGCTGGAAGAAGCACAAGCTGGAATCAAGATTGCCGGGAGAAATCTCAATAACCTCAGATATGCAGATGACACCACCCTTATGGCAGAAAGTGAAGAGGAACTAAAAGCCTCTTGATGAAAGTGAAGGAGGAGAGTGAAAAAGTTGGCTTAAAGCTCAACATTCAGAAAATGAAGATCATGGCATCTGGTCCCATCACTTCATGGGAAATAGATGGGGAAACAGTGGAAACAGTGTCAGACTTTATTTTGGGGGACTCTAAAATCACTGCAGATGGTGATTGCAGCCATGAAATTAAAAGATGCTTACTCCTTGGAAGAAAAGTTATGACTAAAGACTTTGACTGTGTGGATCACACAGATAGCATATTGAAAAGCAGAGACATTACTTTGGCAACAAAAGTCCGTCAAGTCAAGGCTGTTTTTTCCAGTCATGTATAGATGTGAGAGTTGGACTGTGAAGAAAGTTGAGCACCGAAGAATTGGTGCTTTTGAACTGTGGTGTTGGAGAAGACTCTTGAGAGTCCCTTGGACTGCAAGGAGATCCAACCAGTCCATTCTGAAGGAGATCAGCCCTGGGATTTCTTTGGAAGGAATGATGCTAAAGCTGAAACTCCAGTACTTTGGCCACCTCACGTGAAGAGGTGACTCATTGGAAAAGACTCTGATGCTGGGAGGGATTGAGGCAGGAGGAGAAGGGGACGACAGAGGATGAGATGGCTGGATGGCATCACGGACTCGATGGACGTGAGTCTGAGTGAACTCTGGGAGTTGGTGATGGACAGGGAGGCCTGGCATGCTGCGATTCATGGGGTCGCAAAGAGTCGGACATGACTGAGCGACTGAACTGAAATGAACTGAACTGAACTGATACACCTATTGCAAATAGGTATCTAGAGTCAGGGTTCTGTAGCAGGAACAAAAGGAGGCACGGCCACTAGCAGATGTTAAGACACCATGATCCGAGTATATGGTGGCTTCCTGTCACTGATGCTGAGATCAGGGTTGGCTGCTGGGTAGTGCTCTGGGGATGTGTCCTTCAGGATACATGTTTGCAGCCTTCTTAGGATCCTTCTTCCCCTCTGACTTATGCTTGTGTCACTTGTCAAAATCTAGGGCAAGTAAAAGCAGAAGTTAATTTTGTTATATTAGGTCTCAGAGAAGATGTGCTCCAATAAACACTAAAGACTGCTATGGTGAATTCTTAGCATAGTATCCTGAGTCAATGATGGGTTGATTTCTGATTTTAACTCCGTGCATACATGCTAATTTGCTTCAATCATGTCCAACTCTTTGTGATCCCATGGACAGTAGCCCACCAACCTCCTCCATCCATGGGATTCTCCAGACAAGAATAATAAAGTGGGTTTGCCATTTTCTTCTCCAGGAGATCTTCCCAACCCAGAGATTGAACCTGCATCTCTTATGTCTGCCTGCTTTAGGCGGGCAGGTTCTTTACCTCTAGTGCCACATGGGAAGTCCATTTTAATTCCATCTGGCACTTAATTGAGTTTCATCAAGTCATAATTCTCCAAGCTTCAGTGACCTAATCTGTAAATTAGAGCCCATCTTCCTGGGTCTTGATAGGCTGTTTTGAATGATGACTGAGTTAAGGTACGTAAAGGTGCTATACACAGTAGCTAATCTACACTGAATACTTTGGTCTGACCTACAATTGTAACCCAGGTCTTTTGGACGAGGTCTGAATTCCACTTTTTGGAGTTACATGTTAGAGTTATCTCTCTAGATAGCCATGTAGAGCATGTGCAGACAGAGCGTCTCGTGTTTGAAACTCAGATCTGTGGTTCTCATAGTTGCTCGTTACCTCAGTCTCTCCCAGTGTCTGTGATTGTCACAGAGCCACTGAAAAATGGTATCTCACATTCTTTGTTTGTAAAGGCATCACTTACCCACCTAAGGCTTAATAAATTGAAAATTTTGCTGCTTAGAAAATAATCAGGTGTGCAGAAACACAAGTTGTACTATCATTTTCTGAAGGTTAATTGGCTTTTTCTCTCTTTGTTTTTTCCTCTGCAGAATTACCATCTAACACAAGGCCACTTTTCAAGATGAAGGAGGGATTGAACTGTCACACCAGTGTAATCAATTAAATGATGGAGGAAAGAGGCATTTGCTACCTGACCTTAATCTCCTGGGCAAGAATGACTGAATGGGGAAGGCTGAATACAGTAAGACTCAAAGATGGAGAAAATCAGAAGATTATTGTTTAAGGAGGCACAGTATGAATGTTGACTCATGACAAAATGGACATCCTCAGGATAAATGCTTATTAGGATGTGTGAAGTGAAGTCGCTCAGTCATGTCTGACTCTTTGCAACCCCATAGACTGTAGCCTACCAGGCTCCTCTGTCCATGGGGTTTTCCAGGCAATAGAACTGGAGTGGATTGCCATTTCCTTCTCCAGCAGATCTTCCCAATCCAGGGATCGAACCCGGGTCTCCTGCATTGTAGACAGACGCTTTTACCATCTGAGTCACCAAGGAAGCCCTATTAGGATGTGTACTAGTTCACTTATTTGTTCAATTCGGAGTGACTGCAAAATGAACATAAACACCTTTAGCAAAAGAAATATGATAGAAAATGAAGCAGCTACAGTTTTCAGAATTTCTAGATTTTATGTTACTTAACTTGCTCAACCAAAGTGACAAGGAGAAAGATGACACAGAATTTATGCAAGCTATAGAAGGTCCTATGAAGAAGACAGAGGAGATATGACTAAGAAGGGAATATGATAGCTGACTTCCTGTTTAAAGGCTCATCATTGGGAGAAGACTTAGACATATTTTGGTGGGAATAGCAGAGTGGAGGGTCATAAGGCCTTTGGCTTAGTGTAAGGAATGGCTTTCCAATATTTGTCATTGGAACAGCCATGCTCAGTTTCCCGTTGCTGGGTTGATGGATAACCATGGGTATAGAGGGGTTCTTACATTAAACAAGATGACCTCAGTCACTCCTTAATATACCTTTTCTGCAGCTTTAAATCACAATGGAGAGGTCTACAATGTTTCTGAAACTTCTTTAGGAGCAAAACTAAATGAACTTTGGAACTGCTTGGGCTCCGATAGAATTAGTCCTTCTTAGCAGTGGGTGTATATGTGTTGGCCTGGGAATGGTTGCTAGTCTGTTTCAGTTATGGACAGCTGGTGTTAGCCAAGGGATTTATTGGATTAGTCATCCCTAGTAACCCTTACAAGAGGTGTTTCTCCTTGGATTATTAGGTGATATCTACTATGTTCATATTTTCCATTTTATATTTATTTTTCTTTTCCAATGCAAGCACAACCTAATGCAAGTGTTGTGGTTAGGAATCTGCTTCCCAAAATAAGCTACTTTTTTCTTCCCCTCTAGAATCCACTTGGCTGTTTCTATTTGTGGAGTCAATTGTGAGACTTCCATTTATCATAGCTGTGGAAAACTAGCAGAAGGTCCAGAGAAAAGCCATGGAAACGATGAAGAACCAGGAAAATGGATTTCAGCCATGTATCCAGGAGAGGTAAGATTGAGAATAATGCTTATACTTGTTTGCAAGCCTCCATTCCTAGCACAGATGCTCAAACACATATGTATTGATTAACTTATGTATAACTATGGTCTTCTAGTTTATGAAGGCTACATAGAGGATGTTTTCTATTGAGACATAGGGATGATCAACATGGTCACATTTAACAAATATTTGTGAGATTAACTTGAATTCAACATTAGTTTCAATATAAGCATCACACTGATAGGGAAGGTCATTAAACTTTAAAGTGTATTCCCAAAGAATGTTGTGGCATCTCCATTTGAGAACATCTTTTAAATTGGATAGCTAATTATCTGTTTAGAATAAAAGCAGAGGAATAATTCTGAGCACTTTATAATTACTCCTACAGTTCTGATTTCACCTGTGTGCTTTGCTTGTGTGTAAGCTGGAATCAAGATTGCTGGGAGAAATATCAACAACCTCAGATACTCAGATGACACCACCCTTATGGCAGAAAGGGAAGAATTAAAGAGCCTCTTGATGAAAGTGAAAGAGGAGAGTGAAAAAGTTGGCTTAAAGCTCAACATTCAGAAAACTAAGATCATGGCATCTGGTCACATCAGTTCATGACAAATAGATGGAGAAACAGTGGAAATAGTGGCAGACTTTAATTTTTTCGGCTCCAAAATCATTGCAGATGGTGACTGCAGCCATGAAATTAAAAGACACTTTACTCCTTGGGAGAAAAGTTATTACCAACCTAGACAGCACATTAAAAAGCAGGGACAATTATTTTGTTAACGAAGGTTGATCTAATCAAGGTGTTCATGACAAATAGATGGAGAAACAGTGGAAATAGTGGCAGACTTTAATTTTTTCGGCTCCAAAATCATTGCAGATGGTGACTGCAGCCATGAAATTAAAAGACACTTTACTCCTTGGGAGAAAAGTTATTACCAACCTAGACAGCACATTAAAAAGCAGGGACAATTATTTTGTTAACGAAGGTTGATCTAATCAAGGCTACGGTTTTTCCAGTAGTCATGCATGGGTTTAAGAGTTGGACTGTAAAGAAAGCTGAGTGTCAAAGAATTGATGCTTTTGAACTGTGGTGTTGGAGAAGACTCTTGAGAATCCCTTGGACTGCAAGGAGATCCAACCAGTCCATCCTAAAGCAAATCAGTCCTGAATAGTCATTGGAAGGACTGATGTTGAAGCTGAAACTCCAATACTTTGGCCACTTGATGTGAAGAGCTGACTCATTTGAAAAGACCCTGATGATGGGAAAGATTGAAGGCAGAAGAAGGGGATGACAGAGGGTGAGGTGGTTGGATGGCATCACTGGCTCGATGGACATGAGTTTGAGTAGGCTCTGCGAGTTGTTGATGGACAGGGAGGCCTGGTGTTCTGCAGTCCATGGGGTCGCAAAGAGTCATGACTGAGCCTAAACTGAACTGAACTGAAAGTTAGTTGAAAATTAAGTTGCTCAGTCATGTCCAACTCTTTGTGACCCCGTGGACTGTAGCCTACCAGGCTCCTCCGTCCATGGGATTATCCATGCAAGAATACTGGAATGGGTTGCCATATCCTTCTCCAGGGGATCTTCCCAACCCAGGGTTCGAACTCAAGTCTCCCACATTAGAGGAAGATGCTTTAACCTCTGAGCCAACTGAAGCAAAGCACTAAATCCATAACTTAGGGGTAAAATAACACACACATAAGATAACTAGGTAGGAAGAAGCTTCTCATTTGAAATCTCGATTTTCCTCTAATCAAAGAGTATATGATAGTCCTAGTTCTCCACTATCATATTTCCTATTAAAAGTAATGATCACATATATGCCTAAGAGTGCTCACCATGTACTGCAAACCTATTGTCCTTAGGAAAAATCAATTCTGGGGAAGAGGAGATAGAATTAAAAAAAAAAAAAAAAAAATATATATATATATATTTCAAAGTGACTACATGGAGAAAATATTGTTCTAGAACAAATAATACCAATAGGAATTAAGAGTTTCAAGCTCAACTATGATTGTAATTATACTGCAGGAAAAGTTTTCTTTTCTGGCTGGTGAATACTGTAGTACACATTCGGTGTTCACCTCTCCAGCATCCATTATTCCCCTGGAAATTTAGGTGACATTGGTCCTACTTCTACCTCCTAGTATATAACCCGATGGCTCTGATTGGCTTGTTCTAATCTGCACATCTCAGTCTCCCTGTCCATACAAATGAGCACATAACACAATCAGGCCAGTGAGAGTGTGGATTCCAGAAGAGAGTTTCTTTTCCTCTGAATAGTGTGGTGATTGAGATGTAAAGGCTTATACTGCTGCAGCCATTTTGCCACTAGGAGGGAGAGCCCAGATCCTCTCAAGATGAAGCTGACCAACTCTAAGTTCTTCTGTTTCCTCATCTTTAAAACAGATATGATAATAGCACCTTTGTCTGAGGTTGTTGTGAAACTAAGTTGTTTAACTTACATAAGATGCTTAGAACAGGAAATACTCAAGTGATTGGTTTTATTAGCAGATAGAGTGTATTTCCTCTACTTTAACAAAAAGCATCATTCCCCCTCTGTGAGCCCGGTGTAACAGTTTTGGGGGCCTGAGCTGTCTGGTTAATTATATTTAACTCCTTAAACCAGTGGTACCCACACTTTTTGACAGCAGGGGAGACAATTTTCCATGGGCCAGGGGGAAGGGGGATGGTTTCAGGATGATCCAAGCACATTACATTTATTGTGCACTTTAACCTAATGCCACTGGTCATCTGACAGGAGGCATCAGTTCACGACCTGGAGGTTGGAGACTGCTGCTTGTTTTTCTCTCCTCTTAGGTGAGCTCTATACTTAAGTGATCTTTGCACAGAACTGGTTTTGCCAATAGTCAATTGTCCATGTCAACATTTAAATAATGAAACCTTAGGGACTGGTCTCTAAGTGCCATTTCTGAACTTCTAGTGCCTGCAAAATCATCTGATCCTTCCTCTTGGACCCAAAGCTCTGTCCAGGTTTTGCAGAGAAGGAAGAGTTGTGATGCTATTCCCTGGCCGTGCCCACAGGCAGGAAGTGTTTTCACATGGGAGCTGACCTGGGGCATCTGTTGAGCTCAGTTATGAGTCTGAGCTGATGAAGGCTGGCATATACCTTTGTCTGGGAGACCAAAAACTGTGCATGCAGGGCCTTTTTACTGTTCTTGCTGTTCCAGTAACGTTTTTTCCTCTAATCTTCATGTTTATTTACTTATTATTTAAATATAACAAAATGAGCAAAGAGAAAATAATGGCCAGCATCAATTGTAGAGGCTACAAATAATGAACATTTCTTTGAAAAACAGTGATCTCATTTTAGTAAAAAAAAAATTGTCATTTTTTGTTACATTTGATGGGACAAAGATTTGAGATATTTATAGATATCCTTGTGGAACTTTGGGAGTGAGTGATAGGAACCATGTAGAGATACGTGCGTTTAAAATGGAAAGGATCTAAAACAGGTTATCTGTGGATAGAGGAGTGGGTGGGCAGAGGGTGAGGCTTCAAGGAGAATTTCCATTTTTCACTCTGTGGACATTCACATGGTATGAATTTTATTTTGCAGTGATTTTATGTATTGCTTGTATAATTTTCAGAATTTACAATGTCAATAATTTCATTCAAGGGAAGGGTTGTATTTTCTTTGACTACTTGTTCAGATCAGGTCATTGTAATCATTCCATGCGTTTGTACCTGAGTCGCCTGATGATTCAAGTGAATTCAGATGATTAAACTTCGTGAAAATATTAGTCGCTCAGTCATGTGCTGCTCTTTGTGACCCCATGGACTGTAGCCCACCAGGCTCCTCTGTCCATGGGATTTCCCAGGTAAGAATACCGGATTGGATCGCCATTTCTTTCTTTCTCCAGGGGATCTTCCCAACCCAGGGATCGAACCCAGGTCTCCTGCATTGCAGGCAAATTCTTTACTGTCTGAGCCACCAGGGAAGCCCAACTTAAATATTGGATATAAAGGTAACTCCTTATTTATTTTTGCTATACTACATGGTTGGGCTTCCCTTGTAGCTCAGACGGTAAAACGTCTGCCTACAATGCGGGAGACCCAGGTTCGGTCCCTGGGTCAGGAAGTTCCCCTGGAGAAGGAAATGGCAACCCACTCCAGTATTCTTGCCTGGAAAATCCCATGGACGGAGGAGCCCAGTTGGCTACAGTCCACGGGGTCGCAAAGAGTCGGACACGACTGAGCAACTTCACTTCACTTCATACTACATGGTTTAGGTTTCTCAAAGACTACCTTGCCTGTTTCACTACTGTAGATACTTGGACTGTATTTACATCTGCATCGAACATTTTGCCTAAGAGGTTTGTCCTGAGATAAAACAGCATGTTGGATCTCGGCTTTCACCACTTCCGGTTGGATGAAGATCACTCTGTGAAGGAACTTTATAGCACCCTCACGTTCATGGCAATTAGAACTTTCTGCTGCAATTGGATCCAGCAGCTCATGGAAAGCAGACATTTCAAGCGAGGGCCCAGTCTTTCAGTTCATGAGTGGGGAGAGTTTGGCCCAGATGCTCAGGGATTTCCAAGGTCCCTGATTACCCTTGGGGGGCAGGATGGGGACTCAGAGCCAGTTCTTCTGGCTCCTTCTGCTTCCTGACACATGGTGAACTGAGAAGTCACCCAAAAGTCAGCGTGCTTCATTTGCATCCTGGACGCCAGAAACAAAGTTGAACCATATGCGCCTTGGGAAATCCAGAGACTAGGAAATGAAATTAGTGGCGTAGAATGTGGTGTAAATAAACAATAACGTGCTGGTTTAAACTGAGGACTATCTTACCTCTGTGTAGCAGTTTGAAAAGGTTATTTTTTTTTCTGCTTATAAAAATAATACATGTTCAGGACTTCCCTGGTGGTCCAGTGGCTGAGACTCCATGCTCCCAATGCAGGGGACCCAGGTTTGATCCCTAATCAGGGAACTAGATCTCGAATGCCACAACTAAAGATCCTGCATGCTGCAGTGAAGACCAGGCACAACCAGATTTTAAAAGTTAATCATACATGCTCAATTTAGTACACTTTGGAAAGTATAAAGAAAAAAATCAAAATCACTCTTTATAGTATTTTGGAATCACACACACATACATATGTATAATCCAATTAGATCATATTGGATACATAATTTTCTCTCTGGGTGTTTTCATTGCATACTATATGATGACCACTTTGCCATATCATTGCATGTTCTGCAACGCTATGGTTTTTAAATGGCTAAAGAATATTCTCTGGTTGTTCCTTTTGGTTTTTGTTACCTGATGAACCATTAGAACAGGATGATGTGGCATAAGTCCTGGTATAGAATAAAAAGAAAAGCACGCTAAGGTTTGGTGCTATGATCTGATCTGGGGTGTCAGCGTGGAAGCATTGGTGATGGCAGCAGCTGAGAGCTGTCAGTCCTTTCCAAGCAGCAACATGAGGGCGTTTAGCGGCAGATGACAGTCAGTTCAAAGACACACACTTAAGAGAATGTAATAGCTTCTTATTTTTCCTCCTCTTCAGTATCTATTTGTAATGCTAAGCACCATTTAGGCCACAGACTGGTCAGTTTAGGTTCCTAAGCACCATTTAGGCCACAGACTGGTCAGTTTAGGTTCCTAAGCACCATTTAGGCCACAGACTGGTCAGTTTAGGTTCCCATAAAATGAAGTCCTCATCTTGGAAGTGTGTGTGCCTTCATGCTAAGTCGCTCAGTTGTCTCCAATTCTTTGCAACCCCATGGACTGTAGCTTGCCAGGTTCCTCTGTGCATGGAATTCTCCAGGCAAGAATACTGGAATGGGTTGCCAGGGGGTCTTCCTCCTCCTGGATCCTCCTCCAGGGGATCTTCCTGACCTCTGGATTGAACTTTCCTCTCTCATGTCTGCCTGCATTGGCAGGCAAATTCTTTATCACTAGCGCCACCTGGGAAGTGACTCATGCAAAAGGCGCCCATTATCCAGCCCACTTGGTCAGCCCTTGGACAATCAGTCTTAGACTACATCTCTGCTTGTCACTTTCCCATCAAAAGGAGGGCAATTAAAAGAGGAATGGGTACAGTTTCAAACAGTCTGTTTTGTTCCATGTCAATCAGTTCTGCTAAAGGGTGTGCTGAAAGATGAGACAAAGTGTTTGAAGGGCTTGCCTTCCTTTGCTTTGTGTGTATTCCCTGCTGCCATGGACAATTGGGAACCTGCAGAGTAGGAAGGACCCCCATAACCTGAGTGATGAAAGTCACATCTGGCATCGAGGCTGGTTTATCATTTGGGGCTGTGGAGTCCTAAGTGATTCAAGAGAGCGCTTCTCTACTGAAAAGTCCTGGGAGAACGAGGCTGGGACAGCGATGATACCCAGCCTAGCTCTAGTGCTCTGGATACAATAAAGCTTTTCCTTCCCTCTTCCCCTATTTCCCTAGATTTCTAGTATTAACTCTAATGAATTAAACAGAATTCAGGTAGGAAGCACAGTACTTTCCTTCCCTCTTCCCCTATTTCCCTAGATTTCTAGTATTAATTCTAATGAATTAAACAGAATTCAGGTAGGGAGTACAGTAGTACTTCAGGTGAGCAGAGAGTTTCTGTAACGATTCCAGGAACTCTTCTTAAGACTGATGGGTACTCACAAAGTACTGAGAGCAATCAAGATGCAGTGTCTTTTTCTTGCTTTGTGTTTTCATTGTGGGTTGGGTTGATGAAGAACCTGTTGCCAGCAGGGTACCGTTTCCTCCTGTGCAGAATGCCAAATTTGCAGCGGTTAGATGGGGGATGAGCTCGGGATGTGATTTCTTCCTTCCCCAGCAATTTTCTGCCTGCCTGCATGAAATGCTAATGAACATCTCACACATGACAGAGCAATGAGACGTATCCTTATTTTACAGTTTTTGGCAAATTCAACTTGAAAGAGTCTAAGTCCTCATGTGATGGTGACAAGGTGCTTGTGGCAGACCTCTCTCCCACCTCCTTCAGATTTCTGCTCTGGATGGATATTCCCCTCCCCACGCTGACCCCATGTGTCGTGTTTCTGACTTGAGGTAAGCTCTAAATTGCCACGGCATCTCTGTATCCTGTCGCTTCCTGCCAAGCCTCTGTGTCCAAGTCTCCAGGGAGAGTCCAACTCCTGCCAAAGCAAGTCTTGAACTTCAATCTCAGACCAACTCAGATACTTATCATAAGTTGTGGGTGAGTAGCATCAAGTCAGATTTTATTTATTTATTATTTTAACTTAGTTGCGGGTTGTGTGTGTGTGTTAATTGCTCAGTCGTATCTGACTCTTTGCAACCCCATAGACTGTAGCCCGACAAGCTCCTCTGTCCATGGAATTCTCCAGGCAAGAATATTGGAGCGGATAGCCATTCCTTTCTCCAAGGGATCTTCAAGACCTAGGGATCGAACCTGGGTCTCCTGCATTGCAGGTGGATTCTTTACCACTGAGCCATCAGGGAAGCCCAGTTTGGGGTGGGATGAGGCACAAATAGGGAGTTAACACGCTTATGGGCTACAGGTTAAATGCATTGATGATTTCATAACTTTACCATCAAATACATAGACTTGTGGGAGGACTGAAGTGAAAACAGAGCTTCCTCTTAGGACTCGGCTGGTTGATGGTGCCAGTGGAGAGCTTAGTTTGGGGGCCTTCCTTTGTGGAACTGGTTGCTCTGATAGTCTTGCCATATGTACAGGACGGCCACCCTCAGACCATGAGTGACGGAAGTACACATGCGCTTGAGGCACAAAGGATGCAGTCTTGTTAACTGCAGGGACAAATAGAGACGCTGCTTGGGGGGGAGTCTTATCTCAGCACTGACTGATGAGGAGCCCCAACATATGACGTTGGGCTTCATCCTACTTCTCGCTTGCACTCCAGGGCTGCCTGTGGCTGTTGGGCACAATTTCTTTCAACTGTAGAAGAATGAGAGAGACCAGAGAATGGACAGATTTTGTAAATACAATGAAACTTAGAAAGATCTGGGCCTGGGGATACATTATTCCCCAGCATGAATCCAGCTTGCTCAGTCCTCTGGTTCTGAGGTTTATTTCAGGCTCGGTGTTTTCTTATCTCTGTTCCACCTTCACTTTATGCTCTCCTCATTCATCTTCTCAGTGACCTCAGAAATTCTAGTGAATGACATTAAGGTTACCATCCAAAAGCCCATGGCTGCAAACTATACCAGCTAGAAGGCCCTTTGATCAATAATATATCAAGGAAAAGATGTGTTTCCTCTTTTGTTCCTCTTAGTTATCTTTCATACAGAAAAGAAATTGAAAGATACCACAACTGGATAAACAACTTGGAAATAAACTCACCTGATCTCAGAGTAGCCTTGGGTAGTGAACTCGGAATAATTATAAGTACTACGAAAGATGAGTTGGAAAGGTCCTTTATCAGAGAGAGCTTTAATAGTTAGAAAAAATGTAGTAAGTTAGCTTTTGTGGTTGGAATAGCAAAGGCCAAGAAAGTTATTGAACATAATGAAAGTGTGAAGAATATAGATTGGGTTGACATGCATGGGCCGGATTTAAGAACACCAGGCAGGAGACAGAAGTGGAAGCTTGTGAATCTATTGACTGTATCTCACAGAATCTGTAGAACTGTCCTTGCAGAAGAATAAGGATATAAAATATGAGCAGATTCAAAACAGGCTTAGGCACATAACAATAAAGATATAAAGGAAGTGATGAGTGCATGGAGGGTAAATTTCCACCCTTGTTTTTAATATTCTAAACATTATTTTGAACTAATTAAAAAACACACTCTTGTTAAAATAAGAATGTACATATATGTATAACTGAATTGCTTTGCAGTACAGCAGTAATTAGCACAACATTGTAAATCATATTTTAATAAAAAAGAAAGCATCTCTAATTTTATCTTTTATTATTAGAAACAAAATATACCCTATAACACAAAAAAATGATCATGGAAAACTTAAAAAACTGACTTGGAAACATAAAAAGGAAGAAGAAAAGATTAATCATAGTCTCACTTTACAGATTTTTACACATTTTAACATATTTGTTTTCACTTTTCCACACTATTTAAAAGTTATCTTACATAGTTGTGAGTTTGCAAATTTTTATTCTTCTTTTATATTTTTATTTAAGCCCAGAGTTTTTTTTTGTTTGTTTGTTTCTAGGAAGTCTTTATTTTAAATGATTTTAAGATGCTGTTGACTATAGAACACATTATTCTACACACTACTATGAAAGGAAAAAGATGTTTTCAATTAAGCTATGACCGGATTAATGATCCAGTCATAGCCTTCACAATCTCCGGAAACACATTTGTTACTTACACTAGCCTTTTGATGCTTGACATTTCTTTCATCTCTTCTAAGCATTTGGCAATTTTTTTGCCTAAGAGTTGCACTGCTTAGCACGTAGGAGATGCTTCTTTTGCATATTCCTCAGAAAACAAAATGTAGCACTGTTTCATCTATTTAAGTTCCACAAAACACATGATTTTTTTTTCCTTTGGAACAAAATATGGAATAGTGACCCATGGTGAATATTTACTTCACCAATATAAAATTTACCTGCTGCAGTTCTGTTTACATGGTTACACAATAACTTTTCATCTCAATACTGAATCACTGTGTTACTTTTAAATGGCAGTGAAAGCAACATGTGTAGTACCAACAATGTCCATCATTCAACAGAAGTAATGACAAGATGAACATCTGTGATCAAGTTAATGCTTGCCTGCCAATGACAGCTCAGTTCAGTTCAGTCACTCAGTTGTGTCGGACTCTTTGCGAGCCCGTGAATGGCAGCACACCAGGCCTCCCTGTCCATCACCAATTCTCGGAGTTCACTCAGACTCATGTCCATCGAGTCAGTGATGCCATTTAGCCATCTCATCCTCTGTCATCCCCTTCTCCTCCTGCCCCCAATCCCTCCCAGCATCTTTGGAGGGAATGAGAGTCTGAAGCTAAAACTCCAATGACAGCTACTTAGTGGCGATTGCATGGCTGATGGGGATAATAAGATGCCAGCTACTATAAAACATATTCCAATTTCAAAGATGTTAAAATGGAGAAAGGTGAGTCTTAGTATGAATGAATGCACCTGAATTTAATTGACCATTTTGTTATTCTGGGTCTTTTATTTATAAAAGACAAACTTTTCTTTTTTTCTTTTAATACAAACTTTTCTTTACATTTTTGATTATTTCTTTAGGACAGATTCTGAGAAGAGGAAATATTCAGTCAAAGGATGGACGTATTTCAAGGTTTTGACATACATTTCCAAATAGATTTACAGAAAAGTAGTTGCACTTATATAGTCTTATGAACAATGTTATTTCAGCTTCAAAAACTTGACTTTATGGAGGAAAGCTGTGAGAGGTAGCCTGTAGGGTGACACCAAAGCTTCAGAGTGATGACATGTGGCTTTGAGACTCCATCTTACAAGACTGTACCTCCCACCTGCTCTGTTGGACCACATGTTTGTTCTTTAGATGACTGTAATATCTCACAGAGAAAACCACCATGAGATTTTCTGGATTCCATGAAGAAAGAAAAATGTTTCACATTAAATCCAGGTCAGTATCACATACTGTTGAATCCTTCTATCAACACGAGTTATCTTCTATATTAAATTATCTCATATATTTAATCATTTAAAAGAAGGCACAAAAGTTCCTTTTGCTGCAACTGTTTTCATTTTTCTTGAGCTGATATGTCTGATCTGTGTGACTTTGGGACGTTGCCTTGCAGATGCTTAATGTGGGTGGGATCCAAATGCATGTCAAATGGAATACTGCTAGATGTTAATTAAGAGCTCAAGAGAAAACAGGAGGGTCATATATCTTTGCATTATGGATGAAGGTCATAGTAGCAACTGGACTGAATTCAATTCAAGAAAGACTTATTGAGTTAACTCAGCATGCGCCAGCTAGTGTTACAAAGTGGTCACTAAAACTGCTGATCTTCCTGCCCTGGTCGAGCTTATAACCAAGGGGCAACATCACTTATCCCAACTTTCCTGAAGTGAACCTTCATCTCCTGTTATAAAATGCAAGTATTTGAGGTGTTTGAAGGCGGCTGAAGCTGGGAGTGGACTGTAAAACGTCTTAACTGGGTGAAAGGGTTTTTCTTATACACTATACTGTTCTTTGTTGTTTAGTCACTCAATCGTGTCCAACTCTTTGCGATGCTATGGATGGTAATCCACCAGGTTCCTCCTTTCCGTGACATTTTCCAGGCAAGAATGCTGGAGCAGATTGCCATTTCCTTCTCCAGGGGAGTCTTTCTGACCCAGGGATTGAACCCATATCTTTTGCATTGGTAGGTGGATTCTTTACCACTGAGCCACCAGGGAAGCCTCATACGGTTCTTAGAGTTCATTAACTGACTCAGTTTTTTTCACTACCTTGTTTTTTGGTTTTCTTCCCTTCCCTTTTTTTTTTTTTTTAAAGTTCTCTGATATGTCGAGCACAGTTGATTAGAAACTCTTTGTCAGTTTCCATGATGTCGGGCTGAATGTGTCACCAATATGATTTTCTATAATTCTGAGAGTCAAACAGAATCCATCCTCTTTTGGTTACCCCGGGACCCCCAAAGGTCCATGTCTTCTTCGAAGAACAGACACACTGCGCGTGTTTGTGTCTTGCTCTTCTCTGGCGCCTGCTCACTGCATATCATCCTGGGCACCCTCAGAGGTGGCGTGATATTGTGGAAAGTTACAGGAATTTGGAATTATAAGAACTAGATTGAAATTTGTTTCTTCTACTTAGCTGTGTGTGATCTTAGGAACATCACTTAATTTTTCTATTCTCACCTTTCTCATCATTTTCACAGCCACTTTAAGATTTAGATATTATTATATCCAACAACAAACTGGTTCCAAATCGGGAAAGGAGTATGTGAAGGCTGTATATTGTCAACCTGCTTATTTAACTTATATGCAAAGTAAATCATGAGAAATACTGGGCTGGATGAAACACAAGCTGGAATCAAGATTGCTGGGGGAAATATTGGTAACCTCAGATATGCAGATGACACCACCCTTCTGGCAGGAAGGGAAGGAGAACTAAAGAGCCTTTTGATGAAAGTGAAAGAGGAGAGTGAAAAAGTTGGCTTAGAACTCAACATTCAGAAAACTAAGATCATGGCATCTGATCCCATCACTTCATAACAAATAGATGGGGAAACAATGGAAACAGTGAGAGACTTTATTTTTGGGGGGCTCCAAAATCACTGCAGATGGTGACTGCAGCCATGAAATTGGAAGATGCTTGCTCCTTGGAAGGAAAGCTATGACCAACCTAGATAACATATTAAAAAGCAAAGGTATGTCTAGTCAAAGCTATGGTTTTTCCAGTAGTCATATATGGATCTGAGAGTTGGACCATAAAGAAAGCCGAGCACCAAAGAACTGATGCTTTTGAAATGTGGTGTTGGAGAAGACTCTTTAGAGTCCCTTAGACTGCAAGGAGATCCAGCCAGTCTACCTGAAAGGAAATCAGTCCTAAATATTCATTGGAAGGACTGATGCTGAAGCTGAAACTCCAATACTTTGGCCACCTGATGCGAAGAACTGACTCACTAGAAAAGACCCTGATGTTGGGAAGGATTGAAGGTGGGAGGGGAGGGGGATGACAGAGGATGAGGTGGTTGGATGGCATCACTGACTCGATGGACATGAGTTTGAGTAGCTCCAGGATTTGGTGATGGACAGGGAAGCCTGGCGTGCTGCAGTCCATGGGGTCACAAAGAGTCATGACTGAGCAACTGCATGGAACTGATACCCATTTTACCCTCGAAAAAATAGAAGTTCAGTTAGCTTAGCTAATTTTCCTACGATCTAGGTTTCAAATGCTTTATGTCAGTCATTAAGAGCTGAACACAGTATTTGGTTCATAGGAAATCCATGATAAAATATAGTTATGTTTATGGTTGTCATGGCTCAGATCCAAGATAATCGGTGCCTGTGAAAGCTAAGCAGCTTCAGTTGTGTTCGACTCTTTGCAACCCCATGGACTGTAGCCCACCAAGCTCCAATGTCCATGGGATTCTCCAAGAAAGAATACTGGAGTAAGTTGCAGTGGCCTCGTCTAGGGCATCTTCCCAACCCGGGGATGGAACCTGCATCTCTTAAGTCTCCTGCATTGGCAGGCAGGTTCTTTACCACTAGTGCCATCTGGGAAACCCAAGATAATAGGAGTATTTACTAAAAGTAGAAGCAAAATCTCCTTGACTTACCTGTGGTAGAGTTATTTTGGCATAGAGAATCATTCTCATTCAACCTCTGACCCCACCCACATGTAAGGCTAACCTTGATTAGAGTGGTAAATGTCATCTGTAATTGAAAGATCTAATTTTTATAATTTTATTTCTGCTGTAAAGAAAAATTACACTTTTGACATTTTAAGTTAATGCTCCAGATAGTCCTGGATTGACATATGTGGTATGAGGGGCCTTAAACCAAGAGCTGAAATATAGAGATGAATTCTGAATCAATGAGTTATGGGTCTGGATAAAAGGTTAAAGTTAAATAAAATATCTGCAACTGGTACTGTTTTGAGGGGTTGAAGTTGTTCCTTTTCTACATGTATTTTTAAAAATAGGGCAAAATCTATACAGATTTTCATATATGGCAACACAAGCAAATTTTTGGCTAATGATGTACTCTTATCTTTTTGGTTCAGCATGGAGAAATGCAATCTACTTTCCTTATCATTTTCTCCCTAACATATTAGCATTTTCGAAGTTAATCATCTGTGACATCTTCTCAAACTGCTCTTGTTTTACACTCACAGGTTTCATTTATTTTTTATCCACTGTAGAGTGATATTGTCCCCATTTTTTTGGCTGCATTTAGGTATGGGATTGTTGTTTTATAAACATTATGTTTCAGAATCTTTCCCCTTCTTTCCCATTCCATTATTTTTTTAGTTGTCTGTTGCATCTGAAATAATCTGTAAATTCAGGGAGAGGATTAAAAAACCATAGCAAAAGGTACAGCAAAAACTATTACAATTATTTTTCCTTCTATGAAACAAAATAAAATCTAATTTTTCTATATAATTGTGACCCCAAATCATCTGATTTGAGTAGACAAACAGGACAGTGACTTGACCACATATCCATCCTCATAAATCCTTGGAGGGAAGGTGAAAACCTTGAGATAGGACCACCAAAACGTGTGTTCTGCTTGATTTTCCACAGAACTGTGAAAGTTCAATTCAGATAATGTTTATCAATGGAGCCATTTAAAAAAAGCTTTTTTCAAACCCACACCAAGTAAAAATAAACTTATGCAGAAGCTGCTGGCAACACCTGATTGTGGCTTTGCAGAGTTGCACCAGCATCATAATAAGACTCCAAAGCATGAAAGGAAATGGAAAATGAAATCTAAATGAAAATACTTCTGCTTTTGAAGGAAGTGAAGAAGAAAACACATAGCTTCATATGACATAAACACTTATAAACATGCAAGAAAATCAATTTTGTTTCTAGAGTATATGTCAGTTCTTTTGAGCTAAGAAAATTCAGACTTCAGGCCTGGGACCTAACTGGAATTATTTATTGTTAATGATTTAGTGTTAAGGAAATGGAAAATGAAATCTAAATGAAAATACTTCTGCTTTTGAAGGAAGTGAAGAAGAAAACACATAGCTTCATATGACATAAACACTTATAAACATGCAAGAAAATCAATTTTGTTTCTAGAGTATATGTCAGTTCTTTTGAGCTAAGAAAATTCAGACTTCAGGCCTGGGACCTAACTGGAATTATTTATTGTTAATGATTTAGTGTTTTATTTATTCATTTTTCAGAGTTCATTACTCTTCAAGGTCAAATAACAATAGAATGAAACTAACAAAATATTGTAAACCAACTACATTTCAACAAAAAATAACAATGTAAAAATCCTTTTTCTTTAATATTACTCCACATATCAATGACACTGTACCATGGACGTTTTCAAAAAGAAGTAGGTAAATTTGAAAGTTTAAGACATCGTACTTATGGCTCAGCAGAAAGAATCTGCCTGTGATGCAGGAGATGCAAGAGATACAGGTTCAGTCCCTGGGTTGGGAAGATCCCCTGGAGAAGAGCATGGCAACCCACTCCAGTATTCTTGCCTGGAGAATCCCATAGACAGAAGAGTCTGGTGGGCCACAGTCCACGGGGTGGCAAAGAATCGGACACAACTGAGCAATTGAGCATGCACACACTCATCTGGAAGGGTCTATTCCATCATCATCCTTTATATATATTTTTTCTAAATAAATTTAGACAAATGAACAAACCTGAAATACTTTGTTTGGAAGGCATCAAGAAATTCTAAGGTTGAGACTCTTAGTGTGTATTTATTGACAATTGTAAGAGCCAAGAATGGGAGAGTCAGTTTTCAGTTCAGTTCAGTTCAGTTCAGTCGCTCAGTCGTGTCCGACTCTTTGCAACCCCATGAATCGCAGCACGCCAGGCCTCCCTGTCCATCACCATCTCCCGGAGTTCACTCAGACTCACGTCCATCGAGTCCGTGATGCCATCCAGCCATCTCATCCTCGGTCGTCCCCTTCTCCTCCTGCCCCTAATCCCTCCCAGCATCAGAGTCTTTTCCAATGAGTCAACTCTTCGCATGAGGTGGCCAAAGTACTGGAGTTTCAGCTTTAGCATCATTCCTTCCAAAGAAATCCCAGGGTTGATCTCCTTCA
>SJYX01004683.1:69049-111685 GCA_006410675.1 Oreotragus oreotragus
GGAATTCCATCACCTCCACTAGCTTTGTTCTTAGTGATGCTTTCTAAGGCCCACTTGACTTCACATTCCAAGATGTCTGGCTCTAAATTAGTGATCACATCCTCATTATTATCTTGGTCGTGAAGATCTTTTCTGTACAGTTCTTCTGTGTATTCTTGCCACCTCTTCTTAATATCTTCTGCTTCTGTTAGGTCCATACCATTTCTATCCTTTATCAAGCCCATCTTTGCATGAAATGTTCCCTTGGTATCTCCAATTCTCTTGAAGAGATCTCTAGTCTTTTCCATTCTGTTGTTTTCCTCTATCTCTTTGCATTGATTGCTGAAGAAGGCTTTCTTATCTCTTCAGTTTTAGGATCCTAAAAATATATAATTAAACCAGTCTGCTTGGTTTCATAAAAGTGACTGAAGACTAACAGAATCCAGTTTTATCTCTAGTGTGATTCTGTTTGTGACAGACAATTCGTATGATATAGAAGCTAACCTGCCTCATAAAAAAATGTAATAAAGTTTTCTGTTTCTGCCACTGAATCACAATCCTTTCAAACCCTTCTCACCAGTGCACTTATTCCTCCTAGAGAGCTCTATCAGGAACCCCCTATAATCAGTGTGTGTAGAAAGGTGTGAAAGTCCTGTGGAGTTATTAATGATGGGGGAGAGGGAAGATTAACTTCTTAAAAACTGAAAGACTCTCAGAACGTGTCCTTTTATTTTACCCAGGTACGAAGGTCTGGAAAATGTCTTATTTAAACATACATAGGTATTGTTATGGGCTCTTAAATCTTTGTCTTATACTGTAGTTTCCTCCCATATGTTTATTGTCAGCTAACAGCGGAGAACTGATGAGCTGAGTGGAAATGCTTTTTAAAGCTGCAGTTCTTCCTTTCTGTCAACTGTTTCTTTTGTTTAACTCAAACTTCTAAAAAAAGAATATGATTTATTTGCATATTTTTTGTTCCCCGGCCAGTTAAGGGTAAGCTTTTGCATGAAAGGCGGTTTTGTTAGATACAGTTTCTTCCATTGTGATTAGAACGGATGTGACAGGAACATGCTGTGTTTTGGGAAGATAACTCTGGCTGCAGTGAGGGAAGTAAGGTGAGCCTGGAACCAGGGAGACCGGATTGACGCATAGTAGGAATGGTGTGAAGAAGAGGGAGCAGAATTCAAGGGTATTCTAAGAAGTAGATTTGTTAGAAGAGAAATTTATTGAGGGGGAAAGAGGATTTATTATGACTCAAAATGCCTTCCTTGGGTGATGGCATTAATAAATAACATTGATGAAGATAGGGAATGTAGAAGAAAGATGCTGCTGTGACATTCTGAGATGGAGCTGCCCTTGGTACCTGCATGTGGTTCAGCTAGGAGTTGAGCTCAAAAGAGAAGTCTGTATTGGAGAGTCAGAACTGGTGGTCTTTATCCATGTGACAGTTGGGAGGGGAGTGTGGGGTTTGATAAGACAAAGGGAAGGAAAACGAGAAAACTCAAACATACAAGGGTAGGTAGAGAAGAGGAGGCCGTGAAGGAGTGTCAGAGAAAGGAGGCAAAGATGCTTGAGTCTCCTTACCATCACGTGAAGAATGCTTGAATGAATGGCCGTAATTGGTGTTAGGGAGAGCACATCCTTTCAAGGCTGGACTGGTGTGGCTTTTAGCCTTTTAAAGAGGGACTAGATTTAGTCCTTGTTGCTCCTCCCGAGGGCACTGAGGAACTAAAGAAGTCAGTTCTGTTTATGTTAATGCAAGGACTTTCAAAGAATAGAAACGTACAACATGGAATGGAACTACCTCAAAGCACCTTTAGCTGCCTCCCCATTAAAGAGCCTTACTGCCCATCAGTGAAGAAGTAAGTCCTGATTAGAGGGGGCCGGGTGGGGACACTTGATGACTTCTAAGATTCTCGGAAGTTTAAGAGTCAATAAAAAGTCTTTAAAAAGTCATACTTTAAAAAAAATCTGTTGTTGTTTGTAGTTTATTTATAACTTGTTCTTATGAAGACACATTATGTGAACAATGCTTTCTGGTAATACACTGGGTAACTATAATGAAATCATGACACTGTTTTCCTGATTGGCTGTAAAAATAATGTAGTTTAGTTCTGGGGCTTAACCCATCATGTGAAAAAGTCATACTTTTTTTTGTTGTTGTTGTTTAAGAAGGTGTTTTGCAAAATTTACGCTCAGTTTTAAGGGGACAGTATAATGCTATAGTGACAAAGCAAACACACACATACACAGTGAAAAGAAATTGCATTTCTCCTTCATGTTCTCCCCAAATCATGATATCTTAGCCCCTTTGCATGTATGTTAAGTCACTTCAGTCATGTCTAACTCTGTGTAATAGCCTGCCAGGGTCCTCTGTCCATGGGATTTTCCAGGCAAAAATACTGGAGTGGGTTGCCATGCCCTCCTCCAGGGAATCTTCCCAACCCAGGGATCGAACCCATGCCTCTTACGTCTACCTGCATTGGCCGGCGGGTTCTTACCACTAGCGCTACCTGCGAAGCCCCTTTGTATAATATTCAGTCTTAAAGTGAAAGTGAAGTCAGTCAGTCGTGTCCAACTCTGCGACCCCATGGACTGTAGCCTGCCAGGCTCCTCCGTCCATGGGATTTTCCAGGCAAGACTACTGGAGTGGGCTGCCATTTCCTTCTCCAGAGGATCTTCCTGACCCAGGGATCAAACCCTGGTCTCCTGCATTGCAGACAGATGCTTTACCATCTGAGCCACCAGGGAAGACCATTCAGGTTTAGAAATTACATAAGTTAACCATTTTGAGGGGAGATCAGGCAAATTGTTTTGCATTGTTATCCTACTTGTATTTGAAAATAAGGAAGTATGTATACAAAGGTTTGTAGTCTGACAGTCAAATGTTTAATACTAGTTTTTCAGCAAAGATATGATCTTTCATAATACGGATTTGCCACTATGCTGATTCTACATCAGAATCTGAACAAATCCTAGGTTCACTCTACTGTGGCATCATAATGCTATATCTGATGTACCAAAGAAGACTCAGAAACATATTGTTCATGGGGAATCCTTGAGAGTACATTAAATAAAAATAACCCATAATAACCAACGGTTTGGTCCTATTAAGCCAGACAAATGTGGCAGGGTTGGGAAGAATTTTGTGTATTTTTTAGAAACACATCTCTGATGGAACATGTAGATTGAAGTTAGCATGTTGGGATAAAAACTAGGAGAGGACTTGAATGGAATTCTGGTTGTTCATATAATTTCTCCTGCTCAGTCACATAGACTTTATTATCCCAAATTACAATTTGCATCATTCAAATGCAAATGAACGTTCAAAGCCCTGTGTGGGCTTCATGCTATTTCTTTCTGGGCAAGAGCTGCTCACTGTTTTACTTATTTGAAAGAATTCAGTGATGCAACTGATTCCAAGAGAAATAAAAACGTGAATTTGAAAGTGTTCTTCCTATTGGAGGGGATGATATAATCATATCAAATTCACATCTGGTTTTATTTTGCTGTCTCTTTCTTGGCTTCCCTAAGTAATATATTATATCTCTTTACCTGACTATCCTTTGTTTCCCAGAGCTTGAATCTTTCTAGAATTATGATTCCACTTAAAATATTGACTATAAAAGGGACAGAGAAGAAAGTTTTGAAAAGCAAAATAAGCTAACGATGTTATTATGGATATGTGGAAACTCGTTCAATGGTAACACTTCATTTTTGGCCTTTATGAACCAATCTCACAGTCAACCAAACTGCTCATAATGCAGGACACTTCATAAGTCACCAAAGCTGCCTTGGAAGTTTATTTTAACATCTTTTGTTCTTGAATGTAAGAAGATAGTCACACAACTTTAATCCTCTCCAGCTGTTCATTGGTAAAGACCTTAACATGAGGCTTATAGGAAGAAAATTGTGCTTGATTTAAATTCTAAAAGCAGCTCTACAAAACGTCTGATTCTCTTTAGCCTCTACTCTCAGAAGATGTATCAGTATCTTTTCCCCTCAGCCCCATGACACTTGTGCTTCTCAAAGCTTTTCAGTGGTATTTCTGTGGTCACTGGTTCAGGTTACTCAGAGAAAAACTAGTTGGTGTGATCTTCTCTTCAGATCTTTTTCCGACCAGCTTGTTCCAGTGGAGAACATGGTTTGGTTCTAAAGGGGTCCTCTGGAGAGCTGACCACACAGGATGCTTCATGGTGAAAAAGGCGCATGGGACAAATTAGCTTGGGAAATTAATTTAGAGCTTATAAATGAAGTAGCATATTAAAGGGGCTTCCCGGGTGGTGCCAGTGGTAAAGAATCTGCCTGCCAATGCAGGAGACATAAGAGACAGGTTCGATCCCTGGGTTGCCAAGATCCCCTGGAGGAGGGCGCGGCAACCCACTCCAGTATTCTTGCCTGGAAAATCCCATGGACAGAGGAGCCTGGCAGGCTATGGTCCATAGAGTCACAGAGTGAGACATGACTGAAATAACTTAGCATGCACACATGCATTAAAGTGTCTAAGATATTCTGCAGTAAAAAATTTCTACTTAACTCTGTTTAACCCAGTAGTAGATCACAGTATTTAAGAGCTCTGAACACAGGTAGACTTGTGCTGAAATCCCAGGCTCACCATTAGCCCTGAGAATTGGGCAAGTTTCTTCCCTGTACAATGGGAAAATGAGTCCCAGCTCAGGCTGTTGTGGAAAAAAAAAAAAAAATATATATATATATATATATATATACACATATATACATTAGGTATATAAAATATTCGGCAGAGTACGAAATAGTAGTCCATACTGAGTTACTCATTTTCAGTATGATGTTATTATCTTACTTGATTGTATGACTTGTTTTCTGAGCAACATACAAGGAACTACTCTTCTAAGAAAATGTGATGAGAAATGCTTATCTAATAGCTTGATAAGTGTAGCAATACTTCTAAAGAACTGAGAGGGTCGGTACCCTTATATCACGAGAATTCTCTATTAAGTTGGCTGATACTTCTGTCCTGGTGTTGTATTCAGAGACAAATATATATATAGAATTTTGGGTAGATAATGTGAAATTGACTTTGAAATATAACACATAAAGGTTCTGTCTGGAATATCAAAAGCTAAATTCTAAGACCTAAACGTCCAGAAAGAATCACCAGGAGGGTGAGAGAGAGAGAAGGGAAATTTGTTTCCTGGTGTAGAGAAGAAATTAATGGAGAAATGAATTTGAACACCTGCGGGAGCAAGAGTGGAGCCAAGTCATCTTTCAGAAGAGAAATGAGGGTGTAACAAGGCTGATTATTAATTAGATTCTAGTAGGTAATTGGCTTTTAAGCCCAAGTGAAATGTAAGAAAGGTTTGTTTCATTCCAGTAACTGCTCTTTTTAGTTTTCTTCTTTCCCTTTGAGGTACCCCCTGGCTGGATGGCATCACCGATTCGATGGACATGAGTTTGAGTGAACTCCAGGAGTTGGTGATGGACAGGGAGGCCTAGTGTGCTGTGATTCATGGGGTTGCAAAAGAGCTGGACACGACTGAGCGACTGAATGAACTGAACTGAACTGCTCTTTTCTTCATTCCTCCCCACCCGAGGCACCTTGCTCCATGAGATAAAACTGTATGGAAGCCTGATCTTTGTTCGCTAAACTTATGAAAGGATGAGATCATTAATTTATATGGAAGTATAAAACAGGGTTATTCAACCTCCTCACTAGTGACATTTTGGACTGGATAATTCTCTATTGTGGATGGGGGTGGGGTGCTGTCCTGTGCATTCTAGGACCTTTAACCAAATCTCTGGTCTGTACCCACCAAAGGCCAACAGCCCCCTTCACCCCAGCTGTGACACCAACACTTCCTGTAGATATTGCCAAATGATTCCTGGAGGGTGGTAGCCCTCTTTTCCCTCACTGTAAACCACTGAGTACAAAGGTTTGATAACAGATAAATCTGTATCATTCTCTGACGTAGGTTTTCTTTCTTTCATGTGTAAATTCTTACTTACCCAAGACAGAACTTTGAAAAGAAAGTTCATTTATAAGACACAGGTCAAGGAAGAGTGGTTTTGTACAATCACGTGCAAGAGGTGGATGTCTCAGTTACTTAAACCAAATAGTCCACATCTGTTACAGTGAACAAACTTTCCTCCTTAGCTGATGGCTTGAGACAGGTTTGAGGCTTCATCCACATCTATGTTAAATGTGAAGCCTAATTCCTGACCTTCACTCCAGATAGTTTTAATGACTGAGCATTTAACAATGAAAAGGGTCTCCCATAGTCTATCTGACCTGGTCATGGATAAAGCAAAATAGCAAAATAGATCGACTGCTCATTTTTTGTCCTTTGGTGCCTGAGTTAGGTTTATTGTTCAGCAAAACCTATTGCAGAACAGCACTTCCAGCAGAGACAAAAATAAATTCCAAATCGGGGATTTTTTTTTAATACACATTTGATAACAGATCCTGAAGCAAAGGCTGAAGTCCAGAGACTGCTGTTTTTTCCCTTAATGTGCATGTGGCTTTTGGGGTCTGGTCTTTCACATACCTGTTTCCCTTTCTCCATCCTCCACTGCAGTTTTTCTCTGTGAATTTTTTGTTTAACAAAGAGGAACACATACTGTGCAATGAAAACATGGGCTGAAAATCATCTTAGCTATAAGATGTAGCTGTGTGGAGGCTGGTAATTGGGTTGCGTTTCTGAAAACAAGGACAGCCAACATCTGAATGTGTCAGTTAATTGGTCCACAGGGAGAGAGACCCTGGGAGTGTCCAAAGGACTGTTTTTTAAAACTTTTTATTGTTCTGTTTTTTTCCAGGGGACTCGCAGTCTTCCCTTGTTAATCGTTCACCACAAATAACTTCATTTTGTGTGATGAAATTCCATTGGTGTCACAGAATTCAGAGCTCTGACACAGGGAGACCCTTTCAAAGGCTTGAATGCTTGGCAGGCAGAAATATGCATGCTTTGTAGATTCAGTGCAAAGTGACTGGGAACATTTCTTTATGGCCACAGTGTGGTTGGGACACTGGGACTACAATGTTATCTGTGAAACCCAGGCTGGGAGCAATGTGAAATCCTTGCTTTGGTCACAGAGCAAAAAGTTAATTTATTTTGGATATTTTAAATGTGCGTGGAATTCTCATTGCCTCATGAAATCCATGGGATATATGCTATATAAATGTGCAGATTTGGAGTAAAAATAGTCAGTGCCGTGAGCACCTGATATGTGTGTCAATAATTTGTTCTCTGAGGACTTCCCAATGGCCCCCCACCCCAGCACTCTTGCCTGGAAAACCGCATGGATGGAGGAGCCTGGTGGGCTGCAGTCCATGGGGTCGCTAAGAGTCGGACACGACAGAGCAACTTCACTTTCACTTTTCTCTTTCATGCATTGGAGAAGGAAATGGCAACCCACTCCAGTGTTCTTGCCTGGAGAATCCCAGGGATGGGGGAGCCTGGTGGGCTGCCGTCTATGGGGTCACACAGAGTCGGACACGACTGAAGTGACTTAGCAACAGCAGCAGCATGAAGACCCAGCACGGCCAGAAAAAACAGAATTGTTCTCTACAGTCAGGTATCAAGGAATATTTACTTGTTCTTTAAAGTTTGAGGATGCGTATTCCCCGTATTGAGATAAGAGCAAAGTTTAGTCTTTCCTTTTTTGCCAAACCTGAGAGAATGTATTAAATTATATATAAATTTGCACTTCTCTCTTTTAATTAGTAAATGTTAATCCTGAGATCCAGAAGCATGGTTCCAGAGATGTTGGGAACTCACATTTCAGAATCAAAAGGAGATTCTAGAAAAGCTCAAAGTTGATTTGAGCTGCACCAATGGCTGATGTCAACTTCTTCTTTAGAGCATAGTCTAATGTCACTTTCCTCTCCTGTGGGTTAGGGTCTGATATCTTTAGCACCCAGCACTGCAGGGTCACAGGGTATTCAAAAAATGCTGACTGAACTAATTAATACTAGTCATCTCCTTCATGGCATTTCTTCCTGACTAACAGCTTGAGAGAAGCCTCAGGGAGGTGGACAGTGATGGGGAGGTGTGGCGGGTCAGCCTCATAGAGAATGGAGCATAAAGAAGATGCTTTGCATGACAGTAATAGAAACCCCATTTAAAGTAGCGAAACCTAAAGGGATTTAAATGGAGTTTCTATTACGTTCATGCAAAGAATCAATCCATTTATATACATTTAAATTTATGATCCATTTATATACATTTAAGTAATAAATGTTTATTAAATTTTGAGGGGTCTCACTAACCCAAGAAGAGGAATTCAGTCAAGACTCAGGAACTAACCAGAAACAGGGAATCAAAGACCACCAGAGCTTTCTCCCCAGTCCTCAATTGTGCTTTTTTCTGTTCAACTGCTCCTCTTTTGTCTACTGGAACTTTAACCCTCACTGCCTCTATTTTATCCATAGCAAGACACATGGCAGACATCGAGACACCAGCATCCAAAGTGTTAGTTATCTATTTATTAATTGTTCGGCTGCATCGGGCCTTAGTTGTGGCACGCTAGATTTTCTTTGCAATACATGGGATCTTTGTTGCAATGGGTGGGCTCTCTAGTTGTGGTGACTACAGCAACTTAGTTGCTCCTTGCATGTGACATCTTAGTTCCTCCACCAGGGATCAAACCTATGTCCCCTGCATCGGAAGGTATGGATCCTTAACTACTGGACCACCAGGGAAGTCCCTAAACTTTTTTTTTTCCTGACTCAAATCTTTGGGCATTGAGTCTAAAAATTCTAGAGCAGGATCTCATTGGCCTGGTTTGGATTAGAGAGTCTTTCCTGCTCCATTGACCAGGATCAGTGGCGGGATATCAGTCTATCAAAAGGGCTCAGGCATTAAGCAGGGACAGGGAGAGGAACATCTCCTAGAAGGAAGATGGTGTTAGGCGTGTCCGCTGGTTTCAGTGACCCAAATCATAAGTGAATGAAGAGGAAGAAAAAAAATCAGTGGCATGGAGGTCTACTATTTTATATACTATATGATTATATGATATATTGTTATGGGCTAAATTGTGTCCCCCTGCCGCAAACTCATATGTTGAAGTCCCAACCCCCAATACCTCAGCAGGCACCTAAGTTTAGAGATAGAGTTTTAAAGAGATAATTAAGTTAAAATGAGGTTTGTGGTGTTGGCCCTAGTCCCTTGTGATTAGCCTTATAAAAAAAAGAACATCTGAAGATAGACATATCCAGAAGGGAGACCACGTGAAGACGTGTGAAGAGGCACCTATCTATAAGCCGAGAAGAGAGGCCTCGGAAGAAGCCAACCCTGCGACCCCTTGATCTTGGCTTCTAGGCTGCAGACTTGTGAGCAGATAGAAAGTGAAAGTGTTAGTCGCTCAGTCGTGTCCGACTCTTTGTGACCCCATGGACTGTAGCCCACCAGGCTCCTCTGTCCATGGGATTCTCCAGGCAAGAATACTGGAGTGGGTAGCCATTTCCTCCTCCAGGGGATCTTCCTGATCCAGGGATCGAATCTGGATTTCCTGCATTGCAGACAGATTCTTCACTATCTGAGCCACCAGGGACGCCCCAGTGAGCAGATAAGTTTCTGTTATTTAAGCCACACAGTCTGTAGTATTTTGTCATGACAGCCCTAGCAAACTCATACACATAATACTTTTTATTATGACTAGGGCTAGCTTGGCGATTTAGATAGTATTTTCTATGACTAGACCTTCTGTGTTCAGATTCTGGCCTTACTAGTTATGAGTTTATAAGACCTTGGATACTTCTGACTCCGCCAAGATAGAGTAGTCCCATTCCTCCAAGGTTTCCCCCTTTACAATGGAACAGACCTGATACAACAAACAAGCAAAGGAAATCTGTGAAAGGTGAAAGAATGCGCTGCCTGAGACCGTGAGACCTTGAGGAATGACACAGTGATGAGTTCCTGGGTTACCTTGTGTGTGTGCATGCTAAGTCGCTCAGTTGTCAGACTCTTTGCAACCCCATGGACTGTAGCCCGCCAGACTCCTCTGTCCATGGGATTCTCCAAGTAAGAACACTGGGGTGGCTTGCCATGTCCTCCTGTAGGGGATCTTCTCAACCCAGGGATCGAACACACATCTCCTGTGGCTCCTGCGTTGCAGGCAGATTCTTTACCACTGAGCTACTGGAGATGCCCCTGGGTTCAGTTCAGTTCAGTCAGTTCAGTCGCTCAGTCGTGTCTGACTTTTTGCGACCCCATGAATCGCAGCATGCCAGGCCTCCCTATCCATCACCATCTCCCGGAGTTCACTCAGACTCACGTCCATCGAGTCCGTGATGCCATCCAGCCATCTCATCCTCGGTCGTCCCCTTCTCCTGCCCCCAATCCCTCCCAGCATCAGAGTCTTTTCCAATGAGTCAACTCTTTGCATGAGGTGGCCAAAGTACTGGAGTTTCAGCTTTAGCATTATTCCTTCCAAAGAAATCCCAGGGTTGATCTCCTTCAGAATGGACTGGTTGGATCTCCTTGCAGTCCAAGGGACTCTCAAGAGTCTTCTCCAACACCACAGTTCAAAAGCATCGATTCTTCGGCGCTCAGCTTTCTTCACAGTCCAACCCTCACATCCATACATGACCACAGGAAAAACCATAGCCTTGACTAGGCGGACCTTAGTCGGCAAAGTAATGTCTCTGCTTTTGAATATACTATCCAGGTTGGTCATAACTTTTCTTCCAAGGAGTAAGTGTCTTCTAATTTCATGGCTGCAGTCACCATCTGCAGTGATTTTGGAGCCCAAAAAAATAAAGTCTGACACTGTTTCCACTGTTTCCCCATCTATTTCCCATGAAGTGATGGGACCCTGGGTTACCTTATTATATACTTATTTTGAACAGGCACCACAGAAGCCTCCAACCCAGAACCACCAATAGACACAAATATAAAAAACTTCAAGGAAAGCCTGTTCTCCCTGGGCAAAGGGCCAAGAACATTTGAAAACATCTCCCCTACTGTAGCCAAACACCAGCTGAAAGATGCCCCCTCTATCCTCCACCCCCTTGCTGGGTGGAAGCAAGCAGGCAGCCTGTTCCCTTAACTCCATAGGGTGGTATGAGCAGGGCTGAGCTGGAAGCTGACCTGTCCCATGCATGATAGAAGCAGACCCCCCATTCTTCCACTGAGTGCTGTCATCAGAACCAGATGGGCAGCTATCTTTCATTTCCTGTCTAGTGGAACCAGTTCTGCTGGGATAGTGTCAGTGGGGTCCAGCGGTGACTCGAGTCTTCATCGTCACTCAGCAGCAATGAAATTTAAGGAGATGGTACATGCCAGGTACATGCTAGTCAGTACTCCACTATCCCCTGGACTCAGTGGGGAACTTAGCCTCCATCCCATCCAATAGCAACAAGATAGAATTAGGAGGCTGGAGGTGGGCTTATGACACTCCATCCCTCTCCCTCCCCTCTCCTGGTGGCAGCAGAGCCCAGCAGGGTGGGAGTTGGTACCCCTCTCATCAGGAGACTGTCAATAGGGCAGGAGGGGGAGATGACTAGGAACCCACTCTATAATGAGGAGGGGTGAATCAGTGCCCTACTCTTCCCATGCTGGTATTGGCAGGGCCTGGAGGGAACTTAAATATATACACCCTTACACTAAAAAGCTCAAAGGAAACTGTCACCAGGGGGACTGTCTGCTTAAAACAAGATACAACAGGATCCAGAGTCTCATAGTGCAATATCCAAAATGCTCAGAGTACAATAGGAAGTCACTTGTCATACCAAGAACCAGAAAAATAAAACATAAATTGAAAAGACAATCAACAGATGCTAATACTGAGATGAATCGAATATTGAAATGATCTGCCAACAATTTTAAAGCAACATCAGGAAACTGTTTCCCAAGGAATTACAAATTCTCTTGAGCAAATGAAAAAATTAGGAAATTTCAGGAAATAAAATAGACATTATTTTTAAAGGAAACCAAAAGGAAATGATAGAACTAAAAAATACAATGACTAATGTAAAAACTCATTATTGTTGTTCCGTTGCTAAGTCATGTCTGATTCCTTGTGACCCCATGAACTGCAGCACTCATTGGATGGGCTCAATAGTAAAGTGGAGAAGACAGGATAAAATCTGTGAATTTGAGAACAGATCAGTGCTGTGTAATCAGTATGAATAACAGAGAACATAGACAGAAAATAAACAGACTTTGGATGAGTTACCCAAACTGTTTGGATTTCACTTTCTTCCCCGACGGCTCAGTGGGTAAAGACTCTGCCTGCAGTGAAGGAGATGCAGAAGATGGAGGTTTGATCCCTGGGTCGGGAAGATGCCCTGAAGGAAGAAATGACAACCAACTCCAGTATTCTTGCCTGGAAAATCGCTTGGACAGAGGAGCCTGGTGGGTTACAGTCTGTGGGGTCTCGAAGAGTCAGAGATGATTGAGCGACTAAGCCTCTCCCCCACACCTTTAAAATGATAGTCCTGTTTGTAGCTCTGTGAAAGGTGTGTTGCGACAATTAATTGAGGTGTATATAAAAGGCTTATTTGTCAGAGTGCCAGACACATAGTAAGTTGTCAATGTTTGGGGGTTCGTGTAAAAAAAAAAAACAAAACTGTAAAAAAACAACAACAACAAACAACGTGAAAATGGAAAGACAGGGAATCATGACCACACACACACAAAAAAAATAAATAAAAGTTGCTCCATCATGTCCAACTTTTTGTGACCCCATGAACTTTAACCTGCCAGGCTACTCCGTCCATGGAGATTCTCTAGACAAGAATTCTGGAGTGGGTTGCTACGCCCTCCTCCAGGGGATCTTCCTGACCCAGGGATTAAAACCTAGGTTTATTGCATTACAGGTGGATTCTTTACTGTCTGAGGCACAGGGAAGCCCCCAGTAAAAGTTAACTGTTGTTATAATCACCCTGACTAGCTCGTTATGTGATTAATCTGTAATTCAAAATGCTAAATGCTGTTCTTAAAGCTGACAGAGAGGGAGATCAGTGTGAGGGACTGCTGGGGAGGGAAGCTTTCTTGAATGAAAGTGTTTTTGATGAGTTTGGAAGATATCATGAGCAGGGATGAACAGGTGGAGCCTGGCCCCTTTCTCACAGAGGAGGTGGGGTGCCTGGAAATGAGAAAGACCTGGTCAGGAGGGAATAAGGGCTACTGCTGGCCTTTTTAAGCCACTGCTGCTGCTGGCTGCTAAGTCGCTTCAGTCGTGTCTGACTCTGTGCGACCCAATAGACGGCAGCCCACCAGGCTTCCCCGTCCCTGGGATTCTCCAGGCAAGAACATTGGAGTGGGTTGCCATTTCCTTCTCCAATGCATGAAAGTGAAAAGTGAAAGTGAAGTCACTCAATCGTGTCCAATTCTTCGTGACCCCATGGCCTGCAGCCTACCAGGCTCCTCCGTGCATGGGATTTTCCAGGCAAGGGTACTGGAGTGGGTTGCCATTGCCTTCTCCGCTTCTTAAGCTAATAAGGATAAAAAGTGCAGTTAATAGAGCAGTGAGGAAAGCAGGCCTCAGTCCCTAGGGAACCATTTAGGAAATGACTTTGGTGTCGAATGTGGTTCTGGTCTCAGTGATCTTATAAGAAGCCAGTTGCTATGCTAATTCCCCTTTAAATATATCTGCTCTTTGTCTCCTTCTAAGCCATGGAAACACCTTACTGTCTGGTTTATTAGAAATGATCTACTCTTACTAACAGCTCTTACATGTGCTTACATGTGCCCATGTGCATATACATGCACACTCACAGCACGCTCACATGTACACTCATACATACATGCACATACACCCATGTACATCCACGTTCACACATAGAGTTGCGTGTTTTCACAAGTATACCTCCGACAGATAGGCACTCTTGCATAGAGTCACATATACTCATATATGCTGTTACACTTTCATACACACATGGCACACACTTACACATCCATTCATATGTACAACCACAGATATAACCACTCAAGTCACACAGATGTATGTAAACGCACCAAACACATACAAATTGTTGCCTACACATGCTCAAAATGTGAGTGACCATCTGTGGTCCTTCCCACAGAGCATATGTACGTAAACACATATGCACGAGAACCTTTTGAAACATCCCAATGTATTTATTTTCATAATATGATATAATATTAATATGTAGAAAATTTTCATAAAATAGGCCAAAAATATACTCTCTATTACTTAGTTAAGAATTAATTTCTACCAAGATTATAGAGTGAATTGCTTTTCTTTGTGTGATTTCTCAAGGTTTAGTTTTGTGGGAAAGCCCCCAAGATTCTATAACTTCTCTTAATAGGCAACAAAAATGTACTGTTTTGGGGCTTTTTTATTTGCTTGGGGTCACCGTGGTTAACAAGAACACACATTTTAGCTATCAACTTCTTAAGTAAATAAATGTTGTTCTGTTTACCATATCCTTTCTACCCTCTCAGCATTTTCAATTGTATTCTGTTTTCTGAAACAGCCATCTATTCTTCAATTGATCTTGTAGGTTGTTTTTCTCAGAATCATCTTTTTTTGTAGTGGTTAAATTAATCTCCCAAGCCTTTGGATTTTTTATCTTTGCTCTTTGAACTCTCTGAGACTCTTTTCTTACAATCAATTACTTTCATTTCATTCTCTTTCACCTCTACTTGTTTTAACAGAAATATCCGTTTTTTTTTCTGCTTCTGGTATTGCCTTTAATGTAACAGCACACTGCTTTCTTCATTCTAGCTGTGAGTAGCCTGCATGAGCAGATAGAGAGCTAAAACCCATGATGAAGAGGCTGACATCATTTGCACAAGGCCCCGAATATCCATTTGTCATGCTGTGCACCTAATGGTTGAATCTATCACCAAAGCAATAAAGGGAGCATATTAAGCAGATATATTGGTGCTGAGGATAGTTGCTTAAGAGAGTATAAATAAACACAATATTTCTCAAACGGATAAATACCACCCGAGTTTCCATCTTCACAAAGACAATTGGGAGCCATAATGATAACCAGGAATTGCTGCTTTATAGGTTTCTTGGTTTTTAGTTAGGTAAACAAGGGTCTGTAATTTAGCTCAGGGCCGTTGACTCTCTGATGGTCAAATAGGGACTAATAATGCCAGTTAAACAAGTAATATACCTCATCTCTGACCTCAAATAGTATGATTCCGGATGAGAAAATACTAGGTAACTTGATATATTTAGCTTTCTTAAAAAATTAAAACTGGGTCTGTTAACTGGATTAGACAATTTTAGATTAGCCCAGTAGGAAAATTAGGTAAATGTGCAGCGACCCAGAAGTCACATGGTGGTTTCCGGGAGGTTAGTGGGGAGGGCCAGGGTCTGTACTGGTTTGTCTCAGTGTTGTTTTCACCCGCCCCTTCCTAGTCTCCCCCCACCCTCCCCGGTGATTTACCATGCCATCCATTCTCAGGTGCCAGGCTGGCAGGCCTGTTTCATCAACAGCAAGCAGTCCAGGCCTATCACTCTTCAGCTCCATTTTTATTCTCCTCGCTGGTGTTGGTGTCATTGGTGGTTGTGGCAGATATAGCAGTAAGAGCCCTTTCTATGGCTCCTTGCAGTGTATGAAGTCTTCATATTAAGCCTTCTGAGATGGCAAATCACCCTTTTCACTTGATCAGTGAGAAAATGGTCTTTGAAAAGCTGGATGACTTGCTCAAGTACCATGCTTGTCCCACTCATGGCAGAAGTCTTTACTGAATATCCGGGTTCTCCCCAGCATTACTAGTGCCCTTATGGGAAGATGGAACATTTGTGAGCCAGTGCATGACTGTGATCCCTTGTTCTGAGGGTCTTTGTTGCCACCATGATATAGAAGCCACATCTTAAGATTCTGGAGCCCCAGGATGCAAGTGGACTGGATTCCTGACTCTGTGCTTGAAGGAAACTGCCCTGCAGAGCTTCCAGGTTGACAGTGATTATACTTGAGTGAGGAATAAACCTTTGATCTGTTTAACTAAGGGACTTCCAAGATGGCTCTAGTGGTAAAGAACCCCTTTGCCAATGCAGAAGATGTAAAGTAATGTGGGTTTGATCCCTGGGTTGGGAAGAAGATTCCCTGGAGGAGAGCATGGCAATCCATTCCAGTATGGGCTTCCCTGATAGCTCAGTTGATAAAGAATCTGGCTCCAATGCAGGAGATCCTGGTTCGATTCCTGGGTCAAGAAGATCCTCTGGAGAAGGGATAGGCGACCCACTCCAGTATTCTTGGGAATCCCTGGTGGCTCAACTGGTAAATAATCCTCCTGCAATTTGGGAGACCTGGGTTTGACCTCTGGGTTGGGAAGATTTTACTTATTACTTATTATTGCAATATAGTCTGTCCACTTTAGTAAAATGATCCTTATTTTTATCTAAATATGTATAGTTTAAAAATACATTTTTGTATATATAAAATTTAATCTCCACAAGAATTCTGAAAATTAAATTTTATATTTATTTCTACTTGATCAATGTAGTCACAATACTGATACGTCCCAATTATTTTCTGCTCTTTTAGGACTAGAAACCTTTCACACTTTGTATTTATCACAACTGGGATTTTATATGTATTTGTGTAGTTCTTTGATCAATGGCTGTCTAGAATTCAAGCTCCAGAGGATAGTATATTCTTAAGCCCGAATTACATGGTTAATGCTTATTTGTTGAATTCAGTTAATATATGAGTGCATCTTATTCCTATGGACTAGCCATAAAAATTCTACTTAGAACCAGGAGAGTTAGTTGTGTGATTTGACTAATCCGTGGCATTTGGCAAAAAGGAACTTGATCAATTCGTCTTCATTATGGGGCTATATCTACCCTTGAAACAGGATGAGGCCTGCCCTTGGGCCAGCACATTCATTTTCTGGCTGTTTTGATATGGGAAAATAACAACTTCAGGCTCTTTATGTTTTCATGTTTAAAATGATCTATATTGGTGAACAGACTTCGTGCTCAGTTTATTGATACAATACATTCTGATGGCATTGTAAACTTTGCCACAGTTACTCTAGAGGCAAAGCCAGTGCTACTGCATTTTATGCTTTAAGGCTGTAGAGAAAATTCTTGAAGGCTTTGGTCGTGATGATGTCACTAACTGTGACTCTGATCTTCTGACACTGTATATGCAATATTAGTATAGGTGCTGGCTTGCAGTTGTTTATAAACACTGCGTGAATGACACTTTTAATGGAACACTAATATCTTCAGTGCAACTATTTTCACAGGACTATGACCCTCCCTCCACTTTTGGGGGGTGGAATGGATGCTTTGAATTGTTTCATCTCTTGGGATGGTGGATTTGTGCTGACCTGGCCGCACTTTCATAAGTTGGTATTCTTAGTAACCTACGGTCATTTCTGAGGCAATCGGTGAGGACTAGTACAGTCTGTGACATGAACCTGAGTGACATTAATTGACAAATGAATAGATTAATTGTTCTGACTTTATTAAAATAATGTGCTTATCATTTGAACTAAAGAGCACTGACTTCAAAGAGAGTTCTTGGAACCAAGGAAAGCTGCAGGAATAAAATGCAGACTGAGTGTATGTGTTCTCTGGATTCAACCAGCACCAGAAATCCTGTTCAACTGTAAAGACTTGACCACCATGGACTCAGGGCACCCATAATTGAGCAACTTAATTCCTCAATCTAATGAAGAAAATGCAACAGCAATCTGCTTAATTTGGACACAGCTCTTCTTATCTGTGTTCATGAACAGGCTGTGTGTGATAACCAGAGGTCAAAGCAATCGTGGCACTGTTTACAGAGGTTACGTTACAGTCAAGGTTGTGTATGAGTCATTGACAGTGAGGAGGCTGCAGCTCCAGACTCTGACCCTGCTGAGCTGTCATCCAAGATGGGGCCATCAGCGAAGCATATCTCAGTTATGGGGCAGAATCACAGAGCCCCCACCTGTAAATAGCCCAATGTCTTATACATCAAATACAGACCAGACAGCTAGAGAGGAAAGCCATGTAGGTACAAATGCTGATCTTTTAATCAGACTGGGAAGCTGAAGGGAGTCACTCAACAGTGACCAGACAGAGGTGGTTTGCCTCCAGGGCTGGAGGTCTTGTCCTCAAGCTGACACTACCCAGGAAAAGCCCTTCATCTCTGACCATGCAGGTATTCAACCACTGATCTGGTTTCTTTCATAATTTCCTGAGAAAATCCTTTCAGCTGAAGTTGCAATATTAAGAGTGACTGTGGTGATAAAGAACCTGCCTTCCAGTTGGGAAGATCCCCTGGAGGAGGAAATGGTGACCCACTCCAGTGTTCTTGCCTGGAGAACTCCATGGACAGAGGAGCCTGGTGGACTACACTCCATGGAGTCACAAAGAGTTGGACCCCACTGAAGGGACTTAGCACGCAAGCACAGATTCAGATGTTACTGAAGTTGTAGGTAGCAGAAGGCATTTCCTGCCTGTGTTTCAGAGCTTTTCTTAGTGCACAAAGCCAGGAAAGTATTGAAAATGAAAGTGAAAGTCCGTCAGTCGTGTCTGACTCTTTGTGACCCCATGGACTATACAATCCATGGAATTCTCCAGGCCAGAATACTGTAGTGGGTAGCCTTTCCCTTCTCCAGGGGATCTTCCCAACCCAGGGATTGAACCCAGGTCTCCTGCATTGCAGGAGGATTCTTTACCAGCTGAGCCACAAGGGAGGCCCAAGAATATTGGAGTGGGTATGTTGCAGGAATGGGGGCCCCTTTCAAGGCCTGGAACTGGGCTCTTGTCTAATGCTTGGAAATGAATTGTCTGAGGAGACACATATGCTGACAAAGCAAGAGATTTTATTGGCAAAGGGCACCCGGATGGAGAGCAATAGGGTAAGGGAACCCAGGAGAACAGCTCTGCCACGTGGCTCGCAGTCTCGGGTTTTATGGTGATAGGAGTAGTTTCTGGGTTGTCTTTAGCCAATCATTTTGACTCAGAGCCTTTCCTGGTGGTGCACTCCTTGTTCAGCCAAGATGGATGCCAGAGAGAAGGATTCTGGGAGGTGGCTGGACATGTGCTGTCTCCTTTTGACCTTTCCTGAACTCTTCCGGTTGGTGGTGGCTTATTAGTTCTGTGTTCCTTACCGGGACCTCCTGTCCTAAAACAACTCATGCAAATGGTTACTATGGTGCCTGGCCAGCGTGGGTGGTTTCAGTCAGTGTACTTCCCCTAACAGGTAGCCTATCCCTTCTCCAGGGGATCTTTTCACCCAGGAAACAAACCACAGTCTCTTGCATTACATGTGGATTTTTTACCAACTGAGCCATCAGGGAAGCCCAGGAAAGAGTTAAGTGTGAATAAGTTAAAATTCATGGCTTGGGAAATAGATTTCTGAATGAGGAAGATGAACAGTCCACTGAAGAAGGAGGAAACAGACGTTTCCATCAAACGAGGTGAAAATCGTCAGTGGATACTGTGAGTCAAATAAGCAGGGGATGCTTTTTTTTATTGCATTGTTCCCTTTTCTTTTTCTTCTCTTAAATTGCTTTTAAAAGAAGCCTAAGAAACAGCTTGCAAAGCATTTGGAATAATGCAAATTTACTCTCAAATGCTGAAAAATGTAAAATAGCATTTTGGGGGGGTGCATTTGAACGAAGTTCATTTTCTTGTACCCTAGAAGTTCTCCTTTTTGTGGTAGTTTGTGTTATACTTCTCACTGTAAGCAGTCTTGAACCAGCTCAGCCATTTCTGAAAATGAGGCCCACGACATCTCTTTCAAAATTTTCCTGTTAAAAATTCTTAGTTTGTTCAGTGTCATGGAAGGAACTGTCGGTTGCACAGAGGTCTTTTAAGGAAGAAAAACACTCTGTAACTGCAGCTCACCAGGCTCCTCCGTCCATGGGATTTTCCAGGCAAGAGTACTGGAGTGGGTTGCCATTTCCTTCTCCAATAAATAGCAAGCTTTATTAAATCAACCCAAATTCTCCACTCCATGAGGCAGAAAGCAAGCTTTCTTGAAAACCAGTGGCATAAAGTTTTTCTAGATTGAGAGGAGATTGGGAATGAAGAGATGAGAAGCCTGTCTCTTCACTCCTTGCCTCCTCACTCCGGGTAGGGATAGTGACCCAGGTATTTAATAATTGTGATAACAATAGCAAACACTTATATAGCACTTACCTTGTGCTGGGAAATGTTCTAAGCACTGTGTTCTGTAAATAGTTCAAGGACTCCTCTCGCACCCCATGAGGGAGGTATGTTTTTGAACATGGGAAACTGAGGTACAGAGTTGATGAGACTTGTCAGAGATCACACAAGTGGTATGTGGGTTACTGTGGTTTTGCCAGCTTTACTCATAGATCAAGATGACCCTTCATGGGATACGTTTTACGTCTACCAGAAAGAGACTTTCCTAGTCAAGCATATATCCTTAATGCTCTCTGAGATTCTTATGTTAGTCCAAAGCCTGATCAGTACAGGTTTCATTTGAGTTAAGTGTTGAGGGTAGATTTTATTCAAAGGAAAGCCTCAAGAAAGAGACAAATCACATTTACTTTCCTACTGTCAACTAAAAAATATAGTCACAACCTGAAAGTAGAGAGTTATTTTATTTGGTGGGAATGTTTAGGACTCTGAGCCTGAGAGACAGCATCTCAGTAGCTCTGATGGGAAAGTCAGGCTATATACTAGTTTGCAACAAAAGGAGCAGGCAGTCTGAACATCAAAGATCAGGTATCAAGTTAAGGAAAAGGCAAGCCTTTGGGCTCACTGAATTAATTCCATTCATATGCACCTCAGCTATCTGGGGCCACTCTGGTTTCCTTGTTTATACCTTGCTTCTTGCATTCCCCCAGCTCCTCAGCAATCATCCTGGGGGGTGGCAGCATCTGATGGATCACAGTTTTGGGGGCCCTCATTCACATTTGGAGGCCAGAAATCACTAATGGCTGTGACATTTCTTGTTTATTGATAAAGCAGGAGATGTTTTCATATCATACTGCGTAATTGAGGGAAATGCATAGGAAAGAGAGGTTCACCTGTGTGGAGCCTTGTAGACAGGAGACAGGGCAGTGAGGGTGGTCCTTGGGACAGCAACCTGTCCTCCAATGGGGAAGCCAGGTAGGAAAAGGTAGGAGGGGCCAGAAGAAGCCAGGTGGATGGACTTCGAGTCAGGCTGACTTGAGTTTGAAACCCTTGCTATTACTTCCCAGCCTACTTACTTCACCTCTTTAAACTGCAGTTCCTCTTCTGTTAGCTCTTGAATTGGTTTTAAACATCAAATGAGATAATGAGGATAACATTTTAACAGAGACTTTAGCACAAAATGGAGAGGAAAGGTGAAGAATGCAGATTCCAGAGCCAGGCTGCCCAGGTTCAAGATCAGGGGGCCCAGCTCATTGGCTGTGTGCCTTTGGATCCATTAGTAAAATTTTGTGTAATTTGGGGACCCAGTATACTATCTACCTCATTGTGTTTTCTTGGGGTGTGTTGGTTGAGTTAATGAGGTGTTTAGAATAGTCTTTGGTATGTAGTCAGTGCTATATTATTATTGACTATTTTTAGAGCAAGCACTCAAAAAAAAAAAAAAAAAGCAATTATACTAGTAAGTATAAATGGGTGCTTCTCAGGTGGAGCTAATGGTAAAGAACCTGACTGCCAAAGACCCTGCCTACAGGCAGGAGATGTAAGAGACATGAGTTCGATCCCTGTGTTGGGAAGATCCCCTGGATGAGGGCATGGCAACCTACTCCAGTATTCTTGTCTGGAGAGTCCCATGGACAGAAGAACCTGATGGGCTATAGTCCATAGCTTTGCAAAGAATCAGGCACAACTGAAACAACTTAGCATGCACCCACACATGCAAGTGTAAATTAGCCTCCTTAGAATTTTCTTCTAGTAGGTCCATGTCATGCTTTGCTAATCTGTAAACAAGATTTTTTCACAGCCTTTGAACTTTCTTCTACCCTTTGTGAACTCTTTGCCTGTTGTTTTTTGGTTAAATGCTATCACTTACTGAATATAAGTTTGGTTCAAAGTGTAATGGGCTTTGAAGAACAATCATTGTAGGAGTGAAAGAGCCCATCTTTGGGTTTGGATGGACAACCGAAGGGTGGATATGAAATTTACATGGCTTTGTTGTCCACCTTATCAGGAAATAGACTTGTGGTTTCCTGTTCTGCTTCCTGAGCTGTGTGTGCCATGTGACACTTCCGAACTGAGTCAGTTCCAGAGTTGCATTCTAGTGACACAGAAATGCACAGGACTCTAGCTGAGTGGCAAGGTATGCTACTGATGATTCCATTTACAAATATATATTTGTCATTAATTCCCAGGAACATTTTTAAATGGTCTTGGTACTTTATTCTGGCCCCCCTCTCAATGTGCTCTGAGTGGCATTCCACCCAGGGATGTTGTGAACAAACATGAAATGCTGGCAATCACATTTCTGCAGTTGGTGACTGAAGACTCACTTATCCTTCCATTCCCCGAAAACATGTTCATTGTTCATCTATCATGTGCCATTATTCTAGATCAGCAGTAAACACAAGAACAAAAGAGACACATATCTCTGCCTTTAGGATGCTTGAAAGATGAGAGGTAAGTAGGTGAGATTAGCATGTAGCATGTCAGTTCAGTTCAGTTCAGTTCAATCACTCAGTCATGTCTGACTCTTTGCGACCCCCTGAATCGCAGCACACCAGGCCTCCCTGTCCATCACCAACTCCTGGAGTTCACTCAGACTGACGTCCATCGAGTCAGTGATGCCATCCAGCCATCTCATCCTCTGTCATCCCCTTCTCCTCCTGCCCCCTATCCCTCCCAGCATCACAGTCTTTTCCAATGAGTCAACTCTTCGAATGAGGTGGCCAAAGTACTGGAGTTTCAGCTTTAGCATCATTCCCTCCAAAGAAATCCCAGGGCTGATCTCCTTCAGGATGGACTGGTTGGATCTCCTTGCAGTCCAAGGGACTCTTAAGAGTCTTCTCCAACACCACAGTTCAAAAGCATCAGTTCTTCGGCGCTCAGCCTTCTTCACAGTCCAGTTCTCACATCCATACATGACTACTGGAAAAACCATAGCCTTGACTAGTCAGACCTTAGTCGGCAAAGTAATGTCTCTGCTTTTGAATATGCTATCTAGGTTGGTCATAACTTTTCTTCCAAGGAGTAAGCGTCTTGTAATTTCATGGCTACAGTCACCATCTGCAGTGATTTTGGAGCCCCAAAAAATANTTAATTTCATGATTGCAGTCATCATCTGCAGTGATTTTGGAGCCCAAAAAGATAAAGTCTGACACTGTTTCCACTGTTTCCCCATCTATTTCCCATGAAGTGATGGGACCGGATGCCATGATCTTTGTTTTCTGAATGTTGAGCTTTAAGCCAACTTTTTCGCTCTCCTCCTTCACTTTCATCAAGAGGCTTTTTAGCTCCTCTTCACTTTCTGCCATAAGGGTGGTGTCATCTGCATATCTGAGGTTATTGAGATTTCTCCCGGCAATCTTGATTCCAGCTTGTGTTTCTACCAGTCCAGCATTTCTCATGATGTACTACTCTGCATAGAAGTTAAATAAGCAGGGTGACAATATACAGTCTTGACACACTCCTTTTCTTATTTGGAACCAGTCTGTTGTTCCATGTCCAGTTCTAACTGTTGCTTCCTGACCTGCATACAGATTTCTCAAGAGGCAGGTCAGGTGATCTGGTATTCCCATCTCCTTCAGAATTTTCCACAGTTTATTGTGATCCACACAGTCAAAGGCTTTGGCATAGTCAATAAAGCAGAAGTAGATGTTTTTCTGGAACTCTCTTGCTTTTTCCATGATCCAGCGGATATTGGCAATCTTATCTCTGGTTCCTCTGCCTTTTCTAAAACAAGCCTGAACATCAAGAAGTTCACGGTTCACGTATTGCTGAAGCCTGGCTTGGAGAATTTTGAGCATTACTTTATTAGCATGTGAGATGAGTGCAATTGTGTGGTAGTTTGGACATTCTTTGGCATTACCTTTCTTTGGGATTGGGATGAAAACTGACCTTTTCCAGTCCTGTGGCCACTGCTGAGTTTTCCAAATTTGTTGGCATATTGAACGCAGCACTTTCACAGCATCATCTTTCAAGGGGTGATAAATATATTGAGGAGAAGGACACAGCAGGGGAGGTTGGTAGGGAGGTAGGGGGTGGGGAAGCCTCCCTGAGAGGGATATTTGAATAAATACCCAAGGATTTTGGGAATAAGGTGTGTAGGAAGGCTCTTCCAGGCATGGGGCACAGCAAATGTGAAATCAACAAAAGTGGAGGGCAGGGCAAGGGGGCTGTTGTCCTCGCTGGGAAGGATGGTGAGAGAGTGAGTGATAATGAGCGAGTGATGGGGAGAGTAACTGGAAATAGAGTCAGAGGACTGACACATTATCAAGGTCATGGTAAGGGGTTTGGCTTTTCTCAGGGTGGCATTAGAAGCTATTGTATGGTCTCAGGCAGAGTCACCCAATCTGAATTTCATTTCTCCGGGATTGCCCTGGTTGCTGGATTAAAACAGACTAAAGGGGTAGGGCAGAGAACATCAAGGAGCAGCTGTGGTCATGGTGCCATTGAAGTGATCCCAGGGAAAGAGGAGAGCAGGACAAGTAGTTGGATTCTGGAAACATTTTGGAATGTGAAACAGTACCATCACTCTGGAAAATAGTTTGGCAGTTTCTAAAACAAAGCAAAAATAACAAACAGACATAAAACCCTAAACATGCATTTACCATACAACCCAGCAGTTGCACTCCTGGGCAATATCTCAGAGAAATAAATATGTTCACACAAAAACCTGTACAGGATTATTCATTACAACTTAATTGGTAATGGCAAAAAAACTGGAAACAATCAAAATGGCCTTCAATAAATGAGTGGTTCAACAAATCTGGACTATCTGTACCACAAAATACTACTTAGCAATGAAAAAGGAACAATTTATTGATACATACAGTAAGGGCCTCAAGGGTATTATGATGAGTGAAAAAACCAATCTCAAAAGATCACATACTTTATTGGCTCCATTTATATGACATTAAAGAAATGACAAAATCAAAGAGATGGAAAACAGATTAGCAATTTTGTATGGGTTAAGGATGAGGGGATTATGAAAAATTTTTATTATAAAGGGGTAGCATGGGAAATTTTTTCTTTTTCATGATGGAATTGTTCTGTCTCTAGATTGCAGTGGTGATTACAGGGGCCACCATCTGATTAAATGTCATGTAGCAATACATACACACAGATGTCAGTTCCCTGGTTTCGATAATGTGCTGTGGTTATATAAGATGTAACATCATTGAAAAGTGGGTTAAAAATTATGTGGGATCTCTGTACTTTGCAGCTTCCTGTGAATTGTAAATATTTCAAAACAAAAAAGTTAAGCAATATTATTAGCTAATGTGAGGGTAGGGCAGAAGTGTCAATGTAGGTGGGGAATGAGGAGGCTCTGAGGGTCTGGCAGAGTTGTGCATAAAGGTTGTCTATGTTCCTTGGCATTCTTGACAGCATCTGTGGTTCCTTTTGAATTTCTGTAGCTGTGTGAGGCTTTGAGTTTTTAATAATAATGGAAGATGCTGATGAGGGCAGAAAATGAGTGGTGTCAATGGGATTTGCTAACAAAGCTGATGTAAAGAGAAAAGGGAGCTAAAGATGACTCCAAGAGTTTCAGCTGGAGTAACTGAAAAAACTGAGTTGTAGTTAGCATCAAAGGAGCTAAGTTAGGGGTATAAATCAAGAGTTTAAACATGATAAGTTGAAGATGCCAATTAGACATCTTTGGAAACGGTCAGGATGAAAATGGTATTTCAGGCTATAAATCTAGATAAGATTACCAAGGGAGTGAGTACAGATAGAGAACTTGGGGCGAAGCTTGGGGTACTCCAACAATTAGGGAATTAAGCGAGGAAGAGGAACCAGAGGAAAAGATCAGAATGGAGTATCCAGACAGGTAGGAAGAAAATCAGGAGAGTGAGGGGTCCTTAAAGCCATAGAGGGAAGTGACAGAAAAGTACCGTTATCACCTGTCTCAAATGCTGCTGAAATATCGGCGAGCTGAAGACAAGAGTTTGGGCCATAGCTGTAGTAATGTGGAGGGCACTCACATTGATGGAGTTTGGAGGGCAAAAGTATGACTGGAGTCAGTTCAAGCCACAACAGAGAACGTTAAGTTGAGAATACTTCTCATGACAGATCCCGGGGAACCTTGCTATAAAGGGAAGGAGAAAACATGGAAGTAATTGGGGAGAGAGGTTTTTTTCCCCCTAAGATGAGTGCAAGAGAACACGTTGTTTTCTGGCGGCTATATTCAGTGTAAGGAGAAAAACATGGATGTTGCACAAGACTGGGGAGAACAGCTGGAGGAATGTCCTAGAGGGTTGGGAGAGGGAGGGTAAGAAGGGTCTAGTGCATGGGTGGGAGACTTAGCGTTTTCCAGGAGAGGAGGAGGGTCCAGGGTCCCCAGTGTATCCACAGGGTGGGTACGTATGAAGAGGTGCAAGCTTGCAGGAGCTCCCTTTGGGTGGCTTCTCTTGCTAGTGAAACCGTAAGTAAGGTCATAGCTGCTGAGGGTGAGAATGAGGAGGTGGGCTGGAGGTTTGAGGAGAAAGGAGGAAGTAGAAATCAGAAGGAGGAATGCATCAGAGGCAACTTGAGAGTTTCTCGGGCAGTGAAAAGTGAGTGAGTGACCAAGTGTGGAGGTCAACAGCCACACCTGTGTTCAGCTATAGCATGTGCCTTGATGCAGTGAGACCTCCCTACCACTAGTTCTGTGTATTTGTCATTGCAAAAATTATACTTCCTATTTACTCAACGATTCCACAATTTGTGCAACCGTCATAATCGCAAGTCTGTTTTGACCACTTGAGTTGAAAGGATGATTTTGAAATTGTAGGTTTTGGGAAAAAAAGAAAAAGAAGTGAGGGGATATCTCATGAGAGGAGGTTTGGAAATCAGTCAGGAGAAGAGAACATAACACTGCTGCTTGTTTCAACAATTAACAGCATATTGACCAAAAACTTATTATCATAATACACCTTTTGTTACCTGAATGTTATTGACCAGAAACATTTCAATATTCATTTACATAACAAATCAAGCTGGTCACCCAGGTTAGTTTCTGCAAAAATCCCCTCATCAATAGTGTGTTAAAGAATTCACAAAAGGGTTTTAAGTCACTGACATGCAAACAGGGGCAGTTGGACCTAATGGTGTAGCTGGGAGAGCGTCACTTGTGCTACATTCATTCAAACAAATGTTTGCTGAGATCCAGTATTGGATCAGGCACTATGCTATGTCCCAGGGATGTGAGAGCAGATGGTCATTGCCCTCGAAGAACTGTAGGTACTAGGGAAGCAAAACTGTAAAAAGTGTGGTAAGGGTAAGAATGCCAGAGATGGAAAAACACATTTGGGAACCAGAAAGGGAGATTCTTGGGGCTCATCTGGTGGTGGGTGGGAGTGATTCAGAAAGATGCTGAGCTTGGGAGCTCAGAACTGAGATTTACAGGAGGGAGGGCTAGCCAGGTGACTGGATAGAAGGGGGAAGACAGGCATTTCCTGCAGAGGGTGAGAACAAAGATGACAGAGAAACAGGGAATTAAGGGCTTCAAGGGAGAGACTCTAGGACTAGTTGTCAAAGGGCCTATATGGAAAGCATGAGAACCCAGAGGAAGTGTGGTCAGTAAGAGAGGGAGGAGAGGGGCCTGAGAAGGGTTTTGACCCTGAGAACCTTCATTTTATTGCTTAAGAACTCTGGCTGTTGAATCTTCTTGTAAGCCTGCCTGTGACCTGGCAGAGAAAGAGGAACTGACCAACAAGGAAATAAGGACAGGATGGGAAGACAATCAACTTACTGGTAGATGCAATGGGAATTGTCCACGATGAATGAGGCCCCAGTACTCAGCCTGCCTTCCCTTCCCCCTCAACCTGGGTGAGAGTTGGTACAATTTGTCGGTCAGCCAGGGAGCCATGGAAGAGAGCTGGGCTGGACATCAGGAGGCTTGGGTTCTGGTCTCTGATGTGAATTCCTTGGGCAAGTCATTTCCTGTGGACCCTGCTTTCCTCATCTGTGAAACCAGGCAGTGGGCCTGAAGCACAGATGGTTCATTCCTAAAGAATGCTCCCTTGTACTGGACATGAAACCTTTAATGATCTCAAGGATATCCTATCTCATTTCCCACTCAACTTTGCACCCAGTGCTTGGCTCTCTCATGCTGATGAGCTCTTCTAACTCAGGCTGTGGCAGTGTGCCTCTCTCATGCTGGTCTAACTCAGGCTGTGGCAGTGTACTTGTGGCCCCTTTGCATTTATCCTCTTATTCTCCTGTTACTTAGTATACTGGTTGCCATAGGTGATTTAATCCTTTCACAGAGAGGATGATGGACTGTCAGACTTGAGGGCTGATATTCTGAGAAGAGTGAGGAATATTCTGAGAGGAGTATATAATAATAATAATAGGGTAATGATGAGGATGATGATGAAGAAGATGGGGATAAAGATGGTTATTCTAATAGATAATGTTTATTGACCACCTATTTTTTACATATGTTATCACACTGAATACTCACAACAAATATTTGGTGTAAGCATTTCCATTACTTGCATTTAAGAGACAAGAAACTTGAAGGACAAAGAGGCAAGGTAACTTTCTCAGAGGTACATGGCACTTGAATCCATGTGGTCTGACCATGGCTTACATTTTGGCACTACAGTAGGTTGCCTCCCATGGATAGAAACGGCAGCTCTGTGCAGAGCTCCAGAGCTCCGCTGGAGGGTGTGAGTAGCGGAGGGGAAAGGGAGAAAGGGTGAGGGCTGGGGAATACATTATTCTTGCAGATCCATGGCAGCTCCCCAATTGATTGTTGCCAGGAGTTACCCTTTCTGTCAGTGGACTTAATTTTAGGGGTTAATATGAAATGGTTGGATGGCATCACCAACTCAACGGACATGGGTTTGGGTGGACTCCAGGAGTTGGTGATGGACAGGGAGGGCTGGTGTGCTGCCGTTCATGGGGTCACAAAGAATCGGACACGACTGAGCGACTGAACTGACCGACTGATTGATGCATAGAAGAGGACTTCCCAGGTGATGATAGTGGCAAAGAACCTTCCTGCCAATGCAGGACCTGTAAGGGCTGTGGGTTTGGGAATGTTAGGTAGCTAGAATAGGAAAAAAGGAGTCCAAAATAGTGGTGGCTTAAAGACAAAGAAATGAAAAAGCCCGCAAAAATAGAACAAAGAAACTCTGAAAAACAAAGGTGAAGAACAAAAATAAGAACCTCAGGTGAAGCAAACAGCCCTCCTGGCTAGCGCAATTTACACAGGGCGTGCTTAGGGGGAAGAGAAAAAAACAGATAGAAAGAGGAGTCAAAACTGAGCTGTGGGATTCTCTTCTCTTCGCTTCTTTTGGGTCGGCCAACCCTCATGCCTCGAGGATGTATTTTCCTTTGCTTGCCAAATAAAACTGAGGTGTAACACTGGTCTGTCTGTCACTTCAAGTTTTTGCTGTGATGAGACAGAACTGAGGAAATTACAAACTCCCCCGAAATATATTGTGCCCTTTCTGGAATTTAACCTGGCTGAAATAACCTCAGCTCAAGGCGGAGGGCAAGCACAGCAGAAGACCAACTCAGCGAAAGCTCCTGTGGTGGAAGCTGAACGCGAAGAAAACCCTGCACAATGGAAATGACAAGAAGCCCAGCATGCTGGAAATCAGAGCAGCAAAAACAAACTCAGCAGAAAGCTCATGTGGTTCAGTCTCAGATTCCAGAAGACCTCTGGCTGGGGTAGGAAGTCCTCGCCCCTATGGCTGGAAGGACATATGGCTAGCAAAATCTTAATTCCATTACGATCTCTCATTTCTTGTTTTCTCAAACTCTCTGAATAGGCGAGCAGCAGTGGGTGCAGTTGAGGGTCTCTGGCAGGGGCTACTTCGTACCTGTTGCCCAGGTGGGTGGGGGTTCTTCTGTCCTTAATCTTTTTTGTTCTAAGGATCAGGCCAATGAAAACTATGAGAACAGGTCAGGTATTTAGCAGATTTTCCAGCAGGTTATAAAGGGGATTCCTCAGCATGTTTTTCCCACCACTGTTTCCTCCTATCTTTCAGCTCCTCTCTCCATCTATGCCACTGCTTACAAAGTACTGGGCAGGTCATCATCTTTTCATTTCTGAAAGTTGTGTTTAAAACTGATTAAGATTGGGTCTCAAACCCACATGGAGGGGACTCTGTGCTATGTTTAGTCACTCAGTTGCATCTGACTGGGACTTGAGCCTGGCTAAAACCCCAGTGCCTGGTTTTAGGACTTAATGAAGCTCAGGTTCTTGATGTCTCATTGGGGGAAAAAAAAAAAAAATCAGTGAGAGACATAGGGATAGGTAGGAAGTTTAGATTCAGAGAGAACCACACTCCAAGAGTGTGGGCCATCACAGAGGGGAATGAAGTGGCCATGGAATGTGGTGTGGTTAGTTTTAGCAAGCTGGGTGATTTCATATGCTAATGAGTGGGAGGGTCATTCCAACAATTGGAGAACCATCCACTCCCCCATCTTTTGGCAGTGCCTTGGAACTGTCCTGGCACCTTTGGGTGTGTCATTTAGCTTGCAGATTGAGGATCAGGTTTGGCTATGTAATTCTTTCAAAAGTTGTGTCCACTCCCCTTCCCTCCTGTTCCATACTCTTTTCCTGAGCCCCGTCTGGGCCCACAATTTTGTCTCTACAATCTTCTGGAGGGACAACCAGAAAATAGCTGGCCCTTGAGAGGGAAATACTGTATAATATCCAATCTTTCTAGATATTTAGTCCTTCATCTCCCATGTTTCCAACAACATGTACAAAAACATCTCTAAGTGAACCTGCTAGGGCAGGTAACAGGCACACATTGCCTGTTAGAAGTCCATCTGTCCCTGAAGGCATCCCTTCACGGGAAAATGGGCTTCCAGGGATAATGTTTGCCGCTTTGGGAATTAGCCCTGCAGGCCATTTGGGCCCAAACCCTTACTATCCTTCTCCTAAAGTTACAAACATACCCCTGGATCAAATCTCCACTCCACTTTTATGGAACATCTGGTTTGTTGGCTTCTTATCAATTTGTTCTTAAGCCACTTACTAACTCCTACAACCCTGCCTCCTTATAAGCAACATCATTTCACCCCACTTATTATTAAAATACTCTTAATGCCCCTTACAGGACCAAATAACCCACTCCTTTGTCATTACTTCTGTTATTACCTAGAGTGGGTCTATGACAATGAAATGTTTACTGCTGGAGACACCCTAAACTGTTCTTATGGAGGCTTAGGGGAGAAAATCAGTGGCTTACATCCCCTCAGAACAAAAAGAGGATAAGGCTTATGTATGTTTCACCAGGTTCCCAGTCTCAGGAACATGAGCAATCCACATGCTTGGATTGCTTTATGTCATGGTATCTATTCCCATCCATGGCAGACAAACTGGCAACAAGTTAAGATTACAATCCTTTAATCCTACCCAGCACTGGTCATACTGGAGACCTTGGTGATGCCCAACTCCAGGCCAGGGGTCCCAGGAGGTTGACATGTCACGACCTGTGCAGGGACCCAGTTTCTCGGGAGGCTGACGTGCCTCGACCTGCCCAGGGATTCGAATTCCAGGAGGCTGTCATGCCTCAGCCTGCCTGGGGATCTGCACCTGATCTGGGGATAACCAGCTCTCAGGTTGCAACAGTACTGGGTAGGATAAGCTTCAGAGAGACTCACTCCCTAAGGAAGTCCACCCATAAAAATAGAAGAAAGCCTATTAGTTGTGAGACTGTGCCGGGTCTCAGCGATAACTCAGGAGCCCAATGAAAACCCCATTGCCTTTCTGGAAAGGCTAAAAGAGGCCCTCCAAAAGTTTACTAAAGGACTTAGACTCTTACAAGGGACAGGTGATTTTAAAGGACAAATTCCTGTCCCGATGTGCATCAGCTGCTGCTGCTGCTGCTAAGTCGCTTCAGTCGTGTCCAACTCTGTGTGACCCCATAGATGGCAGCCCACTAGGCTCCTCTGTCGCTGGGATTCTCCAGGCAAGATACTGAAGTGGGTTGCCATTTCCTTCTCCAATGCATGAAAGTGAAAAGTGAAAGTGGAATCGCTCAGTCATGCCCAACTCTTAGTGACCCCAGGGACTGCAGCCCACTAGGCTCTTCCATCCATGGGATTTTCCAGGCAAGAGTACTGGAGTGGGGTGCCGTTGCCTTCAGGATAAAGTTACAACAGCTACAGCAGCAGGACTCTGCTGCCTCTTTGTACAAGATGGTCCAGACAGCCACCAATAACTTTTATAACAGAGAACAGGCGAGGGAAGCCAAGGCTCAGGAGAGGAAGAAGAGGAAAGAGACAAGGTATGCCCAGATGCTGGCCATGCTCCAGGGAAGCCCTATGGCAGACCCCAAGTCCCTGAAGGACAAGGTGCAAGGCAAATGCCTAATCTGTAGACAGGTGGGACATTGGGCCAAAGAGTGTCCAAACTGTGGCAAGTCTCCTAGAATGGCTTGCTATGAATGCCATCAGTTGGGACACTGGGAGGCACTCTGCCCTCAGGACCCAAGAGCCTCAAGTTCAAGAGTCAAGCCTTCCCTCAGGATGGTTCAACAGGACTGAAGTGGCCTGCTCCAGCCAGCCCACCTGTCATAGGTAACCATCACAGGGCTGGAGTCAAGGGTGCAACTGGAGTGGCAGGTAGGTCCGAGAATTTCTTGGCTGACACAGGGGCTGCCTACTCTGTCCTGACCTCCTACTCCAGAGCCTTCTCCTCTCAAACCTTTACCATTTTGGGTGCTACAGGAAAAACAATTACAAAAAGATTCACCTGAGCACTTCTTTGTTACTGGGATGCACAAATACTTTCCCACCAGTTTCTGGTGGTCCCTGAGTGTCCTACTCCCTTATTGGGAAGAGACCTTTCCCTGCCTTTGAAATCTTGCAGCTATCACAGTTCTGATAGAAGATGCTTTAAAACTCTTTTGGGGGCAAGCTAACTATTTTTACCAACCACCAAGTGAAACAACTCCTGAATGGGAGAGTTGTCTATAAATGGATATTGTCTATAAATAGATGTCTGATCAAAGGAGCCTCAGATATCAAGTAGTGCTGATGGAAAATCCAGGCTTGACTATATCCCCTTGTGAAGTTCTTAACTCAGCTACCCTCTTGCCTACCCCCGAGGGCTCTCTCCCCTTTCACTCTTGCCTAGAAACTTTGGACCACTGGACAAAACCCTGAGAGGGACTGTCAGAAGATCCTCTGACCAATCCTGAGGAAATCTGGTACACTGATGGAAGCAGCTTTGTCTTGGATGGAAAAAGAAGAGCCAGATATGCAGTAGTCTCCAATTTTGAGACCATAGAGGATAAACCTTTGCCACCAGCCCAATTAGCTGAGCTCATAGCCCTGACTTGAGCTTTAGAGCTGGGAAAAGGAAGAAGAGTAGCCATTTACACTGACTCCAAGTATGCCTTTCTGGTGCTACATGCACATGCTGCTATTTGGAAAGAAAGAGGCCACTTGACCACCTGAGGGTCCCCAATCAAATACAGTGATCAAATCCTTAGGCTATTGGAGGCCGTCCATCTGCCTGTTGAGGCTTCAGTCTCCCATTGTAAAGGACACCAAAAAGGGAACACAGAAATGGCATAAAGGAACCAAGCAGCTGATCAGGCAGCTAAGAGACCAGCATTACAGAACAATGACCTAATAGGGGTTGCTACCCTACTTCTGCTCACTAGTTTGCCAGAAACTCCTTCATATACTGAAGGTGAGACTCTTAAAACTAAGAATGAGAACTTTCAAGAAGATGTTATGGATGGTTCCAAAAGTAGGGACTCCTTTTTCTGCCTGGGAACCTCCAATGGAAGTTGGTTAACTCCTTACACGCCACCACTCATTTAGGGAATAACACCCTCCAAAGATTGCTAGAAAGGTCCTTCAGATGAACAGGCCTCCAATATGTCTATAAAGAAGTGCTCTCTTTTCCCACATGCCGATTAAACAACTGCCAAGGAGATCGAAGACCCCAGCTTGCCCAGCCCCTCCAACAGCATGGGACCTACTCAGGAGGGACCTGGCAGATGGACTTCACCCAGCTGCCAGTTTCTCAAGGGGATAAATACCTATTAGTTATGATAGATACATTCACAGGATGGATTGAAGGCTTTCCCATCCAGACTGAGAAGGCTGATGAGGTGGTAAAAAAAAACCAAAAAACAAAAAACTGCTCCATGAAATCATTCTGAGATTTGGCCTGCCCAGGTCATTTCAGATTGATAATGGGACATCATTTACTTCTAAGATCACCCAAGAGGTCTCTAAAGCATTGGGCATTGGTTATTATCTCCACTGTGCCTGGAGGCCTCAGTCTTCAGGAAAAGTAGAAAGAGCCAACCCACTCTTAAAATCAATGATAAAAAAGATAACCCAGGAGACCTCCCTGGGATGGAAGGAGGCTTTACCAATAGATCTCCTCCTCCCAATACACCCATCTTGCCTCTAAGGAACAGGTTGGTCTTAGTTCTTATGAGATGCTATATGGGAGACTTTTTGTTTATCTCAATGACTCTTCCTAGATTCAGAGGCTCAGATCCTCTGGTCTTATACCATGGCCATTGGGAAATTCCAACAAGATATACACTTGTTGGGTGTCATCCAGGACCCAAAAGATTATAAAGAGCCACCACTATATGCTCCAGGGACTCAAACCCTGATTAAAGTCTGGAAAGATGGGTCCCTCAAGACTCAACTCCAGCTTACATGGAAAGGCTCCTACCCTGTAATACTTTCTACCCCCACAGCAGTTATGGTACCAGGACATGACTCCTGGATTCACTACTCATGAGTCAAGCCATGGAAGAAAACAGAAGAGGACACTCAATACACCTGTGAACACCTGGGAGATCTCAGATACCTATTCAGGACTACAAATGAATGCCATTCTAATGAACACCCCCAAAAATAAGTTTCTAGAGATAAGATTTCTGAGGATAGCTCTAAAGACCCAACACAGCTTGGCAGGGACAACACAAAATAGGAGACAGAGCTCCTGACCCCTAAACAAGGAGAGACTTGAACTATGTTGAATGAGACGTGTTGTTTCTGGGTAAATACCTCCAGCAAAGATAAAAAAGCCTCAGAGTCCTCAAGAAAAACATTCAGATCCTACAGGATCTCAAAGAATGACCTGGAGAGTTCTTTGGGTGGCTACAGTCTCTCTTGGGGGATTTTTCTCCTGGCAAGCAGGAATTTGGAGTTGGTTAATGCCTCTACTAATCTCTGTTATCACCATATTGATGCTGCTTATGATTACTCCATGTATTGTCAATTGTCTAACCCATTTTGTCTCTGCCCAGGTCAACAAGCTACAACAAGCAATGCCAGTTCAACAAGGATATATAAACCTACACACCTGGCCATGGAGGATATCACTCACCCTTAGATGGACACCGCTCTAAGCACTCTGAAGCTTGAGACTAGCAAGAGGGAGAGGCCCAATGCCCGTTGCTGCCCCAGTTCAGCAGGAAGTAGCAAGAGAGACCTTGATGCCCCTATTCTCAAAGAATTGGGCCTCCCATCTCTTGAGGAGGGAATATTAGGTAGCTAGAATAGGAAAAAAGAGTCCAAAATAGTGATGGCTAAAAGACAAAGAAAGAAAAAGCCCACAAAAATAGGAAAGGAATGTCCAAGGACTGGGGTGAGAACCTCATGTGAAGCAAACAGCGCTGCTGGCTAGCCCAATTTACATAGGGCAGGCTCAGGAAGAGGATAAAAAAAAAAAAAAAAAGAGGAGCCAAAATTGAGCCACAGGCTTCTCTTCTTTTCGTTTCTTTTGGGTCGGCCTGCCCTCACACCTTGAGGATGTATTTTCATTTGCTTGCCAAATGAAACTGAGCCGTAACACTGGTCTGTCACTTCAAATTTTTGCTGTGGTGAGACAGAACTGAGGAAATTACAAACTTCGCTGATAGGAAGACCCCCTGGAGGAGGGCATGGCAATGCACTCCTGTATTCTTGCCTGGAGAATCCCATGGACAGAGGAGCCTGGCGGGCTACAGCCCCTAGGGTCACACAGAGTCAGACACGACTGAAGTAACATTAGCACACACATGCACAGAAGATGAAAAATGTTTCTGCACCAGCCACAGAAGGACTTTGCAGCCCAATTAACATGGCAGAAGTGGAGTTTGGATTCAGTACCCCTTCTTCCCTGGTGGCTCAGAGGTTAAAGCATCTGCCTGGAATGCTGGAGACCCGGGTTCGATTCCTGGGTCGGGAAGATCCCCTGGAGAAGGAAATGGCAACCCACTCCAGTACTCTTGCCTGGAGAATCCCATGGAGGGAGGAGCCTGGTAGGCTACAGTCCATGGGGTCGCAAAGGGCCAGACACGACTGAGCGACTTCACTTCACTTCACTTCACCCCTTCCCTCACCTTCCTCTCCAGTTCAGGAGGCCACCTCTCTGTTACTTTGGCCTCTAGTCCGACAGGAATCTCACCATGACAGGACACTTCTTACCATATGGGTCTGTTTACAGAGAGCAAACATGTTATTTGGAAGCAATTAAAAGCAGATGATGGGAATGACTGAAGACAGAAGAAGTTGGATGGCATCACTGATTCAGTGGACATGAACTTGGGCAAACTCCGGGAGATGGTGAGGGACAGGGAAGCCTGGCATGCTGCAGTCCATGGGGTCACAAAGAGTCAGACATGACTTGGCGACTGAGCAACAACCACAAAAGCTGGTTCTGTAACCATTCATACAAGGGAACTGGTGTTTGTGTCACACTAGAGTGGTGGCTCGGACGGTAAAGCGTCTGTCTACAATCCGGGAGACCTGGGTTCGATCCCTGGTCAGGAAGTTCCCTGGAGAAGGAAAAGGCAACCCACTCCAGTACTCTTGCCTAGAAAATCCCATGGACAGAGGAGCCTGGTGTCCATGGGGTCACAAAGAGTCGGACATGACTGACTCACTTTCACTTTCAGAGGTTTGTGAAGAGCTCTCATGTTGTAGTTAATATCTATTGAGTACCTACTGTGTGCCAAGTACTGTACCAGGGTTTCATATGTGTTATTTCACTGGATCTTCACAATAACACTTTCAGACTACTTTCATTGTTATCTTTATTTTACAAATGCTGAGACAGAGACACAAAAGTTGTGAGTTGTTTAAAGTCACATGACTAGTATGCCAAAAATTTGACTCATGCCCCAAAGACCTACTGTAAAACAGAAATGAGCATTTCCTATTTGTTATAAGGACATTTTCTGTGTATGTCAAATTTGACTTATGGCACCAGGGCTATTATAAATGTTCAGTTTTCCTGTGACTAACTGCGACTTGTAAAAAGAACTTTTTTATATTCACCCCAAATCAAAACCTCCTCTATTCAAAAGGAAATCTGTAATAATTTTCTTATCTTTCCTCTAGTGGGCTGTGAACCATTTCTGTAAATAGTTATCCCTTCATTGCAAAAGTCCTACAAAAGAGGTCCATGAGTGAAGGAAAGAAATGACACATCTCCAAAAATCTGCTTTCCTCTTTCAAGTTCTTTCCTAGCCTCTTCTTTTTCCTGTTTTGTAATCTGGCCAATTCTCAGTCTGACGAGGCGAGTCCCCTCCCTCTTATGATGAATTTTTGGTGGTTGACCTTTTTGACATTTTGGGGTTGAAATCAGGCTGAGGGCCCACCATGTAGTTTTAGTCTCTGTAGTTTTAGTTTTAGGACCCTTATGTACTATCTACGGGGAAGGCAATGGCACCCCACCCCAGTACTCTTGCCTGGAAAATCCCACGGACGGAGGAGCCTGGTGGGCTGCAGTCCATGGGGTCGCTGAGGGTTGGACATGACTGAGCGACTTCCCTTTCACTTTTCACTTTCATGCATTGGAGAAGGAAATGGCAGCTCGCTCCAGTGTTCTTGCCTGGAGAATCCCAGGGACGGCGGAGCCTGGTGGGCTGCCGTCTATGGGGTCGCACAGAGTCGGACACGACTGAAGCGACTTAGCAGCAGCAACAGCATGTACTATCTATGCTGGGTAAATGTAACAGGGCACTTAAGATCAGCTGTTCACAGCATTCAGCTTCCTTCTGAGGGGAAGGAACAGACCAGCCTGAAACAGAAACGATGGCCACTTCCTCCTTGAACTCAAGGCTCTAGGGGGCTGGCTGCAGCCACCCATCTCCATTTGAATGATGGATTGTACTAAGAATAGAGGAACCAGTTTCATTTCCACAGTGCTACTAGGATCTTAGGTAACTCCTTTTAGGATGCTACAGTTGCTTGCCGTTATCTGGCTAGAGAATGAAGAAGTGGAAAATCTACTCTCTGGTGGAGATGCTATCGCTCATATTTTGCTTTTCCCTCGGCTGAATGACATTCCTCTCCCTTGGTTTCCAGAATTCCTTACAAAGCCTCTGCATATAAAAGTGATGCCAACTGGAGGGAGTGAGCTCTCTACACAGTGGCGCCAAGCTTTGTTTTCAGTGCTGCTGCCTCCTGACTTACTCTGTGGCTTCAAGAACTCAATTCACATGGTCTCTGAATCTGAGGTGTATCTTTTATTTGTGTTTTCTCAGAGCTATAATTTCTATTGCCAAAAACAGTAAGGAATGAGTCTATTTCTGAAACTATGAGTAAGCTTACAGATTAAATGAACACATTTCCTAACATATATAAATTTTGATATATGAAAAATGCCCATTTTTAAGTAAAATGATACCAGTCTAGAGATCTCTGAGTGATTTAAGGATAAATACTTAGGAGTGTTCTGTTTGGATGCTTAAGAGACACAGTCTAGAAATATATGACAGGTGGATTCAGGGACTTTATCAACCATCCAGTTCAATTCTCTTGGTGGGGTGAGGAGGCTCCATTTTGATCTTTGTAGGTGTGGGGAGAAGAAGAACCCCACTTTCCACGTTTGGACACAATGTTGAGCTCTGGAGGGTAGAGACCTGCCCCTGAAATCTGGGGTGGCTGAGAAATCTCTGGGCCTCTGGGATCTTTCACGTTTGGGATATGACTATGTCAGAGGGGTGACTTTATTCAGGTGGAGAATGGATCAGCTCCCAGGCTAAGTGGCCTGGAGAAGAGGGGATCATGCTTAGAAGATCCTGGGGAGAGATTAGGTTTCTTGGAACCCATGATGGTAGGCCATGATTGTCTGGTCAAATGCAAGTCTAGATGTTGCTGTGTTGCTGTGAAGGTATTTTTCAAATGTGATTAACACTTAAATCAGTGGACTTTGAGTAAAGCAGATTACCCTCCATAATGTAGGGAAGCCTTATCCAATCAGTTGAAGGCCTTCATAGAAAAGACTGAAGTCCCTGCAAGAGGAAGGAATTCAGCTTTCCAGTCTGCCTTTGGACTCAAGGGTGCAACACTGACTTTGCTGGACTTTCCACCCTGCTAGTCTGCTCTGCACAATTTGGACTTGCTACCATTACTTGAGTCAATCACTTAAAATAAATCTATGTGTACACACACACACACACACACACACACACACATTGTATTAGTGGTTTCCCTAATGGCTCAGATGGGAAAGAATCTACCTGCAATGCAGGAGACCTGGGTTCGATCCCTGGGTCAGAAAGATCACCTGGAGAAGGGAAGGGCAACCCCTTCCAGTATTCTTGCCTGGAGAATCCCAGGGACGGGGGAGCCTGGTGGACTGCTGTCTATGGGGTCACATAGAGTCGGACGCGACTGAAGTGACTTAGCAGCAGCAGCAGCATGTGTACACACACACACACACACAACATATTGTTTTAGTGGTTTCCCTAATGGCTCAGATGGGAAAGAATCTACCTGCAATGCAGGAGACCTGGGTTCGATCCCTGGGTCAGAAAGATCACCTGGAGAAGGGAAGGGCAACCCCTTCCAGTATTCTTGCCTGGAGAGTTCCACAGACAGAAGAGAAATGGTGGGCTACAGTCCATGGGGTCACAGAGTCGGAGACAACTGAGCAACTAACACTTTCACTTTTACTTCATATAGCCTGTTGGTTCTGTTTCTTTAGAGAGCCCTGACCAATTCAGAAGCCCATTGGATCCCAGACTGAGACTTCAGCATGTATTCTTTGGACTGCTGGACGAATCTTTACCTGGAGCTATGGGAAACCACGGAGATTCCAAGTGTGGCTGCTCTTCCAAGCTGACCTCAAGCCCCTAATTCACTCAGGCTTCTGTGTGATTCAGACTTCAGTGCAGGCAGATGTGGTAGGGCTCATGTGTCTGGTGTCGAAGTCTTTTGAGTGACTAATGGGTTGTTTAAGACTGGAGTTTAGTTAGCCTACTCTGAGGATATGGCAATGTCTCAGCATCTCTGCTTCCTGGATCTAGAGGATGGGTGGCTCTCTTGACAAAGGAAGAGAGCCTGTCTGGGAGGGAAGATATGGAAGGGGAAATGGAACACTTCAAGCTCTGAAGGTATAGTGCACTTTATGGGGACATGAAGGGATGGGGGTGTTGGTACAGATGGAAAAGATGAGACGTATTAAGTTAACCAATTAAACTAGTGCAAAGAAGGGCCAATGAGGAGAAAGGTGAGGACTATGTATCTCAAGAACTTGGGGGAAGGAGAGAGCCTCAAATAATGTCAGGACGGTGACAGGCACAGAGGTCAAATGAAGGCCGGCTTCACTCCCTGACATTCTACGCACCATATGCACTAGAGCATGCTCCACAGGCCTGCAGAGTCTGAATAGGTGTGTGAAGTTTCTGTAAATGAGGTTGAATTCTGTTCCTGTTCCCCTCAGGGGCTGTTTCCTCTTTACCTTTTTACAGGTTTCCATTTAGTTGACATGCTTGCCTGTCTTTAAGTTTGGGCAGAAGTTTCACCTGACGGCAACCTCCATAAATGTAAATTTAGGCAGATAGTTTGGAAGTGCTGGGGTACGTGTGTGTCACCTGCTTTTAAAGCCTCATAAACCCAGAGCTGGAAAGAGAGCTATCCATATATACATGGCAGATTTACCTCTGGCACCACTGGAAATTTCAGTCTTGGCTTCAACCCAGCTTCATGCAATTACTACCTTACTCTAGATAAACACTTTTATTTTAAAAATTAGTTTGATTTTCTGTTTGTCCTTCAGATATTTTTATGATATGCAAATAAGAGGTACTGCAGGTTATTCTTATTATATTTAGGCTTGGATTTTTAGTCTGCAAGTGAAAGTCGCTAAGTCCTGTCCGACTCTTTGCAACCCCATGGACTATAGAGTCCATGGAATTCTCCAGGCCAGAATACTAGAGTGGGTAGCCTTTCCCTTCTCCAGGGGATCTTCCCAACCCAGGGATGGAACTAAAGTCCCCTGCATTGCCCGAGGATTCTTTACCTGCTGAGCTGCAAGAAAAGTGCTGGAGTTTTAGTCTAGCTTTCTTTATAAGAACAAATGAATTATATTAACATGAATTATATGAAAGCTATCATAAGGGCCACTCAAAGGCAGGAGTGGTGGGGCAGCTGTGAAGTTTTTGTAGGCCCAGAAAAAATGTTGCTCAAGTCTATTTGAAAGGATTGTGTTAGGGAGCTGCAAACATTGATGGGTGTGCGATCTTTGCCCATGTGGAAGATAATGTGTATATGCTGAGTAACTGGTGATGGAAAGGATGATACAGCACGTGCTCTCTGTTGCTTCATGAAGAGACAAGACACAGATGTGATGAGCTCATTTAATCTACAGACAACACGTCACTCAGTTATTTTGTCATTTTTTTCTGAGCTATATGAGGTATGTGAAATTTTCTGGGGTCAGAATTATAAATATGACTACACACTAGCTCTTCTTGTGCCAGTTAGCAAGCTGGTTTATTGAGCCACTAGGGATGTCACAACTTTCACCCTGAAATCACAGGACAACTTGGTCAATGGAAGGAGAGACCTGAAATCACCTTGAAAGGGCAGGTACATTAAAGAGTCCTATTGTGAGGTGATGGATGTTAACTAAACTTATTGTGATAATCACTGTGCATTATAAACACACATCAAATAATTATGGTGTATGCTTTAAACTAATACAATTTATATACCAATTTTATCTCAATAAAATGGAGAGAAAAAGAGTAACGAGGAGGAAGATAAGAAAGGAATTATTGAATGTCTACCTGTACTGGATGGGGTCAGGTCCTATGGGGGAATTAAATATGACTAAGAGAAATTACAAGTGACCAAGACTGGTCAGAGAAATGAAGGCATCATAAGTTATAAACACAGTGTTACTTTATGTACCATTAAGCAAGAAAACTGCTGCTGGTTTTAATTGTATCTTAAAAATTTTTTTAATTGTATTTTTTTAATGTTGTCAGGTAACGCCAGAGATTTCAGAGATGTTTAAATGTGAAAAAAATATGCCTCTTAGAATTAGTGCAACTAAGTACTTCAGAGTTTGGATTCTGGTATCAAATTTCTGGAGCAGTTTATTTAATCTTTTGCTATATAGTCAGCAAAAAAAGACCAGGAGCTGACTGTGGCTCAGATCATGAACTCCTTATTGCCAAATTCAGAGTTAAATTGAAGAAAGCAGGGAAAACCACTAGACCATTCAGGTATGACCTAAATCAAATTCCTTATGATTATAGAGTGGAAGTGAGAAATAGATTTAAGGGACTAGATCTGATAGAGTGACTGATGAACTATGGAGAGAAGTTCGTGATATTGCACAGGAGACAGGGATCAAGACCACCCCCATGGAAAAGAAATGCAAAAAAGCAAAATGGCTGTCTGGGGAGGCCTTACAAATAGCTGTGAAAAGAAGAGAGG
>SJYX01004683.1:116589-131570 GCA_006410675.1 Oreotragus oreotragus
AGTCCCTTGGACTGCAAGGAGATCCAACCAGTCCATTCTGAAGAAGATCAGCCCTGGGTGTTCTTTGGAAAGAATGATGCTAAAGCTGAAACTCCAATACTTTGGCCACCTCATGTGAAGAGTTGACTCATTGGAAAAGACTCTGATGCTGGGAGGGATTGGGGGCAGGAGGAGAGGGGACGACAGAGGATGAGATGGCTGGATGGCATTACCAAGTCAATGGACATGAGTTTGGGTGAACTCCGGGAGTTGGTGATGGACAGGGGTGCCTGGTGTGCTGTAATTCACGGGGTTGCAAGGAGTCGGACACGACTGAGTGACTGAACTGAACTGAAGCCTCAGCACCTTCATCTGAAAAATGAGCATAATAACAATAGTTCTAAACTCACAGTGTTATGAAAAAGACTAAGTGAGATAATTCATGAATAGCTTACAACCCAGTGTCAGACATATAGTGAATGCTCATTAAATGCTGGCTTTTTGTGACTTTATTTTATATAAACTTTTAATTGAAGTATAGTTGGTTTACAATATTGTGTTAGCTTAGGTGTATAGTAATTTGATTCAGTTATATATTTATATTTTTCAAATTATTTTCTATTATTGGTTAATATAAGACATTGACTGTATTTCCCTGTGTTATATAGTAAATCCTTCTTGCTTATATATTTAATGTGTACTAGTTTGCATCTGTTAATTTCATAGTCCTGATTTAACCCTTCCTTGATCCCTTTCACCTTTGGTATGTTCTTCTGGAGTGTTCTCACATTTTCACCAGTGACTGGACTGATAAATTCCCCAGTAAAATTGTCCCTTGGATGCAAATATCCCAAGCATAGAGAGTAACTTCCGTTTGTTTTCCAAGGAAACGTTGACTATTGCAAAAGAATGGAATCATCTTCCCAGAAAAAGCTGATTATAATAGTGTTTAGAGCTCTTTGAGAAAGAATCCTTTCCCAACGCATTTTATTTGCTATGTTTGGTTTAGAACAGACAGCCTCTCTTTCAAGTATGTTTATTTCTTTTGGTTAAGTGATATCTATGACATTTATGGCCTAGAACAGTGTAACATATCAATTATGCTGTCAAAAAAACTAGCCAACCTAAAGTTTGCCAAGTTATCTCTTGAGAATTTTTGGTTTCTTAAAGTACTCATGTATTATATTATGTAGTTTAAGCTTGAGACAAAAAAGTTGAAAATTCTAGATTTTTAAATATATATCTCAAAATAGTATTTTATTGTATTCAGGGAAATTTAAAAAAATAGATTAGTCTTACTTAGTAATGTCCTTTTTCTAAGTTTTACATTACTGAAGGACTGAACGTGGGATATTCTTACTTAATAATATTCATACAAATATTTTCCCTTGTACCAATAGAAGTTGAATATTTCTTAGATTCCACCAGCTTGTGGAAGTCCCCAGGCTGAGGTGACTCTCACAGCAGTAGTCTTCTCACCGCATGCATCAACGACCACTTCTTCTGAGAGAGAGGGAGGCCCTGATTTGTTGTGGCTATTGTGTTATTCAGAGAATCCTCCAGAATTAGAGGAGGTGAGGGCAGACTCTGCCTGGCTTGGCCTATCTGGTGCTGTAGGTTGGCTGCTGCCTCTCTGCTTGGCGTGTGTGACTTGCCCTTGACCTCTAGTGACCCGAAGTATTTATCCTGAATTGTTATGGTCTGGAATTCTGCCTCTTGACCCAAGCTGTTCATTTCACTCTTTGGTCAATGGGAAAATGGCCTCTCCTTCTAGAGTCCACTTCTCTCCTTGAGCATGTGGGTGGGAGGTAAGGACCACCTCATAACAGACTTTAAGAGCTAACATGAGTTTCAGTTATGTTATGAGCTCTCCAGTGGCAAAATGGCAATTCAAACAGCAGAGTGGCGTAGGGTCTTACTGTGACAGGTTTGCACATTTAAAGAAAGTTGTTTTTTAACATGAAAGAAAGTGAAAGTGAAGTTGCTCAGTCGTGTCCGACTCTTTGCGACCCCATGGACTGTCGCCTATCAGGCACCTCCGTCCATGGGATTTTCCAGGCAAGAGTGCCGGAGTGGATTGCCATTTCCATATTTCTCTCTTTTTTAAGATGTGTAGACAGACAGAACTGCCCTCAACAGTTCTGAGGCCCAGAGTAAGAGTAAAAAAATGGAGATGCCTATGTAAAAGTCTAAATACTTGAGTATAAATCAAGCGAACCTAATGTGTTATATAAAACATATCTTATTCTCCTAACGACAAATGTCCCTTTATTTCAATGAAATTTCCATTTAAAAAAATTTCAGCCTTTTTACATTTTTGAACTCATTTCTCATTTTCTATCATAGTTTTATCTTGTTTTCAACCTCGATGATCTAAAGGATAGTGTACTAAATTTGAACACACTTTTTAAAAACATAAAATAGATGTTAAGATTGAAAAATAAAAGATTTTTGTATTTTCCAAAAGGTTCTTTTTCTTCTTCTGAAATATCAAAAAAGCTCTATTGAAATTAAGAGGTAAAATTCAAATGGGAATTAATAAGTATAATAAATTTTAATCAATTTTGAAAATAAAGCTGGATATTAAATTTTCTGGATATAAATAAAATAATTTAAATGTATCTATAAAAATAAAATTATTACTACTTCTAGTGTTCAAAGTCCAACTAGTTACCACTGTAAAGATATTTTGCTTCATGCATGTTGTTTAGATCTTTATGCGTTGTTTTAAAATGTGAACTTATATATGTATAACTCAAGTCATATGAGCTATTTAATATTGAAAAATGTTACTCATTTTGCACACGCAACTGCTATAAGCAGTGTGCCGATTTGTGAGTGCCTCTGGACCCCCAATTTGAAACATAAAAAGAAAGAAGACTGAATGCTCAGTAGTAATGGGAAATGATACCTTATTATGCATGATGTTACTATATTCATAATATTGGGGGGTGATTGTGACACATTCTTTATTATGGTTTTCTTTTCTTAAGCACTTTTAGCTGCTAACACCCTCCCTCTACTCTGAAGCATTGTCAGTCTCTGAAGTTGGCGGGGTCATAGCCCTCAAACCTTCATGGCATTTGGATACAGTTGTCATTCCTTTCAAAGACAGGATGAGAGATGTGAAATTTCCCTGAGGCTTGAACAACATGAGTAATGAGAGCGGATATGTAGGCTTTATGGACTGTGTTTAAGTTCTGAGTCTTGGTTTAGAAGAGACAAAGGTGTTCTTTAGTGAATTCCTTTTGCTTGGGTTTAAGGGCTTAAAAAAAGAAAACCCAATCAAGAGACCGAGTGTTCTTTTTTTAGTTTTATATTGGAGGATAGCTGCTTAACAATGCTGTGCAGTTTCAGGTGGACAGCCAAGAGACTCAGCCATACACATGCGTGTGTGCGTGCTAAGTCAGTTCTGTCTGACTCTGTGTGAACCTATGGACTGTAGCCCGCCAGGCTCCTCTGTTCGTGGGATTCTCCAGGCAAGAATATTGGAGTGGGTTGCCATGCTCTCCTCCACGGGTCTTCCCAACCCAGGGATCGAACCCACGTCTCTTACCTGTCCTGCATTAGCAGGCAGGTTCTTTACCACTAGCATCACCTGGGAAGCCCCAGCCACACATATACATGTGTTCAATTCTCCACCAAAATCCCCTCCTAGGGGATCCAGACTACCACATAACATGGAGCAGAAGTCCCTGTGCCATTCAGTAGGTCCTTATCTGTTACCCCTTTTAAATACAGCCGTGTGTATATGTTTATCCCAAACTCCTGTAAAGTGTGAATGTCAGGGCATCACCTTGCTCTGGGCCAGTCAGCACTTTAGCTTTGGATCCTTAAGTGTTGTTTGGCTTCACATTTGCTCCCAGATTGTCTCCTTGTTTACAATGTTTTCCTTTGGCTGCCCTTTCCTGCCAGCTAGTTTCCTCTGGACGTTTCCAGAAGTCATATTTTTAATGTACCTGAATATCATTGTAGTCATAGTTTGAGCCCTTTCCATGTTTTGCATGTCTCCGAGGATGGTGACGGTGAAAGGCACTTCTTTTTAGGGTCTTAGGGAAGATCATAAGTACTCCCAGAAGTGTTGCCTAAATCCACATGCTGGTCCAACCCAACTGGTGGTCAAGCTTACAAAACAGCACCCTGTTACATTTAAATTATTATCCTTCTGAATAATCTCTTCTCAACACTGGTGGTCTAAAAAAATGACAACATCTTCCAGATAGTGTGTTTTGAAGATAAACATGATATTGCTGACAGAACTTATTCCTCTATTCTTTGGTTCTTCTGTTGATCTTAGTTCCTCATAAGAGGTAGTTACCACCCAAGTGTAAAAATAGAGGCCATTTTTGGCTTTTCTGAGAAGGTCAGTTCCTTCATGTTGACTATATTCATATGGAGCAGATCCCACATAGATAATTTATGGTTAAAATTGAGAATTTAGGCACTCAGTTTATCTTTTTCATTGAGATGTAATTCATATATTAGTTTTATTTTGTATACAATGCCACATGTATAATGATCTCCACAGTAAGTCTAGTTAACTTGTCACCTCACGTTGTTGTTCTTCAGTCGTTAAGTTGTGTCCGACTTTGTGCGACTCCGTAGACTGCAGCACACCAGGTTCATCCGTCCTCTACTATTCCCCAAGTTTGCTTAGATTCAAGTCCATTGAGTCGGTGATGCTATCTAACCATCTCATTCTCTGTCTCATCCTCATCTCACATAATTACAATTTTTTTCTTTTTATGAGAACTTCTAAGATCTATTTATTCTCTTAGCAACTTTAAAATATACAATTATTAACTACAGTCACCACACTGCGCATTATATGTACCCATGACTTAATTATTTTGTAGCTTTAAGCTTGTACCTTTTGACTCTGTCACCCACTTCTCCCACCCTAGATTGCTTCTGGCAAGCCCCAGTGTTTCCTCTGTTTCTGTGAGTTTAGGTTCGTTAGAGTCCACATATCAGTGAGTTGACACAGTATTTGTCTTTCTCTGCTTGGCATGTTTCACTTAGCATAATACTGTCAATATCCATCCATGTTGTTGCAAATGGTGAGATTTCATTCCTTTTTATGGCCAAATAATATTCCACTGTATGGATATGCCACCTTTTCCTTATTCATTTATCCCTCAGTTGATACCTGGATTATTTCCATGTCTTGCTATTGTAAATAATGCTGCAGTAAACATAGGGGTGTTTGTATCTTGTCAAGTTACTATTTTCTCTTTCTTTGGATGAATACTCAGGAGTGAAATTGCTAAGTTGTATGGTAGTTCTATTTTTAATATTTTGAGTAAACTCCATACTAAGGAAACCATTTTCCTTAGTAACTGTACCAATTTACATGCCCGCTAACAGGCTTTCTTTTTCTCTACATCCTTGGCAACATTTGTTATTTGTGGTATTTTTGATAATAGCCATTTTGACAGGTGTGAGGTGGTATCTCATTGTGGTTTCAATTTGCATTTTAGCAGTTCAGAGTATTTATAGATGAGACTAAACATTAACTATCCAGGTATTGCTCATCAGTTCTGTGTCTCTCATTAGTCTTAAACTGTTTAATCCTAGTACTTCCTCAATTACCTTCTTGCTTCAGAATGATCAGTCATTTTGACACCCAGTATCATCTTTCAGTTCTCTTCCGTAGCCCTTCTTCCCTTTCACTTTTTCCATATTCCATATTAAAATTTGCATGGTGGTTAAGGCCATGAATCCATAGACTGCAACACACTAGGCTCCTCTTGGAGCTAGGCCTTGTATCGTAGCTCCATCACTCACTAGAATGTGACTTGTGGAAACAACCCACCCTGTCAGTTTCTCTATTTATAGAATGGGGATTATAATGCCAACCTCATAGGATGGTGGGAAGGATTAAATAAGATAATGCAGGCAAAGCACTTGACAGAGATCTGACATAGGAAAGATACTAGCAAATGGTACTTACTGCTATTTGTCTTTCCTTTTATTTGTCTTTGGATTGTTTCATAGCTTTACCTGAACATCAGTTCAATTGAATGAGAATTGAAAGGGAATTTTAAAATTAAACAGCAGAGTCAAGAGTTTCACAGTAATCTACTGGATATTAATTGAACACAGAAACATAGGGTGGCTCCTCTGAGATATACTGCTTTGAGAAAGAGGGAGATTCTTTCATGGATGTTACCAAAGCCAAACGAAATAATTATTCTTTCTCTCCAGGTATGAGTTTCTGACATTATTTCCATTTCCAGGGGAATTGAAGTTAAGTAATTAATAGAATGTTATCTGTATATAAAATACTAACAAACAAGTCCCACCAAACCACCAAAACAGAAAATTCAAACCCAGTCCTAAGGCACTCCACCCCCAACTATCACCAGGTTGGCAGTAGGGTGGGCAGGTGGTGGGAGGAACATGTGGGCTAACACGTGGCTTGTTCAGGGAAGAGGTCATACTTTGGTTGTGAAGAAGCACTACTTCAGGTCCTATATTTAGTTTATTACAAAAAAAAATATGATGCATTAAAGAAAATAGAACTTAAGATAAATGGGGATAAAAACCCATTTAGTCAAAGCATTTAATGCTCTAATGAGCAGAAAAATGACCCCTTCCTAGAAATAATTGAAATGAAATAATTGAAACTTTTTGAACATGTTAATTGGCTTTCTCTGCTTGCTTCCTCACAGGCTTACTCAGTGTTCCTGAAAATTCTCAAAGCGACCCTCCTGTATATCGTTAATCTTGCTATTCCTGGACTGGAGTCCCCTCTCTCTACCTCTCCACGAATCCTAAATAGTTCAAGGTCTTGTTGGCATTTCTGTTCCTCCTGAGACCTCTCTTCCTCCTGCTTTACCTTTTCATTGCTCTCTAAATTGTTTCAGTTAAACTTTAAACCATGTAGGAGAGCAAGGACCATGGCTTGTATTTTAAAAATGCCATGTCCCATGTGGTACCTGGGTGTAGTTCTGGAAACACTAGATATAAACTGAATACATTTTGTCTGATGGTTTGAAGACCTGCCTTTTACTTGACCAGAAACTCAGACAAATTTGGCAAGACGTTTATCCCTTTCAAAATATGATTAATAAGACTTTATGAAAAACTCTGTGTCTCTTATGTTTTAAAATTTCCCTGCTCATATAATTCTTTGAAGCTAATACAAAGCAGCTGTGGTGAGTGAACACTAGGTGTACTTTCATAAAGAACAGGAAAAGCAAACAGATGCAGTTGAAACCCATCCGGAAGAGTAAAATGTGGTGGAAATATCACACTAGGAAATAAATTAATAAACACTGTAGATTTTGCTGTTACCCCTGAAGAATCATCCCAAATATACTAGATAACAACCTCAAATTCCTGTGATGCTAAACAAGCAGAGCTTCTGGAAAATAATCCCTTTTGCCTTGCCTGTTTTTCTTGATTAAATAAGAAAAACAACATGGAAATGACTGGTAAGGTAGTGGCAAAAGGAAAAAGGAAAACCCCAGACCCAGAAGGCCACGAGTGTGAGATGACCTTTTAGTTTAGTCTCTGCTTTTTATCTGCTGCTGTTTGGGATTCAGGAAAGACAGCTCTTCATGTTGTCTCAGCTGCATCTGCTGTAGCTTTTCTTTCCATTTCTAAGTCTCTCAGCAGATTCTATCATCTAAACAAAACAAAACAGCACAAACCCATAGATAACTTCCCTCCTGGTTTTAAACCTGCCACATTTTGATGTCAGGAAAGAACAATTCTTTCTTTTTATTCCTCTCTCTTCAATAGTAGCTTTGGATGTGTGCTTATGTCTCTTAAAGTTTTCTTATTTCAGGGTATATATGTGATGTTCTTTTTTCAAATCCATGTTAGGTAATACAGATAAGGATGGTTTCTATAAATTACTGCATAAATCATTATAGTAGCTACATGAGGTTGTTAGATGGATTTTTGAAGATGAAACACTATTCTCATCCTCTATTCTCTTGGCAGAAATGGTATTTGTAGAGGCAAGTAGGCTTGGCTTGTTCTGTTACTGATTTAATCCTTCTTTTCCTTCTTTCTCCTCTTGCCTTCCATTTTTCCTTCCCTGCAATGCTATTCTCAGCCTGCTATGCAGTAATTCTAAAGTATAATGACCTCCTAGTGTCTTCTTAATATTTGCCCACTTCATATAGGAAGGAGGACAGTGGGCTTTGGTTTGCTGTTTTCTTTAATATCGACATATTTAGCAGCATTTTAGCTTATGGATACAAGCTCAGAATTTTTTACAAATTTGGCTTCTATATTTAGCTTGACTCAGTGTGATCCTCTTCAGTGTCACACAGATTTTCCACGTATTTTAACATGCATTTCCCTCCAGTCCTCATTGAATTAAATCTCACTGCTCTTTAGTTCTCAGGGATGGTTCTTTCCAGGAATGGTATCATATTAAAATTTTAAAAATACTTGGGAAATAATTTGGCTTTTAGAAGCTATGTCTTGATTTTGAAAGAAAATGAATGTGATTAAAAAAAAAACTCCTTCCCCAACTATTTGAGAAAAATCAGGATGTAGCAGCTAAGTGGTGGTTCCTATGTGCTCCAGTATGTAATGAGGAAAGTAAATAATCACTCCTAAAGGCCCAAGCATTTGCCTCCTATTATAGAGACAAGTGATAATACATTATCTGTAATACTGTGTCAATAACGTTATCAATAATATTAACTAGAATTGTAAACACCCTTGGTGAAACTAGCTTTGATACCCAAATATAATAAGAATAGGGCAACTAAGGGACCGAAGTATCCATAAGCTGGAAATGAGAGAATGGCCTTCGACTGTTGATTTTGCAGAAGAAGAGATTAAAATGAGATGCGAAAGGGAGCAAACTCTGTCCACATTGTCCCTCCAGGCTTGTTGGGTTTGCTGCCTTCTAGAAATAGTCCAGCAGAGGTTGAGCAACTAGACTTCTGGAAAATGACAGACAAAGTTCTTTTCCTGGGTCAGAGTGTGGGGCAGATGGTATCTGTGGTCTGTGCACGAGAAATGGGGAGAGTTCCAAGTTGCTAGCTGACGTAAAGGCAGGATGTGACTGGGGTCGCTGATGGAAGTCTGCACTGAGGCTGTGAACCCATTTCTTGTGTGGGTTCCCCTGTCTCCTGTGTGCTGTGAGTTGTGAGGCTGAGGTCCCTGGTGGCCAACGGGCAGGTCTGCAAATCTGCACTGGAACACGGGGTAGCAGGGAGAAGCACCCAGCAAGTTGGTGCTGAATATTTTGTTTGGTCAGCTCATAAGGGAATTTGTTTATTGACACCAGACTTGCCCTGTTTTTCCACTGGGATAAGAGCTTTCCTCTTGTTAACTTTAGAGAGGTTGAGAAGGTGAAGGTCAAAGCATTTGTGCATGGTAAGTTGCTTTAGTCATGTCCAACTCTTTGTGACCCTATGGACTAGCCCACCAGGCTTCTCTGTCTGTGAGATTCTCCAGGCAAGAATACCAGAGTGGGTTTCCGTTTCTTTCTCCACGGGATCTTCCCCACCCAGGGATCGAACCCATGTCTCTTATGTCTCCTGCATTGGCAGGCAGGTTCTTCACCACTAGCGCCACTTGGGAATCCTTTGTGGAGGTTGTCAAAGAACACGCTTATAAAAGCTATAGTAAGTTAGGGTTAGTTGTTCAGTTGTGTCCGACTCTTTGTGACTCCATGGACCCCACCAGCCTCCTCTGTCCATGGGATTCTCCAGGCAAGAATACTGCAGTGGGTGGCCATTTTGTTCTCCAGGGGATCTTCTGACCCAGGGATCAAACCCATCTCTCCCTCATTGCAGGCAGATTCTTTACCCCTGAGCCACCAGGGAAGCCCCTAAAAGCTATAGACTCTCTCAGTAAGCCCTGAGCATGGTGTGAACGTCAGCTGGGACCTGTGTGTTATCTGAGGACCTGACTGTCTTGGAGGCTTTCGCCATTCTGTCACAAGGCAGCATAGACATCCTTTCTTGTGATGGCTTTGTTGTAGCTAACAGGAAGAAAAGAAATGGCGAGTGTAGGCTTGGGAGAGTGAGAGAAGTGGTATGAGAAATACATAGATGTATTGAGAGGAAAGGAGTGGAATCATTGTAGGATGGGAATTTGAAACACGGAAGTGGGAGAGGAAAAAAAAAAGATGTNATAGACATCCTTTCTTGTGATGGCTTTGTTGTAGCTAACAGGAAGAAAAGAAATGGCGAGTGTAGGCTTGGGAGAGTGAGAGAAGTGGTATGAGAAATACATAGATGTATTGAGAGGAAAGGAGTGGAATCATTGTAGGATGGGAATTTGAAACACGGAAGTGGGAGAGGAAGAAAAAAAGATGTTCTTTGGGTGTTTACAGATCAAAGAACTAGAACTTGAAAAGGAACTTGACGTATAGAGACAAAGCATACTGAATATGTAAGAGAAGAAGCAATGGAAATAACCTTATTTCTTCTTTCCTATGAAATAGAACTCTCCTTTGGTGAAATATGTATTATCTGGTCTACTCCCAACCTCCAAGCTCTAGAAGTAGGCACTTGTGATATTCCTTGTTTCAATCTAGGAAGCTGATGCATCAACCATACTGATAACATACTTAAAGTAAGCTTGATTTAAAAAAAAACAACAACAGTTAAAGATAGGTTTGCATCCAGAATTTTACATTGGTAGAAACCAGAAGGCTTAAGGAATCCAAGAAAAAGAGATTTTGTTTTCATTTAACATCATTTGATTGGAAACACAAGAACCAAGAAGTGGTTTTTTAAAACTACTAATGACAATAGTAAAATAAATGTGACTAATGTCCTAGAGTGAAGCCAGAGACCAGTATATGTCCCAGTTTCCTGGGATGAAGGAAGGATGCTCATATCTGTGGAAGGGGAAAGGGAAGTCATACTTATGGCGTGCCATGCACTAGGCTAAACACATTACATGTTTGATCTCATTTATTCATCACAACCCTGCAATTCAGCATTATAATTGCTGTTTTGCAAAGGAAGAAACTGGTTCTATCACTTAGGAAAAAATATATAAGGGCCATAAGTAATTGTTTAAACTATGTCTTTCATTTATTGGGTATCTGGGGTTTAGAGTCAAGTGTAAGGTTTCTATAACTTGACTTTCAAGGCTGTGAGATTTCTTTTGAGAAATTGTCAGCTCCTCCCTTCTGTGAGAGTATACTGACATCCTACACTCCCTACTGCCACTACTTGGTTGCTACTCATCTCAACTAAGATGGTAAGAAGAGCTGGAAACCTCCAGGTCATGATGTCTTGCCATTCTGAAACTTCACCTGCAGCTTCTGATGGTAACACCTGTTGAAACCTGGTTAAGCCTGTAGTCAGACAAGGGGACAACTTACCCATCCTTCTCTTGACTCAAGTTAAGTGGCTCTTGTGCTTGTGATGGAGAGTCCCTGCGGAAACATCTTGGAATTAATGTCTCCCTCATGGAAAGTCCCATCTCAGGATGTCTTAATGGACTGAACTGTGTCTTCTTCTTCTACCAAATCATATGTTGAAGCTTCAGCTCCCAACAAGACTGTATTTGGAGACAGAACCTCTGAGAAGGTCATAAAGATTAAATGAATCATAAGGGTAAGGATTAATCCAATAGGACTGGTATCCTTGTAAGAAGAGGAGGTGATATAAGATCTCTCTCTCTGTCAGTACACAGAGGAGAGGCCATGTGAAGACATGGCAAGAAGATGGCCATCTGCAAACCAGGAGGAGACGCGTCATTAGAACCAACCTTCGCAACACCATGATCGTGGACTTCTAGCTTCCAGAACTGTGAGAAAATAAATATCTGTTGTTTAAGCCACTCAATCCATGCTATTTTGTTATGGAAACCTGAGATGATTAACATAAATGATTTCTGCCAAAAACTGAACCTGAGATAAGGGTTTCAGCACCAGTAGTTTCTTTGGCATGAGGTCCCAGAAAGCACTGTGAGATGGTGGGGTTGTGAGACAAAGAAGAAAGGAAAACCAGTGAAAAGTGTGGTCATGAGTCAACTGGGGCTATGAGGAATTGGATCTCAGTGCTTCTGGGGAGCTTCTGAAGGATTGTGGAACACATCTCAGAATCTTATTGCAGAGTATTTATCCACCTACTCCTTTCCCCCAGTCATTGAGTGTCCCCGCTCATGCCAGAGCAATTTCCAGCCTGCCAAGATCCTCCCACAGCCAGAGCAGGCAGAGAGATGCAGAAAGCCATTTAAGCATGAAGAGTCAAGCATTTATCTCTTGAAGAGGCCAAGAGTGACCTTCAAAATGAATGTTAAATTTCCATCTTAAAAAGAAATCACTATACCATGTGTGCACTCCCTCCAGCTCTACGTACCTTATCCTGAAACCTTTCCAGTCATGAGCTTATCCTATTCCTGCAACTCATCCTTTCCTGAACTGCTCAGGTGTGTGGTAACATTTCTGAATGGAGGAAAAGTCACAAATGTCCTCATGTCAGCACCTCACCATCAAAAATTCCCACTGTGAATTGAAGAGTTTTGTTTCTGGTAGGATGGTATAGACAAACAGTTGATAGGTACTAGCCTGGAAAGCTTAATTCAACTGAAATTCTCCTGACAGAGACCCTGCCACTGCCTAGCACTGATTTGACAAATTTCTCGTCTTTAGAATTTGCGCTTTATATTAAGGCAGTATGCTCACCAACAGGCTAACCAAGGGCATATTTCAAGGGGAGGGGTGGTCAACACAAGGGTGCATTGTCTCCCATGGGCACCTATTATCAGAGCAAAATGAAGAAATGCGATTGGTTGTATTTGTTGGGAAAGAGAGATAAGCAGACAAGCAATCCTGGGCTCTTCGATAGAGGGTAACAGCAGAACTCTCGTTACTACACCCTCTTCCTGCCCATCACTGTTGCTGTTCTGCCTTGGACTCCATCCCAAGTGAAGTGTTCCTCCCACTAATTGTTTAATGTGGCTTAGCCATGTTTTCCTCAAAGAAGGCGCTTGGCTTGAGTGTATGTGGTGAAAATCTTCTTGCTTTCCACAGCTCCCTCCCTTTTTTTCTCACTCTCCTCCTGTTTCTTTCCCTTTGTGAGCTAGTCGCTCAGTCGTGTCCGGCTCTTTGTAACCCCACGGATGGCAGCCCACCAGGATGTTCTATCCATGGGGATTCTCCAGGCAAGAATACTGGAGTGGGTTGCCATGCCCTCCTCCAAGAGATCTTCCCTGTGCAGGGATTGACGCCAGGTCTCCTGCATTGCCGACGGATTCTGTACCTATGGAGCCACCAGTCACATAAAAAATATTGACATTATCTTAAAAAAAAAAAATCATACTTGCTCACCATAAAATATCACACAATGCTGAAAAGTATAAAACTGTAATGATTATAAACATCTTCAATTACCTACCAGAAATAACTTATGGTTATTTCAGACACCTTTCTATATATATTAGAAAGATAGATACATAGATATATAAATACTTATAAAAAATGGAGTTATTCTCCATATGCTACTTGAAAGTGATATGCATTAAATTATATCTTGTTAATAATTTAACCAAAATAGAAGAAGAAAGAGAATTGAAATGAAGTATTGCTGAAGTTCAGATAAATTTTCACTGTAAGGCAAATTAGCTCTCAAGGAATCTTGCTAAGAGGATGCAGAGAAAGTAGTCATTTTTAAAAAAACTACAGATTTATTTATTTATTTATTTATTTATTTTTTGAGGCCACAGATTCATAATTTTTAATTGTGCATTCATTAAATAATTTTCCATTGAAGTAGTGAAATAATCTGGTAACAAAGTAAACAACTATAACTCTTTCACTTTCATCTCCTATATTTATTTTCTTGAATTCCCGTTCCTATTTGTGGCCAGGATCAGTTCTTTATTCCATGTTTTGCTATCAGATTGTGATTTTTAGGTAAATAACAAACATTTGGGGGAAAAAGCAGTTGCCATTTTGATGTAATTTGAATATTTAAAATTTCTTGGTAAGTTGCTTTTGGAGCTCTTTTAAATGCATAAGAATTCTTTTCTTTCTATCAATAGATTGCCTGAAGTGAAGTGAAGTGAAAGTCGCTCAGTCATGTCCAACTCTTTGGAATACTGGAGTGAGTAGTCCTTCCCTTCGCCAGGGGATCCTCGCAACCCAGGAATCCAACCCAGGTCTCCTGCACTGCAGGCAGAATCCCCACCAGCTGAGCCACAATGCTTGCTCCTTTCTTTTTTCTGCTGCTGGAAGGAGTAGATAAACTCTGAGAACACCAAGACTGCCTTCTATTCCCCATCAACATGTTCCCATGTCTCACTGTTGCCTGTGTTAATTGTTGCTGCGTTAAATGTTGCTGTGTTAATTGTTCTAGATAGGCTTAGGAAGATCTTGATGTTGGCCTAGATACTCTTCAAGCAATGCTTTAGATTATTTGGCACTCAGCACATAATCTACATCACCACATTGTGAATACTAAGGCAGCAGAAAACTCTGCTTTTTAGGGAACTATAATAAACACTGTATAGCAGATCACCTCTAGTTCTAGTCAATTAAGTTTCCTGAAGTCTTTCTGAATTGTGTTTTTTGTTGTGAATCACATATTACACTGTCACAAAGTTACTCAAATCTCTAAATAAGCACTGAACAAAATGACAGAGTTCCTTGCTATGAATTGCAAAAATGATTTCTTGCTCAGGGATATCACTTCTTGTGAGGTAAGACATGATGTTAAGTAATATTGAAACTATGAGATGATTAATGATGGGGAAGATTTGCTATCTGATGCTTTCATACAGATTTTTTTCTTTGTTTATTTTAAGGATTAGGCATTCAATATTTATTCTAGATTTGAATATTGCAGTGTAAAGTGGGACTTCCCTGGTGGGTCAGTGGTAAACAATCCACCTGCTAATGCAGGAGACCTGAGTCCGATCCCTGGGTTGGGCAGATCCCCCAGAGGAGGAAAGGGCAACACACTCCGGTATTCTTGCCTTGGAAATCCCATGGATAGAGGAGCCTGGTGGGTTACAGTCCATGGGGTTACAAAAGAGTAGCACATGGGTTAGCAACTAAACAACAA
>SJYX01004684.1:12429-26120 GCA_006410675.1 Oreotragus oreotragus
GGACTGCAAGGAGATCCAACCAGTCCATTCTGAAGGAGATCAGCCCTGGGATTTCTTTGGAAGGAATGATGCTAAAGCTGAAACTCTAGTACTTTGGCCACCTCATGCGAAGAGTTGACTCATTGAAAAAGACTCTGATGCTGGGAGGGATTGGGGGCAGGAGGAGAAGGGGACAACAGAGGATGAGATGGCTGGATGGCATCACCGACTCTATAGACGTGGGTCTGAGTGAACTCCGGGAGTTGGTGATGGACAGGGAGGCCTGGCGTGCTGCGATTCATGGGGTCACAAAGAGTCGGACACGACTGAGCAACTGAACTGAAGCACTTTCAAGACTTCCCTGGTGGCTCAGACAGTAAAGAACCTGTCTGCCATGCAGGAGACCTGAGTTTGATTCCTGGATCAGGAAGATTCCCTGGAGAAAGGAATGGCAACCCATTCCAGTACTCTTGCCTGGAGAATCCCATGGACTGAAGAACTTGGAGGGCTGCAGCCCATGGGGTCACAAAGAGTCAGACAGGACTTAGTGACTAACATACATATCAGTTCAGTTCAGTCCAGTCACTTAGTCGAGTCTGACTCTTTGTGACCCCATGAATCGCAGCACACCAGGCCTTCCTGTCCATCACCAACTCTTGTAGTTCACTCAAACTTAAGTCCATCAAGTTGGTGACGCCATCTAGCCATCTCATCCTCTGTCGTCCCCTTTTCCTCCTGCCCCCAATCCCTCCCAGTTCAGTTCAGTTCAGTCAGTTGTGTCCAGCTCTTTGTGACCCAATGAATCGCAGCACGCCAGGCCTCCCTGTCCATCACCAACTCCCGGAGTTCACTCAGACTCATGTCCATCGAGTCTGTAATGCCATCCAGCCATCTCATCCTTGGTCATCCCCTTCTCCTCCTGCCCCCAATCCCTCCCAGCAGCAGAGTCTTTTCCAATGAGTAAACTCTTTGCATGAGGTGGCCAAAGTACTGGAGTTTCAGCTTTAGCATCATTCCTTCCAAAGAAATCCCAGGGCTGATCTCCTTCAGAATGGACTGGTTGGATCTCCTCGCAGTCCAAGGGACTCTCAAGAGTCTTCTCCAACATCACAGTTCAAAAGCATCCATTCTTCAGCGCTCAGCTTTCTTCACAGTCCAACTCTCACATCCATACATGACTACAGGAAAAACGATAGCCTTGACTAGATGGACCTTAGTCGGCAAAGTAATGTCTCTACTTTTGAATATACTATCTAGATTGGTCATAACTTTTCTTCCAAGGAGTAAGTGTCTTTTAATTTCATGGCTGCAGTCACCATCTGCATTGATTTTGGAGCATATCATGTAATAAAATATGTATGCCTCAATTATCAAAACATAAGCTTCATGATAAAACATTGGCTCCCTCTGTGGGAGATGTACTTAGGTATTTTTAAATTTTATTGTTTTACTGAAAAATATGTAGGTTGTCGACTACCAGATTGATTTTACAGCTCATGATTAATAAGGCAGGTTGAAAAGTCACCTGTGTCTCTGGAATTTTTCTGTAGGAAAGTAGTTAAAGTTTGGGGGAGACTCCTCAGAAATCTATGCGACTTTGCAGCCACAACAGTTAGCAGAGATAATAATAAATGGTACCTCAGGAGAGATCTTCAGTGGCCCCAGGATTGCAGGTCCTTATGGCTGGAGGCTGCTCCAGTGAGTACTGAAAACTCTTAAAAATAAGCGAGTGGAGGTGGAGACGGATCTCTGAGCACAAGACCAAGTGCAGTATGGCTGGAATGGAGAGTTGAAGGTGCTTGGGGTGCGCGCCTGTCCCAAGAGAGCCCTGCTGGGTGTCCCAAGAGAAAGCTGAACAGATTCCTGTCTGTGCGGGTCCTGCTGCAGGATGTGACTCAGCGTCCGCCCCCTGTTATCTCTTTGCTCTGGAAACACTGCTTATGAACCAGACGAGCTTTGATGTAATGACAGTCGTCTGTTTACCATGATTGTGTATGAGCTGATTCATAACTTAAAAACACGCATTATGGCAAAACAGGCTGTGTGTGTGTCCTATGGAGCCTGCCACTCTCAGTGTGTTCCATTGTAGCTACTGCTTTTCGCAGGAATTTCTCTAGCTGGTTGTGTCAGCTTGACATTTTGATTTCAAAGATCGTATTATCGTCTTTTTCCAAATGTCACACAGTGACTTCAGACTTTCTGAATGATAGGCATAAACTCTCCGCAGTGCTTTTGTTAGGAGCAGAGGATGATTTTATAGTTACTTTGTTCCTGTCTGTGTCTGTAAACTCTTGAGCATTGCTCAAGTGAGAACTTCTCTTGAGTCTGCGGATCACATTGATTTTGCCTAACGAAGCATTTATATATTGATTTCATGTTGTTTGCTGCCTAAGTTTACACTTATGTGAACTTTGAATTTGATTCGGACCTTGATGACTCTCAGTGGGGAAGGGACTTTCCTAGTGGGCAGTTTGTACATATAGGCTAAATCTCAAGGAAAACTGTACCTTAATAGCTTCTAAATGTCCTTCATTGGTGTGTATTTGAAAGGTCAGCGAATTTCATAGTTTTTGTGGTTGCAAGCAAAATTTCTTGACTGGAGACCGACTTTAGAGTATGTGGAAGGGCATATTATCAGAGAAGTGCTGTTGAGAATATTGCTCTGTGTGTTCTTTAACTCATTCTCTTTTATGAAACACAGTTATGTCATCTTTAGCAAGCAGATACTGTGTTTTAGCAGTGTTGCTTCTTTCTCCAAACACAGGGTAGATAGTACAGTGATTTGTACAAAGTCATTTTTAGAACATTTTTTCTCATTACAGAGTAATAAGCACATACAATAACACATTTTAGGAATACATGAATGTATGTAGGAAAAAAAAAACACTCCTGTAATCCCATTTGTTATATAGACATACCTAGTTGGGATTGTATTTATGTGTGTACTTGTCTATATGTGTACACACACACACAATCTCTCTCTCTCTCTCTGCACTGTCTTTAAAATTTAATGTGAGGTAAATAAGCATTTCTCTTATGTTAGTACATATTCTTCAGAAGCATTATTTTAAATGACTACATAAAATTGCCATATTTCTAGCCATTCTACTGTAAGATGTTTAGGCCTTTTCAATGTTTTTTGTTATATGTATTACTGTGATAGTCATCTTTATGAACACATTTTCACATTTCTGATTATTTTCCTGTGATAGGTTAAAAAAAAAGCAATCCATTAATCAAAGAGGATTGATGTAATTAAAGGAGAGTTTTTCCCATATAAATTTATGTATTCTTAAAATGTTTAACACATGTATTTATTACTTTGTAGTGAGAAAATGTTATGAAAATGACCCTACAAGTTACTATATTATCTGCCTTGTATTTGGAGAGAAAAACAACATTGCTAGCAGATAGGTTCTGCTTCCTAAGGGTGACACTGTTGTGCTCATAAAATGCAAGAGGTGACTACTGACAGGCTTTCCGGAAGGATTGGACCACGTTAGATGATCACCAGCAGGTGTATAAGAATGCATGTTTCACCTTACCTGCTCGTACAGTGTTCAAAAACCTTTTGACTGAAAAAACTTACCTCTTTAGGGCTATGTTAAAGTTTTCCTTTGCAATTCTTTGTTTACATTTTCATGTGTTTGTTGAGAGTTTGCTATGATTGGTACATTCTTATTTGTTAATCTCTCTTAGGGACAGGAAGATCTTAGTATTTCATTGACTTATGTGGGCTTTCTCAACAGTGAAGATAAAGTTCTTTCACAGTTGGGAATAATTTTTAGTTTTTTGTCATTTGCTCCTTAGTTTTTGGTTTTTGATGTATGTAGTTCTAGTTTTCTAAGCAGTAAAGTGTAACATACTTCTCTTACATTTGTATTTGTACGTTTTTGGTAATTTCTTACATTTTTTTGTTTAGAAATCCCTCCTCTATCTGAATATCATTAAGTGTTTATATTTTCTTCTTTTTGTTTGCTGATTAATTTGCATTTTATACCTAGTTCTTTAATCTTCCTGCAACTTATTTTTGATTGCATATGGGGAGAACATACTTAATTTTGATGTTTTCCTGATAATTGAAAAGCTTTCTAAATACTGTGACCATTCTCTTTCCTTTTTGTGTGGCATTTCCTTTTTCATAAGGGCTTAATTATTGTAAGATTTGTTCCATTGATCTCTTTGTTGATATTTTTTCAGGATCACATTGATGGATTATAACAGGTTTATAATTTGTATTAATGACTGGGCATTGAAAAAATTTTCCTTTATACACACACAGACATGTACACACACACACAAAAAAAAAGTCCTGTCTTAATATTTACTGTTTAATCTGCCACTGAAAATTCTAACCACTAGCAAATTCTGTCATTTACGAGAACTGACTTTTGCTATATAAATTATAGAAATTCTAAAGTTGTAGTTAAACAATGATGTTATACAGTACATTTAAAAAAATACAGTACACTTTTGATCATGTCCTAGATGAAAAAAGACGACCAGTGTCTGTGACAAAGATCAGCAAGGGTCTGTAAAACGTTTGTCCCACTTTAAGACGAAGTATTAGGACATCTGTGTCATGGAGCTTCCCTGAGAATTTTCAGCTGCAGCCATTGCTCAACAGAGGAGTGTGGGGTAATTAGCCAAGAGGACCAGACACAGCAATGACAGAGAAAGTGATCAGTTATAAACCATCAATAGCACAAGAAAAGGACTTTGCGAGAAAGCTTTTTGAGGTACCGAGTTCAGTGAGAAAAGTCCAGGCAGGTGTTCTGACGCTCTCTTAAGCGGTTTCCTCTACACAGGGCTTAGCAAAAATAAGGCAAGTCATTTGCGCACACTAGCCAACATTACTTTTCATGAAAGAGAAAGCCCTATGTGGTTTTAATGGTGCTTAACTCTTTTCCTCACTTTTCACGGCAGTTGCAATCGTAAGCAAACAAACAAAAAAAATCGCTGATTTTAAGACTGTGGTGCTTCAGTGACAGGAATGGCACTGACCCCAGTACAGTTTTCAGTAGATACACAGAGCTAGTTGATTTATAACCTTTATTGTCTTAAGTAATTATCATAAATTATGAGGTTCATGTTAGGGATTATGCTACCAGACAAGTTGTTTTGTTGTTACTTCTCGCATATTTTACTGCGGTGAAGCATTATAAGCTAATAATCCAGCTGACTTGAAAGGGCTATTGAGATGATCCAGTAAGTGCTTTGTGAAAAACATTTTAAGCCACAGACCCATGTTTTCAAATGGATATTATTCAGGTATGGAAATAAAACTTCTCTGAAGGAGTAAAATGAAAAAGAAAGAGGACTGCTCTGATTGAGACAGGACTCGGGCCCAGGTGCCTGGCTGTGGCCCTGCCAGGCTTTCCCTGAAGGTGGTCTTTAGAACCCTTGGGGCTTCTTAGGGCCGGTGCTATGAGCCGCTAACTGGACCTTTTGGTTTTATTAGTATAAACGGCACTTATACTTATTAGTATAAGTGGCAGCTGTCACTTACTGACAGTTTGCAGTGTGATGGCTGTTCTCTCTTTCTGCTCATGATTGTAGTAAACCTGCAGCGCTCATAGTGTAGATTACTTGAGTAGGGCTCAGAGTGTTTAAGGAACTTTGCTGAGCTTGTCCTGTGGGAACCAGGAATTGAACCCATGGCCAAATCCTACTTGCTCCGTGTTCTCCCCTAACCTCGAGGAAGAGCCCTTGTCAGTGTCCTTCCTTCAGTTGCTGTGATGCTGTGTTCCTGATTTCTGGTCACTTTGCTGACTGCTCCTCTTGTCTCCTTTGCCAGCCACTCTTCCTCTGCCTGCATCTAGTGTTGAATCAGGCCTGTGACTATCTCCTCTTACTCTCTTTTCTTTTCCTAGGGAGGCTCCTTCACTACTTTGGCCTCAGTTGATAGATCTATGTATCAGAGCTTCCACACTTTTATCTTTATTTTTTTTTCCAAGAATTTTAATAATTAGTTTAATTCATCTTTTTTTTTTTTTTTAAACTTTTTGTTTTACACTGGAATAACAACACTGTGATAGCTTCAGGTGCACAGCAAAGCTACGCAGCCATACACACCTGCATCTGTAGCTCATTTCATTTCTCGAAGCTCTAGACACACATACACAGTTGCTCCTTAAACCTTTTCTCAGCATCTCAGAAACACCTCACATTCAGCTCAAGATCTCCTCTCAGTTCTGGTCCTTGCTTATTTCCCCCCATTTTTGTTTGTGGTCCCACCAGCTTGTTCATGGTGTTAAGCTACGCAGCCATACACACCTGCATCTGTAGCTCATTTCATTTCTCGAAGCTCTAGACACACATACACAGTTGCTCCTTAAACCTTTTCTCAGCATCTCAGAAACACCTCACATTCAGCTCAAGATCTCCTCTCAGTTCTGGTCCTTGCTTATTTCCCCCCATTTTTGTTTGTGGTCCCACCAGCTTGTTCATGGTGTTTAAGTCAGAAACTTCAGAATCTTCCTTGGTTGCCACCACCCTCCTTTCCCACCCTGCCAGTCAAATCCTGATAATTTTTTTCTCTGAGGTATTTCTCTAAACCATCTGTTTCCCACCCCACAGTACGGTCATATTTCAGTCCTGCCACTGTTGGCTGAGGTCTCCCGATTTTATCCAGTCTTCCTCTTTCCCCAAGCCTCACACACACACACACACACACACACAGCCTCATCGCAGCCAGTTGGAGCTTTCAAAAATGCACTTGTGATGTGTGAATCCTGGCTCACTCACTAGTTACGTGACCTTGGCAGGCTGCTGAGTTTCTCCAAACCTCAGTTTCCTCATCTGTAAAATGGGTATTCAGTCTTATCTCGTGTGACCGTTGTACGAATTCAATGCGGTACTGTGTGCCTGGCACGTGGCCACCACTTGGTGACTTAGTGACGATGGTGGAGATGGTCATTCTCTGCCCAGAGCTTTCTCAGGGCTTCCTGTTGCCCTTAGAAACCATCACACCTCTTGCCACACTTCCTGGTGTTCAGTCTCCTGAGTTCTGCTGTCCCCTCCTCTTTCAGAGTCTCTACCTAAGTAAGGGTACGTGGTGTGTCTTTAAATAGGTAACAGAAGTTAACTTCTTCAGATCTCACCCAGCCCCAAATCTTCTCTTATCTCTTACTACCTTGAATTTATAGCTTTCATCCTTGTTTGCAGTTATAATTGTGTGCATGTGTGTGTGTGGTGTTGCTGGGATTAAAAACTATCTTATCTACCTTGATGTGGACACAGGTCGTGTTTGTTTTGCCCATCTGCCATCGAGTACTGCATGGTAGCCGATAAAGATCTTTCTTCATCAGGAAGGGGTTAGTTACACTTTTATTTTCTTCTCTGTTCATCAGTGTTTGGTTAAGTTTATTTTTCAACAGCACCGCCTCTGTGGGCAGAATTGTCTGAAATGGACTCTTTCGAGTTAATTACTAGCCTCTTGTTCTTGATGGAGAGAACTCCCAGGGTGGCCAGAGTCCTCTTAAAATCTGTTTTTCTTCTGGTACTGAAACACGCTCGGAGTTAGTTTTTCCTCTTAGGAGAAAACACTCTTCTTGGATTCCTGTAGGTTTCATGTTTTTGTGGAACTTGTCTGTAGGTTGGGATTCAGGTTCTCTTCTGCTTAAGTATGTATTAGAAATAGGCAGTATTTTAGGTTCACTAACGTCATCAGATATTCCTTTGTGAACCTCTTAATTTAAGTTTTCTTGTTTCAGTTTAGATACCTTGGATCAAGTGTTATTTCAAAAAGTCTATTTTCCTTATAATATGGAGATCAGAGAATTTCTTCTTAAAAGTTGTCAGAAAAAAAATTATGTAAGCATCTATCCCAGTCCATATATTTAGTTTAAAAATAGTTTAAACATTGGTAGGGAATCAGATATCCCTGTATGACTCTTTTGTTTTTCAGATACCTGAGAGAAAAAAGAAACTTGCTAATTTAGTTTTTCAGTAAATAGGAAGAGGACAGAAAGGAGATTCTTGAAACTACTGGTTATTGTTGCTTTCAGGTTTTCAGTGTCCTTATCTCCAAGACCATTTTTATAGGAATCTTTGACATCAAATTTTCAGTAGGGAGATGGAAGTAATTGTATTTTGTGGGAATTCTCCAGGAAAGATGCCGTTTCAGGATGTAGGGTGAGAGGAGAGAAGTTCTGATTCTTCTCTGCCTTTTCTGTCTCTTCTCTCATTCCTTCTTTCAGAGAGAGCAGATCCTATGCATAGAAATTTTTTTCTTTAAAAAAAAAAACAAAAACAAACTTTTTTTGCCATAGAGAAAATTTTAAGCACTTTTCCCATCTTCCAGATCAAGCTGAGTAGGAGAGTGAACAGAAGCAGACCAGTGAGGGTTAGTATAAAGTCTGGAAGGTGAGAAGCATGAGATCACTTTGGAGAGTGTCCTGAGCGGAGTTCTCAACTAGCGCGTCTCCTGATACCTGACACATGACATCTTCCTCCAGAATCCAGCACGTCTTTTTGGTTGATTGTGGTAAATGTCTGTGCTGTGTGTAGCTATGCTCACTTCGTCTTTTGTGTCACGTGCTAGAGCAGCTTGTCTTCTTGCCTCCACCGCATCCTCCTCCAAGGTTGTTGGCAGAAATTCTTACGAAGTGAAGCTAGCTTGAATGTAGCCCAAAGAAGAAGGGGTGTTGATTCCCATTTCAGTGGAGAAAATTGCTGCATAGCCTTCTAGGTCACCAGTTCAGAGCATCGTTTTCATTCTGTATCCCAGTAGGGTGGGCAAAGCGGAGCTCAAGAAGCAGGGCGCACTGGCAGTTGAATTTTCTTTCTTCACCAGAATAGTGATTGCCATGCTAGTTTAATCACAAGTGTGTATGTGACTCCATGAGCTGTGGTCAACGTCTCTTTCTCCTGAATTAAATGAATTAGATGATGCATGTTCAGAACAGACAGACAGTTGTACCTAGGAATCAATTTCGTTGTTAAATTTAACTTCTGATACATGGGATAAATTTGGTCAGAATTTGTTTGGATTTTGTTTTTTTTTACTTCCAAAGATAAAGAATGAAACTAGGAATTGATTTTGAACTCTAGCAACTGTTGAAGAATCTTTACAGTGTGATGTGTACAGTTAAATGTATTTAAAAATGATATTCCTAAATTCAGATACCTGATAATTTTATTGTAAATTCATTTTTCATAAGAAAAAGCAGTGCTTTTCAAGAGTTTGAAGACTACCATAGCTGAATCTTTACTACTTGCTAAGCATAACACTCAAACTGGAAGTTATAAAAGAAAAGGCTGTTATCTTTGCATTTAAAAAATGATCCCTTTAAAGTTACCATAATCTATGTTAAAAGGAAAAAAAAAACAGATTTGGAAATACATTTGTAACATGCACAGCAGGTGGAAGGTTATTTTCCAAATATAAAAAGCCCTTGAAGTGGGTTAGGAGAAAGGTTAAATGTCCCCAAACAAAATGGGAAAGAACAAGAACAGGTGAGTCACAGAGGGGCCTGTAGATACATGAATAGATGTTCAGTCTCACTTGTAAGCAAAGAAAAGCCCAAAAAAGAAAGAGAAGAAAGAAAATACCCCACTGTCAAAGATGTGGGAAAGTGCTCAGACATTGTATGGCGGAAGCTGATACAACCCTTTTTAGAGATAAATTTGTTGTCTGTGTTAAAATTATAACTGTATACCCTCTGATCCAGCATTTCCACTTTTCAGAATTCATCTCCATTAAAAATCTGGATTTATGTGCAGAGATGTACATATGAAGGTGCCTGTTACAATATTGAAGAGTGAGGACCAGCCTAATTATCAGTAGTTACAAGTAAATTATCAATATCAACACATTGGAATTCTGTGACAAGCATATTTTTTCCCCAGGTTTTAAACTGCCATAAAGTACATCAGGCTTTCCTGGTGGCTCAATTGTAAAGAATCTGCCTGCCAATGTGGGAGACGCAGGAGACTCAAGTTCGATCCCTGGGTCAGGAAGATCCCCTGGAGAAGGCAATGGCTACCCACTCCAGTATTCTTGCCTGGAAGATCCCATGGACAGAGGAGCCCGGCGGGCTACAGTCCCTGGGGTCGCAAAGAGTTGGACATGACTGAGTGCACTCACGTGTGCGCACATGCATACACACACACCTTACATTAACCGTCTTCACTGGTTTGCAGGCATGCAGTTAAGAAGCACATCCACACTGATGTGCAGCTGTCACCCGGAGCTCTTGTTAGCCTGTTAAACTGAATCTCTGTGCCCATCAAGCAGTCACTCCCTGCCTGCCACCTCCCTCCTCCTTCCCAGCCCTTGGCAGCCACTCCTGTACTTTCTGTTTCTTTAAATCTGACTGCCCCAGATCCCTCATGTAAGTGGAATCATATAATATTTGTCTTCTGTGACTGGCTTATTTCATTTGGCATGATGTCCTCAGGGCTCACCCATGCTGTAGCATGTGTCGGAATTTCATTCCCATCTGAGGCTGAAAAGTATTAGTAGGCATTTTTTTTTTTTTAATTTACCTTTTGAGTGAATAGTACATCCATCTGTGTAGTACATCCATCCATTTTCTTGAACCCTTTAAATTGAAGAGGAGGGTTAGGAGGCAAGAAAGATGGGAAGTAACTGCAAATGTGTATCTCTCAAGGGGTGATGGCAGTGTTCTCGAATTAGATAGTAGTGATTGATGAAGACCCTTTAATACACTGAAAACTGCTGACTTTTACACACACTTTAAACTAGGGAATTTTATGGTATGTGTGAATTATGTCTCAATATCCAGGTGGTGCTAGTGGCAAAGAACCTGCCTGCCAGTGCAGGAGACATCAGAGATGAGGGTTCGATCCCTGGGTTGGGAAGATCCCCTGGAGGAGGAAATGGCAACCCACACCAGTATTCGATGAACCCGATGGGCTGCAGTCCGTAGCGTCTCAAAGAGTGGGACATGGCTAAAGCAAATTAGCACGCATGCACAAAGCTATCATTAAAAATTTTTCAATCTCAATTATACCTCAGTTAAAAACATTTTTATGCAGAGTAAAGTTTCTTACAGGTTGTCCCTCAGTCATTCCAGTCCCTTCCTCCTTCCTTCCCTCTTTCTCTCTCTCCCTCCCTGCCTTCCGTCCCCCAAATAATGTTTAAATTCTTGTGTAAAATTCCAGAGGTATTTTTATTTCTTGTGACTATTTTATTTTTTACTTACAGTAAATACAGTAAGTACTTACTGTTCCATCCCTTTTCACCAAAGTGGTAGTAAATTGAACACAGCCAAGCAGGCATCTCTGAGGTCCTTTTCTCTTATTTTTAAAAGTAAAAATGTCTCTTTATTGACTGTGTGCTTACTATAGGGGATTTAGATATACAAGAAAACATGAAGAAAAGTACAAAATTTACCCATAGCCAGAGATAGTCACTGGTAATTGTTTATATCTTTTTAGACTTTTCTCTGCATGTATATACTTTTATAAAAATTAGGATTGAGATCATCCTATACTTGCTATTATATAGTCTGCTTTTTTTTTTTTACACTTAATATGTTGTGATTATATTTTTATCAGTAAGTATAAACCTGCATTTTAAAATATTGATGCATGGTATTAAACTGGGTGGTCATTTCTCATTTACTCAACTCATCACCTATCAATATCCTTCTAGGTTGTTTCTAAGTTTGTCAGTGGTTTAAACAGCAATGAGCTTCTTTGTACACTTGCCAGATCATTTCCTTGAGATATTTGCTACTGTTTTACAGTTTGCCAAAAATATTGAACAATGTATGTTTTAACGTACATTGATTTCCATGATGTCATTAGCTCTGTGAAAACATGGTGCAGGTATTTCTATCCTCATTTTAAATACGAGAAATCTGAAACTATAAAGGATGACCATATGTCCCCAGTTAGGTAGCTGTTTGGTACGGGAGCTGGAACTGAAGCTCATGTCTTCTGATTGTGGGCTAGTTTCCTTCCAGCATGGCACACTGCCAGGCTTGAATACCTGCCTACAAGAGTGATTTTCTGTTGTTGCCACTTCATTTCTAAAAATAGGGTTCTCGACGTAACTTCCTTTTGGATTCTTTGTATAGTGTTCTAGGGGCTTCCCACATGGCCCAGTGGTAAAGAATCCGCCTGCCAGTTCAGGAGATACAGAAGACGTGGGTTTGATCCCTGGGTCAGTAAGATCCCCTGAAGAAGGAAATGGCAACCCACTCCAGTATTCTTGCCTGGGAAATCCCAAGCACAGAGGATGTAGGCCTGGTGGCCTACATTTCATTGGGTCGCAAAGAGTTGGACATGACTTAGCGATTAAATAACAACAGCATAGTGTTCTAGAATTTATAAATTCAGATGAGAGGTTCATATACTGTCTTTAGGGATATCAGCAACATTTTAGGAGTTCATCTGTACAGACATCTTCATATAATTACTCACCTATATTGTTATCTTCTTCTGTATAAATAGCTCCCACAGTCTCCGTATTTTGTGTTTTGTTTTTTTGTGGTTAAAGCTTCAAGTTATCTTAGTACCTTTGGGTGCTAGGATCCATGGGCTGGGAGGATTGCTTTAATTCGATGCCAGCTCTGTTACTGTGTGATCTTGGGGTGAGTTATTTAAGTCTCTCTATGCTTGTTGTCATCATCAGTAAAATTCAAATAATAGTACATGTGTTATAGTGAGGATTAAATGAATGAACACTTAAAGAGTGCTAAGCACATTCTGACATGTACTTAAAAAATTTTTTTTAAATTTTCTATTGGGATAATGTGATACTTGCAGGTGAACAGTGAAGTGATTCAGCCATACTGGCATGCACTCTTAACGTTTATTATTTACTGTGGAAATTTAATTGTAAAGCACTTAAAAGTCATTTTGTATTTCGGTATCCTTTGTGGTTTCTGGTGAAGATTTTTTATGGTATGTTTGCATTCCTATAGATTTCCCCTGTCTTTCCCTGTTCCTTTCCTTCAGTTCTAGGTGTTGCCCTCTATTAATTTTGAAGGGTGTCTTTATTTAGTCATAGCTTAAGGACAGTGAAGAGTTTCTGGAGTCACCTTGTTTCCTGTTGATAATAAACACAAGTTAGATTACTGACATTTTACAGATTGTAAGGGCTTCCCTGGTGGCTCAGATGGTAAAGAATCTGCCTGCAGCGTGGGAGACCTGGGTTCAATCCCTGGGTTGGGAAGATCCCCTAGAAGAGGTCATGGCAGCCCACTCCAGTGCTCTTGCCTGGAGAATCCCGTGGACAGAGGAGCCTCGTGGGCTGCAAGTCATGGGGTCACAAAGAGTTGGGCATGACTGGGTGAAAACACTACAGATAGGAAAGACAGTGGCACAGAATAACGCGACGCCTGATCTGTTCAGCGCGGGGTTCTGAGAGGTGTGGTAGCTGCCTCCTGCCTCCCCTGGTCCCGCTCTGTTTGTGCTCCTGGAGGAGGAGAGCTGACCTGGGTCTTGTTTTCTGTCTGAACCCAGCACATGCAGATGACCATCCAGGCTCTCCAGGATGAGCTGCGGATCCAGAGGGACCTGAACCAGCTGTTCCAGCAGGACAGCAGCAGTAGGACCGGCGAGCCGTGTGTGGCGGAGCTGACAGAGGAGAACTTCCAGAGGCTGCACGCGGAGCACGAGCGGCAGGCCAAGGAGCTGTTCCTGCTGCGCAAGACGCTGGAGGAGATGGAGCTGCGGATCGAGACTCAGAAGCAGACCCTGAACGCACGTGACGAATCCATCAAGAAGCTGCTGGA
>SJYX01004684.1:26396-58054 GCA_006410675.1 Oreotragus oreotragus
AGGCCTGGTGGCCTACATTTCATTGGGTCGCAAAGAGTTGGACATGACTTAGCGATTAAATAACAACAGCATAGTGTTCTAGAATTTATAAATTCAGATGAGAGGTTCATATACTGTCTTTAGGGATATCAGCAACATTTTAGGAGTTCATCTGTACAGACATCTTCATATAATTACTCACCTATATTGTTATCTTCTTCTGTATAAATAGCTCCCACAGTCTCCGTATTTTGTGTTTTGTTTTTTTGTGGTTAAAGCTTCAAGTTATCTTAGTACCTTTGGGTGCTAGGATCCATGGGCTGGGAGGATTGCTTTAATTCGATGCCAGCTCTGTTACTGTGTGATCTTGGGGTGAGTTATTTAAGTCTCTCTATGCTTGTTGTCATCATCAGTAAAATTCAAATAATAGTACATGTGTTATAGTGAGGATTAAATGAATGAACACTTAAAGAGTGCTAAGCACATTCTGACATGTACTTAAAAAATTTTTTTTAAATTTTCTATTGGGATAATGTGATACTTGCAGGTGAACAGTGAAGTGATTCAGCCATACTGGCATGCACTCTTAACGTTTATTATTTACTGTGGAAATTTAATTGTAAAGCACTTAAAAGTCATTTTGTATTTCGGTATCCTTTGTGGTTTCTGGTGAAGATTTTTTATGGTATGTTTGCATTCCTATAGATTTCCCCTGTCTTTCCCTGTTCCTTTCCTTCAGTTCTAGGTGTTGCCCTCTATTAATTTTGAAGGGTGTCTTTATTTAGTCATAGCTTAAGGACAGTGAAGAGTTTCTGGAGTCACCTTGTTTCCTGTTGATAATAAACACAAGTTAGATTACTGACATTTTACAGATTGTAAGGGCTTCCCTGGTGGCTCAGATGGTAAAGAATCTGCCTGCAGCGTGGGAGACCTGGGTTCAATCCCTGGGTTGGGAAGATCCCCTAGAAGAGGTCATGGCAGCCCACTCCAGTGCTCTTGCCTGGAGAATCCCGTGGACAGAGGAGCCTCGTGGGCTGCAAGTCATGGGGTCACAAAGAGTTGGGCATGACTGGGTGAAAACACTACAGATAGGAAAGACAGTGGCACAGAATAACGCGACGCCTGATCTGTTCAGCGCGGGGTTCTGAGAGGTGTGGTAGCTGCCTCCTGCCTCCCCTGGTCCCGCTCTGTTTGTGCTCCTGGAGGAGGAGAGCTGACCTGGGTCTTGTTTTCTGTCTGAACCCAGCACATGCAGATGACCATCCAGGCTCTCCAGGATGAGCTGCGGATCCAGAGGGACCTGAACCAGCTGTTCCAGCAGGACAGCAGCAGTAGGACCGGCGAGCCGTGTGTGGCGGAGCTGACAGAGGAGAACTTCCAGAGGCTGCACGCGGAGCACGAGCGGCAGGCCAAGGAGCTGTTCCTGCTGCGCAAGACGCTGGAGGAGATGGAGCTGCGGATCGAGACTCAGAAGCAGACCCTGAACGCACGTGACGAATCCATCAAGAAGCTGCTGGAAATGCTGCAGAGCAAGGGGCTGTCTGCCAAGGCCACCGAGGAGGACCACGAGAGGACACGAAGGCTGGCGGAGGCAGAGATGCATGTGCACCACCTTGAAAGCCTTCTGGAGCAGAAGGAAAAAGAGAACGCTCTGCTGAGAGAGGTGAGTGGCCGCTTTCTCAGCCGTTATGACACTTTGTCTCTTTTCCCTTATTAGCATCTTGGCCTAGATGAAGTTATATGCTCTCTTGAGCTAGTGGAAGGGAACTCCTTCTTTGGTACCTAAATTCTACACCAATTTCTGTTCTGATTTGCTGTCTGTGTGAGCTGATGTTGGCTGGCATGTATATCAGCTTAATGACTTTCTGGGTTTTTCTTTTCCCCTCTTGTAGACTTATTTTGTTGCTAGAGGGGCACAGAATATTCTTGATTGGTCACTCATCTTTTGATTTGTTCATAGAGACACACACAACAAAATCAGAATCAGAGTAGCTAATTATTGCTCCATTTAAAAATGTATTAATCATTGAAAGTGAGCAATGACCTCAGTTTTAAGTATGCCTGTAAAGTCCTGTGCAGCAGTAATGGATGTTTGCCCTGTGGTTTCTATGGAAACTGTTGCCTTGCTATAAAGGATGTGTGATAAAAATCATCTGCTGCCATGGAGGCACAGCTGGAGGAATAACATAGAGGCAAACTGCCACTTATTTTCTAGAGAGGAAGCTCGGGCTTTAGCTAACCATTGTGGCTACTGGGAATGTTTCGCTTTTCTATGTAAGACTTCATTTTAAGAAAGCATAACTGAAGAATTCATCTAATGTTGAATTTAAAAAAATTGACAGATGTGTATAAGAGACAGTCTTTTCATCTCTAGGTATCTCTTCCACGTGTGTCATCTCACTGCCAGTTACTTTCATCCACACCTCATGTCAACATCCCCAACAAGACATCCTGGTGAGCATGTCTCCTCCTGGGCCCACCAGCCTGGGGTTGTCATCTCCAGACTTGNAAAAAAATTGACAGCTCTCATTCTTTCTATGAAGTCAGAGACTTCAGCTAACTTTCACATTGTGAACAATGAAGAAACATATAGTTTCTTCAGTATAGGAACACTTGTTTAAGCAAATATATTTTATACTCATGATTATTAAAATGTGTGGTACTGGCACAGTAATAGATAGCTAAATTGATGAGGCACAGTTTCTCTTCTATTTAAAAAATAATATAGTTTTAAGTTTATGATGTATGTTTTGGAATAATGGCCACTGGAAAACAGTTTACATAGTTACATCAAATTAAATTCTAGATGAAATAAATACTTTTTAAAAAAATGAAAACAAGTTTAAGAAAATGTAAGTAAAAAGCTTTTAATATAATCTTGAAATAGGAAAGAATCTTTATTGCCGTAGCAAGAAGCTTGAATAATTAAATGTGTGTATGTTAGAAAATATGATTAACAAAAGTTAAACTGATTGTTTGGGGTGGAGTTTTGCAATTTGTGACTCAACTGTTATAAAAAGGTTGTTTCCAGAATAGTAAGGTGCTAGAGGCACTTGGCATCACCTTTCTGTTCTCATTTACTCAGCAGGTATCCATGGAGCCTCTAGTTTGTGTTCGATCCTGGGATAGGCACTGGGTATACACTTCTTACACTTTTCATGTCAGAACACACGATCTGTGCCATCCCAGAACTTAAAAATCTGGTGAGAGACAGTGAACTGATAATTATGAGATGACATAAACTAGTTGAGTCTAATTATGTCGAGAGAAGGGATTAACAGGGTACGCAAGCGTGTTTGAGGAGGTGCCCTTTAAGGGAACACTGAAGAAAGTTGAAACAGTCTTTCTGAGCATTTGTGTAAAATCATGTCCTAACCCTAACCCTGGAGAAGGTTAATGGTTTCAAAGGCCTGAAGGGGAAGGAGTTGGAGGAGATGAGAAGGCAAAAACCATATTGTCTCAGGGGAGGCGGGCATGAGGTGAGAGGTTGAAGAGGTCGCCGGGGCCAGGTTCGTTCTTTCCACTCATCGGGTGTTCACTGGGCGCTCAACCAGGTGCAGAGCATGGGGAAGCCGCAGTGAACACAGTCCCTGCCCTCTGGAGACAAAGTGCTTGCCTCCATGATCCTTGCAGGTAATGCAACAGTTTTATTCAGAGTCCAAGAGAAAACTGCCACAGTGTTTAATCAAGGAAGTGATAAGATCTGGTTTAGCTTTTAAAATTAACTCTGGTGGTTTTGAGCATAGATGGGGAAGGGGGCGTTACAGGTGATCAAGGAAGTCTAGTAAAGACTCTTAATGGCTCTAATTGGGGTTGACGAGTGGTGACTTGAAACGACTGTTGTACATTATAGCACCAGTGTGTCAAGAGAGGTAGAAAGAACTATAAGTTGACAACACTGAGACATCCATAGGTTTTATTCTTATTAGATTATCATCCACCTCTGAAAAACAGCAGTAATTCATCAATTCCAAGACTCAGTTTTCCCCCTTTTTAACATTGTGAAATTAAGTCTTACCTTTGATGGGGCTTCCCTGGTGGCTCAAATGGTTAAGGGTCTGCCTGCCATGCAGGAGACCCAGGTTCGATCCCTGGGTCGGGAAGATCCCCTGGAGAAGGAAATGTCTGCCCACTCCAGTACTCTTGCCTGGAGAATCCCCAAGGACAGAGGAGCCTGGTGGGCTACAGTCTGTGCTGTCGCAGAGTCCGACACGGCTGAGCGGCTTTGCCTCTCACTTTCCCTTGGTGGTGTCTTAGAGTCCCTGTCAGCAAGGCTGCAGTCCTGCGGGACCTGTGTGTCCACACAGTCACGGCTGCTCACTCTGTCACCACCGTAGTCCATGTTCTGAGCATTGTTGCTCTTTTTCTTGTTAACTTTAATTGCTGTTCAGTGCCCCTTCACTAATATTGTGATGTGAATCTGCACTGAAACAAAAAATTATCGATATTAGGAAAGTTGTAAAAACAGTTTAGGGTTGTATATGGTTAAACTTTTATGGTTCAATAAGTAAAAAAGAATCTTGCAATCAATATAAAATAAAAATTCTGAACGAATCTTTGAGTCACGATTTATTTGGAGGCATTCCCTTCTTTTCTCTCGAGCACACTGAACAGAAGTTTGCCATACAGTCGGTGCCATCTTAGATTTGATGAGATACAGTAACATTAAAATGGTATTCCTATCCAGAAATGTTTGTGTAAACTAGTTTTCCATTTTGTTCATGACCATGATTCCATCTATAGCAGGTAACTAATTCCCCCAAACAAAAGCTAAAGAAGGAAAAATAAAATTTAAGTTAATCCTGTATTTTCTGTTTGTAGTGGAATTACATTGTTAGGTGACTGACTTATGGTTAGATTTTGTATTGTTTACTGGAGTGTCTTTCCTTTGGGTAGAAGAGTGAAGACATCTATTGGACAAATACTGAACTACAGCCCGGACGTGGTTAGGGCCTGGGGCCTGGGCATGTGGGGTTTTAACAGGTTTTCCAGGTGGTTCTGTGACACACCAAAGTCTGGTTCTCAGTCTGTTGGCAGACCATACCTAATCTGGCTATGGAATTCTTGAATCAGCAACCCATATGCATTCCGAGCATTGTCTATAAGTGGAATAAATATTTCAGATCTGTGTGTGTGTTTTTAATGTAGATCCTATTGTGATGAATAAAATACTGGTTTGTATAGAAACATTTATTTACATGTATGCCAATTTTTGTCCATATAATATTTCAGTCAGCAAACCTTGTTTAGAACAATTGCTGTCATGTTAGTATTTGCAGAAGCATTTGAGGTTAAAAGACCTACTGTGTGACTAGTTCTGACTGACTGACTAGCACTTTTGAGGAATGCCTGTCTGTATTACTGGCAGTTGTAAGGTAAAAACAGAGGACTTTAGAGGGAAGAAAGAGAAACAAATACACATAGAGAAAAGATGGAAACAGTGGACAAGGAGTAGGGAGAATTAAAAAAGGAAAAGGGTCCTCAGTGAGCGTGCGCTTTCCTAGTAATTTTGGAACATGCAAACAGCTGCATCGCACACCTTAGTGATTCAGCTTATCCTGTGTGTGTGTGTGTGTGTGTGTGTGTGTGTGATTTGTGCCTCATTTTGGCAGGAGGGTGTGTTTTCTCAGAATGCTGCTGTCAGTTGAGATGGCGAGGGGTTGCAGTGCAGTGCCCCGCCTGATGTCTGGAGTTCCGGTGCAGGAAGAGTCCTGAGGGTTCTTTCCCACGTGTCTGTGTTGAATAGTCAGCCCTGAACTTGAGTGGAAAATTAAATCTGGTGAAGGGCCATCTACCCGTGAACCAGGGGTGCTGGAGGCTAAAACCTGAATGTTGGAAAAAAGAAAGTTCAGACATAAGTACTGCTTTTCAGCCCCAAACACTCCTTTCTCTCAGCTGTGTAAGCAAGTGTTGACTTACTTTTAAAAAGAAACAAAACTGCTAACAAGAGAGAGATTTTGTTCCTACCTTGTTTGTTTTCTTTGTCTAGTCATTATTCTTTCGTGTATGAAGGAGAGGAATTGAAGGCATTTTCTAGTGTGTGCCACAGTTGACAGTATGACAAGATCCAGATAATTCTACCTGTACTTGAATTTGTTTTGAATGAAAGTTTTCAGGCTAAAGAGAGTGAAATAAAGCAAGCACATAGCATATTCTACTTACATTTGTCTGAATAGTACTTTCTCTTTTATTTCCAGAGTTGTCTCTCTCTAAAGTGGGAAAATGGAGTTGATGAGTCTACCAACTGCAGGACGTATTCACAATGAGCTTTAATGTGCAGGCCTTTGAACGGAAATCTGTTACAACCGATAGGTTTTAAAATGTCTTAGTTGGAAGGTTTTGTACCTGCAAATGGTTTAAAGTACACCCAAGTTCCTTGTTAGAGGAGGGTTTCTTTTTATTCAAATGGGTTTTTTTCTTTATATACTACAGGTATGCTTGCTGGAGTTTAAAATGAAATTCTAATGGTTGCACCTTAAAGAATTTGGAAATTTCGCTAACTTGGAAGTTGGTTGTGGGAAAAAGGTCAGATAAAGTTAATCCAGTGTCTGAACTGTGAGACATTTCTAAGAAACTCAGTTTTAATATTTCAAGTAGAAAATGTCAAGTGTAGGGCCGGTCAGTCTCTGTTAGTCGCTCAGTCGTGTCACTTTAAAGTTCTGTGCTCATTTATTACACATACATTATTAAACATCCATGTGCCCACTTGATCACCTGTTGACGGTGTAGGGCGTGTAGGACAGACGGGAGGCTGGGAGGTCACTGATGAGTTTGTTGTCTTAATGCAGGTGGCAGGTGATTATGATCTGAGCTCATGGGTTCAGATTTGTCCTGGATTAATGTGTTGTGGATTTTTCTGTCTTTCTTCGTGGAATGTTTTGCCTGGCGAGAGTTAATTGTGGATGAGCTTGACTCTTAACAAGACCTACTTTTACACTCTGTTGGGGCTAGCCCAGGTGGTTGTCTCTCCAGGGCTAGAAAGTCTCTGCTTTGTGTCTCTGCTCAGCACAACTGGCCTTCTCTGCACTGGGCTGTTCGGAGCTTGAATCTCGCTCAGGTGGTTGCTCACTCATTGCTCTCTGATCATTGCTCTGCCCCCAGTCACTCTTTGTCTGACATCATGGAGTCTTTCCCTATGTACCAATACTTAGCTTTTACCCAAAGACTCCAGGGGACCCTGTCAGATCAGATGCTTTTCCAACTAGCTTCCTCCTCTCTCTTACTCTGCTTTGCACATTTTCAGCATCTTGGGGACTCGGACCCACTGATCTGTGTTCTGAGCCCTGCAGGACTGCCATTTTCCATTTGCCTTCTTCTCCGCACTTCACACATCAAATAGCAAGTCTGGATCATAATCTCATTAGTTTCTCTTCTCTCAAGGATCATAGTCCTCTGCTGCTTGTCTTCCAAAGTCTGAAAACAGTTGCTTCATGTATTTTTGTCTAATTTTAACTTAGCTTACACCAGGAGGCCAGTCCTCTATCCATTATGGTCAGATTGTGTTGATCTTTCAGAGAGTGATAAGAAAATGGGAAACTCATTGAAGGATTTAATGACAAGTGCCATCATCTGTTGATGCTTTATCAAGATTACCCCATTGCTTTCTTTAAAATAGAAGAAATGGAAAGACGCTTAACTTGATGCTGTTGTAATAATCTAGGTTTGAACGAGACTGGAAATGGAGTGAAATGGTAAATTTGAGTATTTTGAAGATGGAACAGTTAGGATCTGCTCTGGAAGGTGGTAGGAGATGAGGGTCTGGGAGGACTTGAAGGAGACCCTCTGGTGTTTGGCTTGAGCCACCAGGAGGCTAGTGCCCTTTAAGGAGATGGGCAAGATTCATCAGTCTTCAGAAGAGGGACCAGGTTAAAGAGGAGGAAATCAGGAGTTTTGTTTTGGATGACCCGGTAGGCATCTGTATATCCTTGTCAAACAGGCAGAGCAGAGGGCAGGCCTGGGCGTTCACCAGCACTGCTGAAATGGAAGGCACCCATGTGCCTTCCCTGTGGTCACTGGGGCTATCCCAGGGGACCCGGGAAGTACCGGCTGACTCAGAGACAGTCTCAGAGTCTAACAGGAAAGGTTCGTAACCTCAGGGGGAATCTCTTGAAGATCCTAACTGTGGTGCTCTTCCACTCCTTCCTTCTTTTCTGATCCTGAACTCACGGAAATTTGGATTAAAAAATAGCTGTTTTTTGACACTGGTTAAGCATAATCACTGACTCGATGGATGTGAATCTGAGTGAACTCCGGGAGTTGGTGATGGACAGGGAGGCCTGGCATGCTGCGATTCATGGGGTCGCAGAGTCGGACATGACTGAGCAACTGAACTGAACCATAGACTGCTTTGGACACTCATTCAGCAGCCTCACCCTCTTTTTCTTTCTGACCATGGCCCCTACGAAACCGGAGGTGTCCATCATGGACGGCCAGGGGCCTGTGGTTCTCAGGCAGATGTTATGCAGAGGATGCTGTCAACACAGATGTCTCAGTAGCTTGTGCCTTGCGCACTGGACTGCTGTGACTTCTCCTTTTGAAAAGGGAATATTTCTAATCCCCTTATTGGATTGCTTAGTGTCTTGAAAATATGCTGCCGAGTTGTGTGGAAGAGTGACACACCAACCTGGGACATGCCAGAGAGCATCACCTGTTGTGATGGCTGAAGTCTCTGGGACACATTTTGTGTAACCAGGTGCTCAGGGATGGGGCCCCTCCTGTTCCCCTTAGCTGATGGCAGTGGGCTTCCTGGTCTGCAGGGAGACAGGAAGTGATTAGTGTCTCACAAGGCTGGGGAAGTCATCTCTGCATGCAGCTACTACTCCCTTGCCACCCCTACCTTCTTTTGGGAAAATAGGAGTGAAGAGGAGGACACTTACTCTCTCTTGCTTTTTGTGTATAGGAGATGCATCGGAGATTTGAGAATGCCCCTGATTCTGCCAAAACTAAAGCTCTGCAAACTGTTATTGAAATGAAGGTAAGTGGGAACCTAATAAGGAACCTCACTGCATCAGTTCACACTTTCCAGTGATCACACTGATGTGTGAGTTTTAGAAAGTGGTACTTAGTTCACATACATTGTAGACGGAGAAGAAATAGTGAGACTTAATGAACATGACACATGAAAAGAGCTTCAGTTTCACTTCCCCTTGCCCAGCGTTTCTTGGAATCAGCTCTTCTCAAACCTTTTGATCTCAGGGTCCCTTATTCTCTTAAAATGACTCATTTTGCTTGTTTTTAAGAAATTGTCTGCCAGGGACTTCCCTGGCTGTCTAGTGGTTAAGACTCTGCGCTTCCACTGCAGGGCACCTGGTTTGGATCCCTGGCTGGGGAACCAAGATTCTGCATGCTACGAGGCGCAGCCAGAAAGAAAAAAAGAAAGGAAAATGTCTATTCTTCTCTCAAGTAAGGCTGTGCTGTGCTTAGTCGCTCAGTCGTGTCTGACTCTGTATCCTTGTGGACTGTAGCCCGCCAGGCTCTTCTGTCCATGGGATTCTCCAGGCAAGAATTCTGGAGTGGGTTGCCAAGCCCTCCTCCAGGGGATCTTCCCAACCCAGGGATCAAACCCAGGTCTCCCACATTGCAGGCGGATTCTTTACCATCTGAGCCACCAGGGAAGCATAGGATTTCGTGAAAAAAAGTACCTGATTCAGTTGCAGCCCATCGAGTGTCCTGGGAGCCGTGTCATACTCAGGACACAGCAGACGGACCTGGCCCCTTCCCATTTCCTCACACAGAATGGTGGAAAGATATGTACTTAAGGGTTAAGCATATGAAAGTCACAATCAGGGACATTGTTAAGTGAGCCAGTGTTCTGAAAATGTTCGTTCTTGTCTCTCTTCCCGAGAGCGCTGACCCTGAGAACACGCTGCCTGCTAGCACGGTTTCGTGCTGTTGCCGTTGTCCTGAGGCACCCAGTCTGTTGTCTGTCCTCTACCTTCATTGCACATATTAGCCCGGTGGAAGAGGCCCACAAGTCAGAGAATTAGCATGAAAAGAGTTTTGGCTTTTCAAAAGGGCTGGAAGGCACCCCGGGGTTCCACGGACCTCTGCTTTAACATACTGAGTAGTCAGAAATCTTTAGGCCGAGTGTAATGGTGCTTGGTGATGAAGAGCCTGCCTTCTGTGTGAAATCCCCTGGATTAAAAACCTGGCTTTATGTAATCAGCCGCATGATGTAGAACAGGTAACCCAACCCCTCTATGCCTCAGTTTCTTTACTGATAAATGGTGATGATACTAGTACCTATCCCATGGGCTGTTTTGTAGTTTAAATTCTTTAAAACAACTTAAACACTTTGAACAGGGCCTGGTACATAGTAAACATTCAGTCAGTGTTAGCTGCTGCTGCTATTATACTTTTTATTAACAGCATATTCTTTCTTACAAGAGCTGAAGACTCTTATAGACAGGGACCCTCCCTCGTCTCCTTTCTGCCTCATGTCTGTTTCTCTTTTTACCTTCTTCATGTCCCCTAAATAGTTTAATGCAGTATTTTGCATCGTGTACCTTCATTTAATATTTGTTGATGTGACATGACTATTTAGTTTTTGGTATATAAATAGTTCTGTGTAAATAGATGCTTCTCAAGTACAGTTATGATAGCAGTTTTCTTAGATGATTTCCTCTTAAAACTGTTTATATTGTATACGTCTGTATTCTCACTGGGGAATGAGTTTTCCAGACAAATTCCAAATTAGTGGATTCTGGGTTCCTTGTAGTCAGACAATTAATAGTCTTGAACATAATCTTATAAAGAGCCTTTAGGAAGGTTGGACTGCATTCTCATGTTCCCCAGTGGTTATTTGTGCATATTATTTACCGAGCCTGTTGGAACCTAAGAGTGAAGCATGTGACAGTGCCCACGTTCACGGAATCATCTTGCTTGCCCTTGACAGCACGGAAATGCAGTGGATCTATTTTGTGTTAACCTCCAGCCATTTTGCTAAGAAGCAAGAGACGGAGATTCCAGTGGCCCAATGGGGCCAGGTGGATGTTATATTGAAATCACAACTGAAGACACAGATGCAGCTGAGACAACTTTTGAAAAAAGGTTGAGGATTTGGGAAATTTAACACGGAGCAGAGGATTTCGGTGGACTCAGTTGATTATTGTTGGGAGACCTAGGACTGGGGAAGAACAGAGTAGTAAGATGGTAGAGAATTTATTTAGTTATTATCTGTTCTAAAACCTCCTTTGGAATGACTGTCCTCAGATAACCAGCCTGAGGCCCAGTTGCATTGGTGCCAGACTAGTCCAGCATATCAGGCATGGCAGGAGCTCTTTCTGGGCAGTCCGAGTCCCTTCTGCGTGATCCTATGGTGCGTGAAATGGCAGCGAGGGTGCTGATCCACTCTACAGCTGCCCGTCAGTGTGCATTGAGATTCGGGGAGAAGATGGGAAATGTGTCCTGGCCAGGGCCTTGCGGGGCTTCATAGAGGAAGGGGCTGCTGATGTGCGGGGCCAGAGTTCTCACCTTTCACTTGTGTGGCACCCAGTGGTGCTAGAAATACGCCCCCTCTCTGTCCTTCCCCTGTCATTGCTGCCCAGGCTACTACTGTCAGAGGAGAGCTATGTATCCCTTTCTTCATTGGCAGGTTAATTACATGCCTGTTTCTATTATTGTAGTTATTCTTGAGGGACAACATCTTGATCTACCCAGGAAGATTTATAGTCATCTTAATTTTCAGATAGTGCATTTGAAGTCATTTATTTATTCTCTGTGAGCTGGGGTAATTTTAAACAAGTAAATAAAAATCCTAGTTCAACGGGGCTTCCCTGGTGGCTCGGTGGTAAAGAATCTGCCCGCCAGTGCAGGAGGCAGGGGTGCAGTCCCTGGTCCGGGAAGATCCCACATGCCATGGAGAAACCAAGCCCCGTGCCACAGCTCCTGAAGCCTGTGTGCCTGGAGCCCGTGCTCTGCAAGAGAAGCCGCTGCAGTGAGAGGCCCGCACGTTGTGACTAGAGAATAGCCCCTGCTGGGCACAGCTAGAGGGAAGCCCAAGCAGCAGCGAGACCCAGCACAGCCAAAAATGCATAGCATGCTAAGGAGTAATGGCAGAGTTACTACCTCAGTCAAATATTTAAAAGATCCTAGTTAGGGTTTAGAATGTCTTTGTATTAATACAATACGTTTAATTTTGAACCAAATGTAAGTTTCATTTGAATAGTTTTGTAAAAGAAAATGTTTGTTGTATTATTATTGTATTATTTTTAAAGGTAATTCAATGCAAATCGGAGGAATTCAGCCCTTACCGCTCCCCTGACCTAAAAATAGGTAGTTATAACTGTCTAATGATAAGGCTTTTAACTCTTATCTGCATGCTTTCAGATAGCAAGGAAAGTCAGTCACAACAGCCTGGAGGTAAAGTGAAAAAACAAGTCCGGCTCAAAATTTCTTCCTAAAGGAATGGTTTCTCAGAATTTCCAGATAATTTAAAATAAAGTTCTACTTAATTTATGCTCTTTAAGGTCTTTATTTCATAGTTGAGTAAGCATATGCAACTATCAGTATAAAAATATCTGTTCTTTGTTGCAGTTTTTCTGTGACTTATGATATCTAAAGTAATCTGGGAATAAGCTAGGTACTGTGACAGACAAACCAAGAAAATGGTATAGAAGGTATTATACTGGGAGGTGGATATTTGTGGTAAGGCTGATTTACAAGGACAGTGATGTTTCTTTTTAAAAATGACTATGAAATATTTCAAACTCATGGTGAAGTTTAGAGGATAAATAAGATTACTAACACAGTAGCACTCCCCCTTGTCTATGGGGGGTATGATTCAAGACCCTCAGTGCATGCCTGAAGCCACAGATAGTATAATACCATACCCTGTATATTCTGTGTTTTTCCCTGTACATTCCTTGGATACACTTTATAAACTAGGCACAGTGTAGGGGATTAACAATAATAATAAAATAGAACAGTTATAACAGTATACTTTATGAAAAGGTGAGTGGTCTCATCCTCTCTCGGTATCTTACTGTACAACTCTGATGCTGTCTCCGTCTAAACTAAGTGCTTATCATGCACAATAGCCTTAACTTTTGCAGTTTGAAGTACAACAGCAAAACTAGCACGAATTTCTTTTTCCTTCATCACAATTTCACTGATGGAAGATTCATTTGTACTGTAAATCTTAGCAACTTCAGCATATGATTTTTTTTCCTTAGTGAGAACTCCCATTTTTCCAGTTAAAAGAAGCATGTTATGGCTTCTCTTTGGCTAGTCTGAGCTGCCATCATCACTACGCTTGTGCTGTGGGTCACTTGAACACAAGCAGTGCGATGCCAGGACAGTCTGTCTGATGACCAAGACTCCCACTCAGTGATCAGTGGCCAGGGATACAGTGGACGAAGAGATGACTCATGTCCTGGGGTGCCAGAGGTGTGAGACTTCATCATGTTGATCAGAACAGCAGTATGCAGTTTAAAACTAATGAATCATTTCTTTCTGGAATTTTCCATTTGCTATTTTCAGACCACAGTTGATCTCGGGTAACTGAAACCATGGAAAGCCAAACCACAGAAAGTAAAACTGTGAATAAGACAGGACCACTGTAGGGTAAACTGCAACTGTTGATGTAATTAACAGTTCATCCCTTTGCTTTTCTGCAGTAGGATGTTATCAGATGTTTGTGATTGTAGATAGTTGGACACATTACTGTAAGTCTTCAAAACCTTCTTACTCTTCTCCCTACTCCATGGGGGCAGAGATAAACCTTTTCAGGTTGCCAAGTAAAATGATAAAGTGTTACAACCTGGAACGGTTTTCCTGTTAACATCACAGATATTTTCACTAGAAGTTTGTTGACCATAAAGTGCTCAGAAACTTCAACTAGTTGTCCATTGCTTCTGCCTCTTTCATTAATACTGTTAGCTTTAATCAGAAGGACACAGAGGAAGGAATTCGAGAAAAAACATACTATGTCCAGGAAGGATATATTTCAGAAGCAGGGCACCTCTTGTAGCTTTTCTACATATGTGTTGATCTTGATTAGAATTCACATTGTAAAGACCGGCTTGTTCAGCCTCGCTGATTTTTCTCGAAGACGTTAATGTCTCAGTCTTGCATTGCCCTCAGGATTCAAAAATCTCCTCTATGGAGCGTGGGCTCCGAGACTTGGAAGAAGAGATCCAGATGCTGAAATCCAATGGGGCTTTGAGTACTGAAGAGCGAGAGGAGGAGATGAAGCAAATGGAGGTGTACCGGAGCCATTCTAAATTTATGAAGAACAAGGTAATGGTGTGAGATAACCTGATTTTTAAAGAGGGAGGGAGTTGAAAAACTGACATGTATTCCTGCCTCTTTAGTGATGATGATGGACCTCACACTACTTTATCAGGCTTCAAGGAAGAATACTTGAAACATAATTCCTTCAGATAAATCTTTCCCAGTATTAACGTCAGAATTACTGATGTTCTATTTATACTTCAAATTTCACTTAAAATTACTTGTGTGAGGCTAGGTGTGTATTATCATGGTTTACCGCTTCATGTCTGTCAGTACTTCTGAGGCAAGCAGAATTACATCCAGATGGGTTTTTCTCCCTGTATGAAACGTCACATTCTCTTGTGAAACGGTTTAAAAGTCAGAACACTGAAAGGCTGAACCCATCCCTCTTTTTTCCCCCCTGAAATGGCTTAAATAAAATCGCATCTTCCCTTCAAACACAGTTCCTTAAAGGAAAGTCCTTTGCGCTCTCCCTTGGGGAAGAGCCACGTATATCAGGTTTATTGTTCCCCACATGCACTTGGCTGTATGTACAGCAAGGAAGGCTAGGACAGGTCAGTCTGCATCATAACCTCCGTCACAGTATTCCTTCCTTAGATCCAAAGGCACTTAGTTTGATTTTTCTCAACTATTTTAGGCAAGTTGAAAGATTTAGTTTATTACCGTTATCAGTTTATCAGGTTTGTGGTGTTTTGATTAAAGATCATAATTTCAGTTATAAAATATTAGCCAGAATATAAGTATCCCCCAACACCCCACCCCACCCCCGCAATATGCCAGTTGTGTCAGTTCCCCAGTTTCTCAGAAGTGGAAACTGTTCCTCTGTGGTACAGTTTCTGGCTTCTCGCTGTGATCCCCATACCTGCATATAAGTCAGTAGAATATTCGTCTGTTGTCCTAAGAATCTGTTATGTGTGACCACAGCCAGTTTCATGTAACTTCCAGAACTGAAAAATCCATACATCCAACGTCCTGTTAGCTTGATTTGTCCCTCTCACTTGCAAANCCCCACAATATGCCAGTTGTGTCAGTTCCCCAGTTTCTCAGAAGTGGAAACTTCCTCTGTGGTACAGTTTCTGGCTTCTCGCTGTGATCCCCATACCTGCATATAAGTCAGTAGAATATTCGTCTGTTGTCCTAAGAATCTGTTATGTGTGACCACAGCCAGTTTCATGTAACTTCCAGAACTGAAAAATCCATACATCCAACGTCCTGTTAGCTTGATTTGTCCCTCTCACTTGCAAACAAAATAAAATATCGTCTCTGCTTCCCATTTGCCGGTTAGCACATCCAGTCCCTGAAAAATGCCCTGTGAAGAGAGCAAACCCGTCCACGGGTCCTTTGGAGAGGGAATTAGGGGAGCCAATCTGATTGTGTTCTGTGAGTTGTTGTTTCCAGTTCCTGCTCTGGCTCAAAAGCAGGTGAGAAGACGACCCAAGTTGACACCTGAGTGAAAAGGAATAACAATGTCGTGACAGGTAGAGCAACTGAAGGAGGAGCTAAGTTCCAAAGAGGCCCAAGGGGAGGAGCTGAAAAAGAGAGCGGCTGGTCTGCAGGCTGAGGTCTTTGCCGTAAGATCTACCCTTTGCGTGCCGTGGTCCCGCGGCGGGACCTGCGGCTGGCTCTGGGCGCTCCCCTCTCCCTCTGTGGTCGGCATTTCTGCCGCACTAACCAGCCCTAACCAGCCCGCGCTGCTCTTTAACCGACTCCTCTTCCCCCTCTGCGTGCTGTGAGCCGTGCGCTCTCCGGAGGGCCTGTCCTTGGTTCTCCATCGTTGCTCTGTCACCGCGTGGATGGCGCTTCAAAGCTTGTTTTTTCCCTCGGCTCCTTTCCTGTCACCAGACACTTGATGTACGTGGACGGTTCTTTCTCTTCTTAAGATGTTCTAGGTCCACGACCCAGGGTTTGTCTGAATCTCACTTCTTGAGATTTACCTTCCTTGTGCTTTACCCTCCTAGGTAGACATCACCTCTTAAGTCCCCGACAGGTGATTTTTGCAACACATTTTACTTCTCTGTGGAACAGATGTCTAGGAAGTGGTTATCTTAATTTATAATTATCTAGTAAATTAGTCTCCAAATCTAGTTCCATCTACTGTCTAGAGAAGTTGGAATTCCAGTTCAAACTGTGATAAAATGATTATTTAAAAAATAGGTAACACTTGAGTACTTATTATAAGCATTTTGTAACCTACCAAGTTAAATATAGGTAGATATATTATCAACCCAATCTATAGATGAAGAAACTGAGGACACATAGGGGTGCTCAGGATACTCAGCTAGTAAGAGGCAGTTTGATTTTTACACAAGCCCTCTGGTGCCAGGACCTGTGCCAGTAGGGCCTGCACACCACTGCCCTGAGCTAGTCAGGCACACATTTGTCTCACAAGTGTCAGGGGAAAAAATGCATTTGAAAATAATGGTGGCATAAGACTGGAATGCAGCATTTAAAAAAAAACAAAAAACACTCGTGCTAATTTGGTGTGTTCACTATTTATTTATTGAGCCCTTTATAGTGTAGATAGAAAAGTGAGATATTTTGTCTAAAAGGGTCCAATTTGGTTTGTGGTAACAATGAATTGTCCAGAGGAAAAGTTGATCTATAACTTTTTTCCCTCAGCTATTATTAATATCTTTTTGTGTCAAGAGGCTGAACATTCCATACATTTTTTCTTGTTTGTTTTATCTGTACACAATATAGTGGCACAGGTTTGCTTTCTCCCCATCTTACTGATTAGGAAACCAAGGCTTAGAGAGGAAATTATTCTAGAGGACACATTTATCCTTACTTGGGATTGACTGCAAAGCCTTGTACTCCTAACTTTTCTTTTTTTTAAACTTCTTATTTTATGTTGACGTATAGCCGATGAATACTGTTACGGTAGTTTCAGGTGAACAGCAAGGGACTCAGTCATAGGTGTATACATTATCCATTCTCTCCCAGATCCTCCTCCCATCCAGGCTGCCACATAACGTTGTATGCTCTTAACTTCTAGGGAAATTTTGTGCTTCCAAGCTCTTCTGTTTAGAATATTTTCTCTTTCTCAGTCTTTATGCGGGGAAGGCAATGGCACCCCACCCCAGTACTCTTGCCTGGAAAATCCCATGGACGGAGTAGCCTGGTGGGCTGCAGTCCATGGGGTCGCTAACAGTTGGACAGACTGAGCGACTTCACTTTCACTTTTTTCTTTCATGCATTGGAGAAGGAAATGGCGACCCACTCCAGTATTCTTGCCTGGAGAATCCCAGGGATGGGCGAGCCTGGTGGGCTGCCATCTATGGGGTCACACAGAGTCGGACACGACTGAAGTGACTTAGCAGCAGCAGCAGCAGTCTTTATGGTCAGTATAGCATTATTTGAGGATTATTTAATAATGCAGATGAGGAGGAAACTGAAATTTTATGTTTATTTTTGATCACATGGTCAGAGGTAGCTGGAAATTTGAGTAATCTGTAAGCCATGGGTTCTTTTTGTTGTTATCCAATTTTTTTTTAATTAGGATTAAGCCATAGGTTCTTTAGCTGCTGAGGTGGGAACATTCCTCCTGTATATTCATTCATTCAACAAATGCATTTTTTATGCCTTCTGTTTGTTAGGGATGGGATAACACAGTGTGTGTTTTTTTGTCGGTAAAGGGATGTTGTGAAAGGTGCTACATCACCAGTACGTGGTGACTCCTGGGCACCTTTCTGTATTTCAGGGTGGAGACAGCTGCTGTTGGCAGTTATCTTCCTCTGATGTCAGTAGTATCAGCCAGTACTTTGCATTCAGTGAGCTCACAGGAATACATGTTGAATGAATGAATAATTAGATTTATAAATAGAGATTTCATGAATATGAAGAAAATACTTGACTTTTTGCTGAAACAGAAGAGTAGATTAGAAATTTATTTTTAGTGCCCCTTAAAAAAGTCTAATTTTAATTACAGTAAAATTTATTTCATACTTTCTCATGGGAAATTGTTCTCAACCGCTTTGGCCCTAGTGCCTAAGATTATTGCAGCCAAAATAGTTTAGATACATTGAACTTCTAAAAAATTATTTTTTGTTTCCTCAGTGATACTGTGGTTACTGACTTCTTACCAAGTTTATACTTCCAGTAATTAGTCTGTATTTTAGTGCATGAATGCCTTGCCCCAGACAGCAGACATAATGTAGAAGCAGATGTCGTTACTGTTAAGTTGGCTTACATCTAGAATAAAAGACTGAAAATTCTTAGAAACACAGTAGAATGTAAAGGAGATGTTTGAATGAAATGTTTTCTAAGTCAAGGTGGGCCTTCTCTGGTGGTTCAGTGGTTAGACTCTGACTTCCAGTGGATAGCACTAGTTCAGTTTCTGGTCAGGGAGTTGAGAGCCCACGTGCCATGCAGCACAGCCAAAAAAAAAAAAGCAAAATTGTTCACTGTTCTGTCAGTTAACCAAATCATTGGGCTTTCCTGGTGACTTGGTATTAAAGAAGCTGCCTGCCAGTGCTGTAGACACAGATTTGGGCCCTGGGTCAGGAAGATCCCCTGGAGGAGGAATTGGCAATCCACACTCCAGTATTCTTGCTTGGATAATCTCGTGGACAGTGGAGCCTGGCAGGCTACATACAGTCCACAGGATCGCAAGGAGTTGGACAGAACTTAGCAACTAAGCAATAGATGTGTCAAGATGAGAGAAATCTGTGGGAGGGGGTGAGTGGCACCTGTTGATTTATGGATTACTCTGTCAGAGTAATTCAACTTCAAATTACACATATAGACTCTTACAGAACGAGATTTTATGCATTCTTTATTTAGGTTATATACTTTTATCCATTTAGTTGATTGACATGTTGTAGGTGATACAACTTTGTAGGTGGAGTCTTTTTTTAAGGTCAGTATCCCTAACTCCTCAAAATGATAGGATTTTCTTTTTTTTTTTAAAAAAGCACATTTATAATGCCTTATACCACTAAAAGTGGATTTTTGAGACAGAGGCTTCATGTAAACTTTCATTTCAGAACGAAAAAAGAACTGCAATAGCAGCTTTTGAGTTTAAATAGCAGTGCTAGGAAGTTTCTTTTTTCTCTCTGTATTACATCTACACTAATCCTGCTTTATTTATGATTTGAAGTTTATTATGACTTAATAAAAAGAAAACGGTTTTAGCCATGATCAGATGCTTACTGTTATCTCATCATCATCTAAGTGAATTGGGATTTTTCGTCATCCATTCCTTTTCTAAAGGATTTCAGAAGTTTAGGAGACAATAAATGAAAGCTGGGAATTTTCCTATTCGTTAAATAAGCTTTGATTTTGGCGGGGGGTGGTCATCTAAGATTAGATGATGCAGAAAGATGAATTGTGCCCTGTCCTAAAATGAATGCTGCATATCCCAGCCTGGCTCTGTCTGAGATCCAGATTAGAAGTTCTTGGTTTTATTTCTGTTTTCCTTACACTGTTTTATTTTTTTCTCTAGATCGGTCAGGTGAAGCAGGAGCTGTCCAGAAAGGACACGGAACTACTAGCCTTGCAGACAAAGCTGGAAACCCTCACCAACCAGTTCTCAGACAGCAAACAGCACGTCGAGGTGCTGAAGGAGTCCTTGACGGCTAAGGAGCAGCGGGCTGCCATCCTGCAGACCGAGGTAAGCGCGGGCCAGGCTCTGCGGGGGCGCCGCTCCTGGGCGCCTTGGCACTTGTGCTGCTGCTTCACTTTTTGTCGTCTTGAGGTACGGGTGCCGTGGATGCTGTTGTGAGGGATTCTGCAGCATGGTGGTCAGTTATTGCACTAAACCATAATCATCTTGCTTCTGTCGTTCTTGGATCTAGCAAATTAAAAACCAGTGCGGTTTACATATATTTTTGATATTTCTAAGTATACTTTAGGACTTCCCAGGTGACGCTGTGGTAAAGAACCTGCTTGCCAATGCTGGAAACAGGAGACAAACCCAGGTTTGATCCTTGGGTTGGGAAGCTTCCCTGGATAAGGGGATGGCAACACACTCTAATATTCTTGCCTGAAGAATTCCAAGGACAGAGAGGAGCCTGGTGGGCTATAGTCCAGGGGGTCAGAAAGAATCAGACCTGACTGAGCATGCACACATGCAAGTATACTTTAAACACATTAAGAAATGAAAAGATAGTTGTAAAAGCGTTTGTTCTCACCCATGGTAAATCTTGCAGTCATGAATGACCATGAGCTTGGGCAGCCTGTGTTGGGTTATTAAGTGTCCTTAATTTTTGGTACTATGAATAGCTTTAAGTATGCAAACTGTGGAATACAAAAATGTTCAAGATTCATCTCATTTTGAACTGCAGATTGTTAGATATGTGCCTTCACGTCCTGTTTGAAAAGAAGGTTATCATTTTTAGAAATCTTAGAAGATGACCTAGGCTGTCAGCCTAGATTTAGGTAAGAACATACTGAATAATTTCATACAGATGAGAACCTGTCATATTTGCAATGATGATGCTGTTTGGATTTACTGTCTAAAGGAAAATATTTTCTAAAGAGCTCGATGACGTAGAGAATTTAGGTAGGAGTAGGTAAGCAGTTCTGCTTTCAGTTCAGTCACTCAGTCATGTCCAACTCTTTGCCACCCCGTGGACTGCAGCACTCCAGGCTTCCCTGTCCATCAACAACTCCCGGAGCTCGCTCAAACTCATGTTCATCGAGTCAGTGATGCCATCCAACCATCTCATCCTCTGATGCCCCCTTCTGCTGCTATCAGTCTTTCCCAGCATCAGGGTCTTTTCCAGTGAGTCAGTTCTTCGCATCAGGTGGCCAAAGTATTGGAGTTTCAGCTTCAGCATCGGTCCTTCCAAGAAATATTCAGGACCGATTGGTTTGATCTCCTTGCAGTTCTGCTTTACAAAAGAAAAGCCATGCAATGTGTATTAAGGTTTTGTTTTAAAGAACTGGATAATCAGCAAAAGTATAGTTTAATGAGAAAAAGGAATGGGTAGTAAAAAGAATGTAGAAAAATATCACAGACTCAGAAATTCAGTATCTTCAAGTGAGGAGGAAGAGAAAAATGACCCAAATATTTCACATAATATATTATTTTTATACTGTGGGATTTTGTTGAAAATGAGCGATTTAGATGGTGTGTTTATAATTTTCCTTACAGCTTACTTAGGCCTTTTCTATTTTGATCATGTTTCATTTAATCATGGCATCAGCTTCCTACCTTAGAAGCATGTTTTGAGTATGAATACAGCTCTGGCATCAGCGTTACTGAGTTTGACCACCGGCAGCAGGTGCAGATTCTGACCTGTTGCTTAAGTTCTTTGTGCCTCGTTTCACATCTGTAAGGTGGAGAGGAGTGCTGGCCTCATTAGGTTGTTAACATTAAGCCAGTTTATTCACGTCTGGTGCCTGTCACATAGTAAAGTCTTCGTACGTCCAGCTATCGGCATCATCTTAGTTCTTATAATACTGTGTCAGTTAATGTATGTAAACTGCTAAAACAATGAGAGAATGTGGCCACTTTTCATTGGCATAAATTTTATGTGGAAGTTCTGTTTACGATTTTATCAAGCAAAATTAAGGTTTACTCATGGAATTGCAGATGCAGAGCTAACTGGAAAATGTAACCTGCAAATTTATTAACTTGCATGCATGCTAAGTTGCTTCAGTCGTGTCCGACTCTGTGCGACCCTATGGACAGCAACTCACCAGCCTCCTCTGTCCATGGGATTCTCTAGGCAAGAATATTGGAGTGGGTTGCCATTTCCTTCTCCAAATTCCTTTAATCAGTTCAGTTGGCTGCTGCCGCTAAGTCACTTCAGTCGTGTCCGACTCTGTGTGACCCCATAGACGGCAGCCCACCAGGCTCCCCCGTCCCTGGGATTCTCCAGGCAAGAACACTGGAGTGGGTTGCCATTTCCTTCTCCAGTGTGTGAAAATGAAAAGTGAAAGTGAAGTCGCTCAGTCGTGTCCGACTCTTCGCAACCCCATGGACTGCAGCCTATCAGGCTACTCCGCCCATGGGATTTTCCAGGCAAGAGTACTGGAGTGGGGTGCCAGTTCAGTTGGAGAGGAGCTTTATTAATAGTTTTTCACATCAGTACCTGGTTGCATGCAGTACTATGAAAGCGTCAGAAGAGGGCACCCTCGCTTTAGGAGTGAGCCTGCTTCCAGGCTTGCTGCGGTGATAGCTTTGGATGGAGGTGGCAGGTGTGCAAACCAGAGTCCCAGGCAGTTGGTTAGTGATGATGCAAACACTTAAAAGCTTGTCACAGTCTAAGAGATGACTTCTTCCCCTTGGCAATTCATCCTTCTTTTTGTACCCCTCTCAAATAATGTTCTCATTAACTGGATCTTACACAGATGGGCTTGTGATTGGCTTCTTGTACCGTAGAGAACAAAGACTGTGTTTGTGGTCATTCTTGGATGGTTTTTATATTTGCTTTTAGCCATTGTGGGAGTAACTGAGTTTCAGCAGTTTATCCCCGCAAGTTATCAGGACAACTGCTCAAATATAAGTGTCTCATTCTGAACAATAACAGTAGGAAACCCAGCTTCCTTTTGAATTGGGGTGATTTTATGAGTGTTATATGCCTGTTTATTAGGATTCACTTTTTTTCGTAAATTACTCTGATGACACTTGACAAGGGTCACTTTTTCCAAAGCAGGTTTCTCCTGTTGGATCCCCTAAAAGTCAGTTTGAACCAACTGTTGAAAAGTTCTCATCTATTTCTGTAATTACTAATATTTCTTTTGCTCTTACTTGATCTTGTCTTCCTCTCTGAAGCTATCCTGGACTTTCATCTGGCTCTCAAATCACTAAATTAAGCCAGGGATTGAGGTCTTTGGGGGCAGTGTGTATTAATAACACCCATGGAATCATTCCTGTTTTGTGAACACCTCTGTTGATCTGTTAACCTCCACAGAGCTGGTCTGGATTTAGTAACACTGTGGTCAAAAGCCTGGGCTTTGAAGTCAAACCTTGGTTTGAAACATAGCGTCCTGCATTTATTAGTTATGTGGCCTTGGATGAGTTATTTTACCTCTTTCCTCTTCCATTTTTTCATAGGTCTGTGAAATTAATAATAATGCCAATTTCTTAAGGTTGAAATAGACGTTTAATGTGGCTAGAATAGTTTTTAAATTATGATGCGCTCATCTGAATTTGGAGGTTAATATTAAATATCACTGGGTTAAAGTATTGCCATTGGTTTTTTTTAGACTACATTTGCAACCCCCTCCTACCCTTGTACAAATAAACTGGAATGACACATCTCTGCCTGCAGTCTTCTTGAAGTTTCTCTGAGCTCTTCAGCTTGTCATGGGGATGGGGTGTCAAACGAACTCAGTGAGTTTGTTGAAATAGCCTTTTTAAGAGGTCTGCTTGTGTGTGGTGTTGGTCTCCTGGCCCAGGGCCCTTCGTTCATCCTCCTTTCTAGGTGGGGCCAGTGGGAGAAGTGGTGACCCGGAGGTTATGCGATGGTCTTGGGTAGGTCACTTAGTGTGGGCTTTGCTTTTTTTGCAGTCTTAAAATTAGGAGTAGTTTATTTAATTTTTAAAAACCTTACAAAAATACTGTCAAGTACAGGAAAAATGCAGAAAATAACATAATAGACATCACTTAGATTTAATCTGCATTAATCCAGTACTTTGGCCACCTCATGCGAAGAGTTGACTCATTGGAAAAGACTCTGATGCTGGGAGGGATTGGGGGCGGGAGGAGAAGGGGACGACCGAGGATGAGATGGCTGGATGGCATCATGGACTCGACGGACATGAGTCTGAGTGAACTCCGGGAGTCGGTGATGGACAGGGAGGCCTGGCGTGCTGCGATTCATGGGGTCGCAAAGAGTCAGACACGACTGAGCGACTGAACTGAACTGAACGTTTGACCACTTTTAAAGGTCCTTTAAAAGCAAAGATTCTTTAAAAAAAACAACAACTCATTCTAAACGGAATATTCAGTGGAATATCTGACTTAAGCAGAAACGTTTGTTAGAATCTCAGGTTTTTAAAACTGGCTGGGACCAGGAATAAATACGTGGGCGCTGTTGTTAGGGGGATGGTGGCTAAAGCCTTAGGAATGAAGTGGTTTCTCCAGAGGAAGCTGAAGAGAGTGAGACATAGAGGGAAATGACTGAGGGTCCAGTGAAGAACAGGCTTCCCAGGTGGCGCTAGTGGTAGAGAACTCACCTGGGTTCACGTTAAGAGACCTGGGTTCAATCCCGGGGTTGGGAAGATCCCCTGGAGAAGGGCATGGCAACCCACTTTAGTTCTCTTGCCTAGAGAATCCCATGGGCAGAGGAGCCTGGTGGACCACAGTCCATGGGGTTGTAAAGAGTCAAACACCACTGAAGTGACTTAATCACGCACCAGTGAAGAACATTGAAAAGGCACGGTCAGAGAGCTGGAAGCAGAATGAGTCCTGTAACTCCAAGAGAGGAATTATAGGAAATACACCATTGTTTCCATGCAAATACCACTGTGCTCTTAGGTAAATCTATTTATTGATATAAAACAGAAGAAGGCTAAGATGAGTTGAGATTATTACTGGGTTGTGTTTCTTTTTTTTTGGTGGGAAGGGAGTTGAGATTATTAATAGTTTTGTGATCAGAAATAAAAGAGCAGAACAGCAGGGTTGCTATTTTTCTGTTCACGTCCATTGGTAGAGAAAGTCCTGCAGAGGAAAAGCCTCCTACTTTTGTTGAAGTNTGGGAAGGGAGTTGAGATTATTAATAGTTTTGTGATCAGAAATAAAAGAGCAGAACAGCAGGGTTGCTATTTTTCTGTTCACGTCCATTGGTAGAGAAAGTCCTGCAGAGGAAAAGCCTCCTACTTTTGTTGAAGTTGGCATAACCTGCTTGCCACAGACCTTGATGCTTGGCAAGCTGGATAGATGCTGTTCCTCCAGCCTAGTGGACATGAATAAACAAGGCATTATTCCCCCTGCCAAGAATGGTGTTAGGGTGATGACTGTGTATCCTGCTAATCTCTGAGGGGTTTCCCTGAATATGCCTTTTGTGTGTGTGTGTGTGTGGTTTGTGAAATATGGACCTCACGCAAAATTACACTATGAATTTAGTTCAAACTAAAAGATCAGTGTAGAATTCAGAGCAATTAATCTAGTAGTAGCAAAGTGGTTTTTGTGGTATTTTTTATCTTAGATCTCCAGACCAGCACATTTAAATTCTGCGTTGCATGAAAAAGCAGACCAAGAAAAAGTGTACACAGGTGACTTGACTTGAAAAGATCATTTAGTGATTAGGGTGTATGTGGGCGCGGGTAGTTTGTGCCTAATCTTTGGGATATAAAATATTTTGAATATCAAAGCCGGCATTTCCCACTGCAGTAACACCAAAAGTTTGTGTGTCTATAACAAGAGTTTTCACTCATTACCTTTTTCAGTCACCAGTTCCTGTGGGTCTCATACCTGACATTCCCTCAGAACAGCATGCAGGGTTTAGTGAGTGGTTAGCACAAGCCCACCTCCAGGTCACTTAGCAGAGTCAGGGATCTGATACAAAAACGCAGCAGGGCATCTAGGTGCTTTTCGCAAAGCAGCAGCACTCTGAGGTCTCACGGTTACTGTCCTCAGAATTCTGAGGGCTTTCGATAATACTCTTGTGTGATTGGCAAGCGCATACATGACCACATGCAAGAAGGTTCAGAAATGTGAGGGTAGAATGAAGAAAACTGGTTGATTTAGAAGTAAAGGTTTGTGCAATAAACACGACTGCAAAACAAAACAAAATGATGTGAGGCTGTATTTGAAATGATTGCTCAGGCTGGGGGAGAAATAAAACCACAATGGAGGTGGATAACAAAAAGGGTGATGGGTCAGAGGTTATGCTATGAACAAAGAATAGGCTTAGCAGGCATAGAAGAAAGAGCTGAGTTTCAGAAATAAGATTTTCAGAATTTGAAAGTTCTTAGGTGAATCTTTGCAGAATATAGGAAAGCTTGCTGTGTATCATTTATTAAACCAGAGGAAAGTTACAGATGAGGGATTGTTTATTGAGGGGACAGTGGAACTTGTGGTGAAGAATTATAAATGAGACCAGAAAAGATGGCTCCCCAGTATCTGGCTTGGCAACCCTGGTGGCATTGAAGTGGTTGAAATAGAGATTAGCAGAGTGAAATCTTTTCATTTATACGTTTTTCCTCTCTAGCGTAGTTTAAGATAATTCATAAGTACAGGATGGCTTATCTATAGCAGTTTCAAATGAGACTAGTTTCCTAGGAAATTTTCCTCAGTATCTGTTGAGCAGTAAATGCTACTACACACACACAGTATTGATACTCAGATACCATATCATTTTTATATAATGTTAGTTTTTTTAGGGTGGTTCTGACTCTTAGTGACCCCATGAACTGCAGCACACCAGGCCTCCCTGTCCCTATCTCCTGGAGTTCACCCAAGTTCATGTCCATTGAATCAGTGGTATCATCCAACCATCTCATCCTCTGCCACCCTCTTCTCCTTTTTCCTTCAGTATTGCCCATGGTCTTTTCCAGCATCAGAATCTTCTCCAGTGAGTTGGGTGTTTATATCAGGTAGCCAAAGTATTGGAGCTTCAGCTTCAGCATCCGTCCTTCCAATGAGTATTCAGGGTTGATTTCCCTTAGGAGTGACTGGTTTGATCTCTTTGCTGTCCAAGGGACTCTCAAGAGTGTTCTGTAGCACCGCAATTGGAAAACATCAATTCTTGGATGTTCAGCCTTCTTTATGGTCCTTTTTTTTTTTTTTTTGGCTAATACTAGTTATTTAATTTATTTTTAAATGGAGGATAATTGCTTTACAATGTGGTGTTGGTTTCTGCCATACATCAACATGAATCAGCCATAAGTAAACATATGCCCCCTCCGTCTTGAACCTCCCTCCTTAGTGTTTTGATATGGTATAGTTTTGATATATTATTGACATTATGGTTATAATGCTATTATTTCTGGATGTGTTGGTACTTGGACAGCAGATTTCAGCTGTCTAGTCTGAGGGGCTGGTGGTAGACTTGCTTGGCCTCACAGATCTCTGAATGTGTGATGACATTGTCAGCTGCAGGTGGGTTGTAGCATCTGATTCAGCAAGTGTCATATTTGGTGGAAGTTACAGTTTTCTTTCTAGTTTTAAATTTTCTAAAGCAGTGTGGCATCACTTGGGAACTTGATAGAAATACTGATTCTTGAGCCCCAACCTTGCTGGATTAGAAACTCTGATGGCTTGTCCTGGCATTCTATTCAGATCGTCTGAAGGATTCTAATGCACATAAAATTTGCAAAGCATAATGGATCATACCTGCTTTTATAGAAGTAGCAAGGCTCAGCCTGTTTATAACAGTTCTCTATCTTGTCCCGTTTATTCAGATCTATTTATCTTGATACCATCGTAATTTAACTGATGTAAAATTTTTATTTCATTATGAAAGTTTTTCATATGCACTTTTCTAAAGTTTTCATTATGAAAATTTTAGAGTTTAATTTCTAAGTAGTCATGATTACATTCAGAGTGGTATGTAGCCTTTCCCTTCTCCAGAAAGTGAAAGTTGCTCAGTCCTGTCCGGCTCTTTGCAACCCCCATGGATTGGTTCTCCAGGCCAGAATACTGGAGTGGGTAGCTTTTTCCCTTCTCCAGCGGATCTTCTCAACCCAGGAGTTGAACCGGGGTCTCCTGCATTGCAGGCAGATCTTTACCAACTGAGCTATCAGGGAAGCCCTGTTATTTGAGTCTAACGTAAGCTTGCTATAAAAATATCACTTGGGCAACAGCGCACATCTATTGGGAAGGAATTACATTCCGTTCTTTTCAGTTGTTATTGTTTAGTCATTAAGTCATGTCCAACTCTTTGCGACCCTCATGGACTGTAGCCCGCCAGGGTCCACTGTCCATGGGAATTCTCCAGGCAAGAATGCTGGGGTGGCTTGCCATGCCCTTCTCAGGGATCTTCCCAGCCCAGGGATCAAGTTGGAGTCTCCTGCATTGGCAGGCAGGTTCTTACCACTCAGCCACCTGGGAAGTCCTCCTTTTCAGTTAATCACTCGTAAAAATCTCAACACTCGTAGGTGGATGCTCTGCGGTTGCGTTTGGAAGAGAAGGAAACCATGCTGAATAAGAAGACAAAGCAAATCCAGGACATGGCTGAAGAGAAGGGGACGCAGGCCGGGGAGATCCACGACCTCAAGGACATGCTGGACGTGAAGGAGCGGAAGGTCAACGTTCTTCAGAAGAAGGTGAGGTGCAGGTGTCCTGAACCCAGGGCCCTCTGCCTTGTCCCCACATGCTGTCAAAATCTGTCTCTCATTCCTCTGTTGATACTTTTGCAGGTAGGAATTGAAAACTGTTGTTGAAGGAGGTAGGTTGTTAAAACTGCTCTGCAGATTCGGTTCTTAAAATTTCCAAGAAAACACTGTCTGGTATCTTCAGGCGTATTCTCCATGTTACTGTTTGTACACAGTGCCTTGTAAATTGCCTGAGCATTTGTACTGGCATCCCTCTGCCTCTCCTGGTCTTCTGTCTGGTACGGCAACTGTGGTGACATGTTAATGTAGTCATGGGCCGGGTGCTTGCAGTTCCATCCTCGGGGTTAAGAGGACTACGGTTTTGAATAGAGACACGTGCTACTGTACTGACATGTAATGTGCATATCTCAAGGGAAAGAAGACTTTCTTTCCTTTTTTACCTTAATCATAGCTGGGAAGAGGTTAGCACCCTATAATCAATCAGGAAAGTACTATTGATCGTCTGCCCCTCCCACATGTAGCTTCATTAAGGCTGCCTTTGAGGTGACAGTTAGAGTACGCACTGCTGTTTATTGTTTCTCTCCGTTGAGGGGATGGATGAGAAGTATTTGTTGTTGTCCCAGTAGCAGCAGCAGCAGCAGTTCATTTTTAACCTCTAACCATAGCCAGGGAAGATAATTCACCTTAGTAAACCTCAAATTCAGCTTTTCCTTTGTGTACAGAAGACTGTGTTTAGTATTTGTCCTCTGTTACATTAGTTTGGTTTTCACCTGCTTTAGAGTAAACATAAAAGTTAGATCACTCTAAATAGTTGCCTATGATACGTTGTTAGTGGATGCTAATTTGTTGTATGTTTTTGCTAGTTTTAAATTATGAAAGTAATATATGTTCAAGGTAAAAAAAAATGCAAGAAGTACAAAAACATCAGAAATGAAATGATTTTTTCTCATTCTTTGGCCCTGTGAGTGCAGCTCCTTAGATGTAACTTGCTGTTAATTACTGTATGCTCTTTTATTAAATATCTGGGTATATATGTGGGCCTGTTTGTGTCACACACCTTTTTAAAAAAAGACAACTGGGATCATACTCTTTTATTCGTTTAAAAGTAACCATGTTTGTGTCTTTTTATATGTAGCTTTTTCTCGTTGTTTTTAACGTCTACATGGCCTTCAGTGTCTTATACCATAACTAACTGATGTCCTATAGCTGTGTCAGTAGATATTTATAGGGTTTTTCCCCCTTATTTACATATTTGTCATGACAGCATAACAGATAGCGACATAAATACACCTCATTCAAGAATGATACTGTGTGAATCCAAAAATAAAAAAAGGACGCCCAGTTTTTTTTACAAAGCCTGTGGCTTTTTTATATTCAGATGACTTTCTTCACAGCTTCATCAGACGATTGTTGCCAAACCTCTAAAAATTTCCATTGACTCGTAGATAATTAAAAATGTCTACCTTCCTGCTTAATATTTGTTTAAATCTAAGTGCATTTCATAGTTTTCTTTGGGAACTTACATGTTCCTGTCATTTTTACATTTTCTATCATGGATTAATTTTTTCCCATGTTGAACTGGGCTCTTCCCTCATGCTTCCCAAAATATGTTTTGTCTTTTTCTTCTTTGTTTTCTTGATGGTGTTTGTCTTAGAATTTACACTTCAGACTTAATAGTCCTTTCCTCTGTGTCCTCTGAATTTTGGGGCATGCTCAAAAAGTCCTTATGCCCGCCAAGGTTATTAAATAACTCACACACGCTTTCTTCTGGTTTGTTTAAAGTTTCTTTTTTCTTTACATCTAAAATTATTTTATGAAATTTATGTATTGGCTGTAATGATTCAGCTTTTTGTTCTTATATGTGGTCAGACAGCTATCATTATAATGTTTATTAAATAATCTACCTTTTTTCTTCTGGCATGAGATGCCACAAATAAATTGTGTTATAAATCTGGGCCTATTTCTGGCCTGTTCCATATATCTGCCTCTTTATCTGTCCCAGTAGCAAGTTTTATTAATTATTGCACTTTCATCATGCATTTAGTGTTCAGTAAGTTTGTTCTGCTTTATTCTTTTCCTTTTTTTGTAGCAATTTCTGACTTTTCTCACTTGTTTTTTTCACCACATGAACTTGAGCATCATTTTGTCAAATCCCTTTCTTCAAAGAATAGGTTTATGACTTTTCACTGGAATGTGATGTCTTAGAAATCAAGTTAAGGAAGTTTCAAGGGGGTGATGATTAGCGTTGTCAAATACTGCTGATGAGTTAAATAAGATGAAAACAGAATTTGCCATTGGGTTTAATACTGCAAAGGTCCTTTGTAACCTTGATTACAGCAGTTTCATGGAGTAGGAAAAGTATAATTTGTGTCTAGTCTTCCTAATCTCCATATTACTTTGAGCAATGTATTTAATTTTTATGTCTGAATTTAACACATTTTAAAAGTGAAGCAATGTCTGTTGACTACTTTCTATGAAAAATACTTAGTGTTTTTATAATCACCCTTCCTGATTTTTGCTGGTGAACAGTGTTGTCTTTCGCTGTGTCTACGGTACTTTTTATATTTACATTGTGTTTCTTGTTGAGGGGAAAGAACTGTCTTTGCTCTCATGGTAATTCACTTTGTGTAGCCTTCATTTCTGTGTTTCAGTTAATTTAATGTTTACCTCTGGTTGTTGCACTGTAGCCTGCCTGGTTTCCAAGGTGTCAGTTCAGTTCAGTCACTCAGTTGTGTCCGACTCTTTGCGACCCCATGAATCGCAGCACGCCAGGCCTCCCTGTCCATCACCAACTCCCGGAGTTCACCTAAACTCACATCCATCGAGTCTGTGATGCCATCCAGCCATCTCATCCTCTGTCGTCCCCTTCTCCTCCTGCCCCCAATCCCTCCCATCATCAGAGTCTTTTCACATGAGGTGGCCAAAGTACTGGAGGTTCAGCTTTAGCATCATTCCTTTCAAAGAACACCCAGGGTTGATCTCCTTTAGTATGGACTGGTTGGATCTCCTTGCAGTCCAAGGGACTCTCAAGAGTCTTCTCCAACACCACAGTTCAAAAGCATCAATTCTTCTGTACTCAGCTTTCTTCACAGGCCAACTCTCACATCCATACATGACCACTGGAAAAACCATAGCCTTGACTAGATGGACCTTTGTTGGCAAAGTAATGTCTCTGCTTTTCAATATACTATCTAGGTTGGTCATAACTTTTCTTCCAAGGAGTAAGCGTCTTTTAATTTCATGGCTGCAGTCACCATCTGCCATGATTTTGGAGCCCC
>SJYX01004684.1:77515-94711 GCA_006410675.1 Oreotragus oreotragus
TCCAGACAGCCATTTTGCTTTTTTGCATTTCTTTTCCATGGGGATGGTCTTGATCCCTGTCTCCTATACAATGTCATGAACCTCCGTCTATAGTTAATCAGGAACTTTGTCTATCAGATCTAGTCCTTTAAATCTATTTCTCACTTCCACTGTATAATCATAAGGGGTTTGATTTAGGTCATACCTGAATAGTCTAGCGGTTTTCCCTACCTCCTTCAATTTAAATCTGAATTTGGCAATAAGGAGTTCATGATCTGAGCCACAGTGAGCTCCCAGTCTTGTTTTTGTTGACTGTATAGAGCTTCTCCATCTCTGGCTACAAAGAATATAATCAATCTGATTTCAGTTTTGACCCTCTGGTCATGTCCATGTGTAGAGTCTTCTCTTGTTGGAAGAGGGTGTTTGATATGACTAATGCATTCTCTTGGCAAAACTCTAATAACCTTTGTCCTGTTTCATTCCGTACTCCACTGGAGAAGGGAATGGCAAGCCACTTCAGTATTCTTGCCTTGAGAACCCCATGAACAGTATGAAAAGGCAAAATGATAGAATACTGAAAGAGGAACTCCCCAGGTCGGTAGGTGCCCAATATGCTCCTGGAGATCAGTGGAGAAATAACTCCAGAAAGAATGAAGGGATGGAGCCAAAGCAAAAACAACACCCAGCTGTGGATGTGACTGGTGATAGAAGCAAGGTCTGATGCTATAAAGAGCAATATTGCATAGGAACCTGGAATGTCAGGTCCATGAATCAAGGCAAATTGGAAGTAGTCAAACAGGAGATAGCAAGAGTGAATGTTGACATTCTAGGAGTCAGCAAACTACAATGGACTGGAATGGGTGAGTTTAACTCAGATGACCATTATATCTACTACTGTGGGCAGGAATCCCTTAGGAGAAATGGAGTAGCCATTTCTCATGGTCGGTCAACAAAAGAATCCAAAATGCAGTATTTGGATGCAGTCTCAAAAACGACAGAATGATTCTCTGTTCATTTCCAAGGCAAACCATTCAATATCACAGTAATCCAAGCCTATGCCCCAACCAGGAACACTGAAGAAGCTGAAGTTGAAAGGTTCTATGAAGACCTATAAGACCTTTTAGAACTAACACTCAAAAAAGGTGTCCTTTTCATTATAGGGGACTGGAATGCAAAAGTAGCAAACCACCTTAGTAAAGATTAAAGAGACCACAGAGGCTTATCAAGATTAGGAGACCAGAGCACCTAAGACCCAGCACACACCCTAATCTTATCAGCAATATCATCCTTTGAAACTTTGCAGAAGAAAAAAGCAACACTGTTACTGCTTGATCTTCACCACATATCCCTGCCTTACTACATAACCACAAACCTAAACAGCATATTAAAAAGAGAGAGAGACAGGCAACACTTAGACCATAAAGATGTGTATAGTCAAACCTATGGTTTTTCCAGTAGTCACGGAGAGACTTGGACCATAAAGAAGGCTGAGCACTGAATTGTGCTTTTGAATTGTGGTGCGAGAGAAGAGTCTTGAGAGTCCCTTGGACAGCAAGGAGATCAAGTCAGTCAATCCTAAAGGAAATCAGCCTTGAATATTCATTAGAAGGACTGATGCTGAAGCTGAAGCTCCAATACTTTGGTGACCTGATGCAAGGAGCTGACTCATTGGAAATGACCCTGATTCTGGTAAAATGGGAATCTGCGTTCTTGTTCATGGAGCCAAGGAATGAATTTAACAAACACAAACACTCTTGGTTGTAAGTGAATAGGATTTATTAAAGAGAAGAGAAGTACAAAGCTCTCAGCATAGATACTAAGAGGGGGTAAAGAGTCTCCCAGAAGTGGGACCTACAGCAGTTTTTATATTTTTAATCTATACATTTTTTCACTGGCTCCTAGTCATTTTTAACCAATCAGTTTAAAGGTCAAGATGTTTAGCATCTTTATGGCTTCTCTTGATCCTTGGATTAAGTTGCCACACTTTTTCATGCCTCCTGGCCATAAATAAATAAATAAATAAAAACAGCTCCAAAGGGATATTTAAGCTGATCCTATTTAATTAAAAGATAATTTTGCTTTTAGCTGTATGTCAAGAAAACTGATTACTGGTTTCAGGTCTGTGAAACAGACCATCATTTGTTGTTAAAAATGCTTTAAAAAGCTTTCGGTTCCAGTCTGAAAAGTCTGATATATGAGATAGATCTTTGGTAAATGCTGACTTTTTAAAAGTGTTTCACACATATTAAAAAACCATCACACTCAACACCAATACAGCATACTAACACATATATATGGAAATTAGAAAGATGGTAGTGATAACCCTGTATGTGAGACAGCAAAAGAAATACAGATGTAAAGAACAGACTTTTGGACTCTGGGAGACAGAGAGGGTGGGATAATTTGGGAGAATGGCATTGAAACATGTATACTATCATGTAAGAAATGAATCACTAGTCTAGGTTCGATACAGGATACAGGATGCTTGGGGCTGGTGCACTGAGATGACCCAGAGAGATGATATGGGGACGGTGGTGGGAGGGGGGTTCATGGTTGGAAACTCATGTACACCTGTGGTGGATTCATGTCAATGTATGGCAAAATCAATACAGTACTGTAAAGTAAAAAAATAAATAAATAAAAAAACAAAATAAAATCAAGGTGAAAGTAAAAAAATAAATTAAAAAAAAAAATCACAAAGCAAGAAACATGCATTCTATAATCATTTTGACACCAAAACCCAGAGGAAAATATAAACTAGGCTATATAAGCCTTTAAATCTCTATGGTCAGATCAAATGTTCAAGAAGTTTCAGAGTGGTTTCTTTCAATTAATTTGTTCTAGTGCTTTCACATGGAGAAGGCAATGGCACCCCACTCCAGTATTCTTGCCTGGAAAATCCCATGGATGGAGGAGCCTGGTAGGCTACAGTCCATGGGGTCGCTAAGAGTTGGACATGACTGAGCGACTTCACTTCACTTTGGCCATTTACAATGGATCAGGCATAAGGGCTTAAGATTAATGATCACCAGTTGTTTTTTCCTCAGAGATATAGAAGTGAAATGAAGTGAAAGTCGCTCAGTCTTGTCCAACTCTTTGGGACTCCATGGACTATACAGTCCATGGAATTCTCCAGGCCATATAACTGAGGTAGGTAGCCTTTCCCTTATCCAGGGGATCTTCTCAACCCAGGGATCAAACCCAGGTTTTCTGCATTGCAGGAGGATTCTTTACAGCTGAGCCAAAAAGAGAAGTCCAAGAATACTGTACTTGGTAGCCTATCCCTTCTCCAGTGGATCTTCCCAACCCAGAAATTGAACCAGGGTGGATTCTCAGGCATATAGAACAGAAGTTAATTACTGCCCTTCCCTGGATATCAGACAAGGACACGCTCCAGGAATTCGTGACAAAGGCTATAGCATTAGGCTAATGGATTGAGATATTTATTGAAAACAAGACTGAATGCCTAGCAATTTCTACTTCACTGGGAAAGACTGAGGGTAGGAGGAGAAGAGGGCAACAGAGGATGAGATGGTTAGATGGCATCACTGACTCAATGCACCTGAGTTTGAGCAAACTCTGGGAAATAGTGAAGGATAGAGAAGCCTGGCATGCTGCAGTCCATGGTGTGGCAAAGAGTTGGACACAACTTAGCAACTGAGTAACAACAATTTCCGGGGGAGGGAGGAACAGTTCTTGAGGTGCTAGCCTACTGTGTTCCTCCTTTGCATGGCAGAGAAAATAAAGCCAGGCTTTCCTTCTCCTCTGTAACTCTGTCTCCATATTTTTGTTCAGCTTTGGTGCATAGAGAGCCAAGATTTTGGCAGAAAAATAAAGAGCAAAATACAAATTCAGTTCAGTTCAGTCACTCAGTCATGTCTGACTCTTTGCGACCCCATGAATCACAGCACGCCAGGCAATCTTCGTTTTCTGAATGTTGAGCTTTAAGCCAACTTTTTCACTCTCCTCCTTCACTTTTATCAAGAGGTTTTTAGTTCCATTAAAGCAAAATAAATTATGAGTATGCTAATTTTAAATTCTAGACCTCTACTCACTACTAATCTTCTTAAGATAGTCACATATTTCTGTATGCTTTAAATTCATTTAAGGTTTATAGGATAATTAGATACATTGAGCTGCTATTAAGTTTATATAACTGCACAGTCAAGAAGGTTATTCATTCAGGAGTGACATCACTTTGCCAACAAAGGTCCATAGAGTCAAAGCTATGATTTTTCCAATAGTCATGTATGGGTGTGAGAGTTGGACAATAAAGAAGGCTGAGCACCAAAGAACTGATAGCTTTAAATTGTGCTGTTGGAAAAGACTCTAAGAGTCCCTTGGACTGCAAGGAGATCAACCCAGTCAATCCTAAAGGAAATCAATCCAATATTCATTGGAAGGACTGATGCTGAAGCTGAACCTCCAATTCTTTGGCCACCTGATATGAAGAGTGGACTCATTAGAAAAGACCCTGATGCTGGGAAAGTCTGAAGACAGGATGAGAAGGGGGAGACAAAGGATGAGATGGTTGGATGGCATCACCAACTCATTGAACATGAGTAAGAGCAAGCTCTGGGATAGTGAAGGACAGGGAAGCCTGTCATGCTGCAGTCCATGGAGTCGCAGAATTGGACACAACTCAGTGACTGAACAACAAAAATTTAATTTGATTTTTTGGTTTAAAATCTGACTATGCCACAATTATTTTTAGCCTTCTCTATCTAGAAACACAAGATTCATGTGTCACTTTCTTTGACTCAGATAATTAAAACCTGAACTTCTCCAATAGCCTACAATAAAATGAAGCATTGTGCCTTCTTGTATCCCTCTAGCATTCTGAATTACCTCCTTATTATTTATATATTTATCTCCAATATGCCTTATTTTTGCTTTCTTAAGTTCTTCTATTTTCTAGACATGGTATGTGTACTGAATAAATTGTTAATAAAAACATTAGTTAATGGAGAAATTAGTTGGTACTGTGCTTGACAGTGCTGGAAGATGAAAGAAGGCTTTGGTAAAAATAGTAGGTTCATTAATTACAAAATAGTTTAATATTTTGCAGAGACTACAAGCACTATTCTTTTGGTCTTCTCTTCTGCATTTATAAGTTTAAAGCCTTATGATTCTTCTGTCTAAGGCCTTTTTCTAAGCCTGGTCCTTAGAATTCTCCAGTCATCTTTTCCCCTAACACAGTGGCCTAAGAGGCCACATATGCCAAATAACAAAGTAAGAGATGTGATGTGAATAAATAAGCATTTAGGTTTGAATGGATACTAAGATTGTTTATAACTGTTGTATAGTTTAACATATCTGACTAATAAAGAAATTGGTACCTTAAAGGGGAATGCTGCTACAAATTCAAAACTCACCCTAACGTGTAAGACAAGAGTATATGGTCAGATTGTGAGCAGTGAAGAAGCTGATGTTGTATGCTAGAAAGATTTTGATTCATGTTCAGTTCAGTTTAGGCATTCAGTCATGTTCAACTCTTTGCGACCTCATGGACTACAGCATGCCAGGATTCCCTGCCCATCACCAATACTCTTAGAACTTGCTCAAACTCAGGTCCATCGAGTCAGTGATGCCATCCAACCATCTCATCCTCTGTCATCCCCTTCTCCTCCTGCCCTCAGTCTTTCCTAGCGTCAGGGGATAAGGACAAGACAAGCATGTCTTCTGCTCTTGTCACTTCTGTTGAATATTATACTCAAGGGACTAACCAAATAAGTTAGACACACACACACACACACACACACACACACACACACATCTCACAAAACAGATTGTAAAGGAAGAAGTAAAACTATCTCTATTTCTCTATTTGCAAATGACTTAATCTTATACATAGAAAATCTTGAGAAATTCACTAAAAAATCTAGAATTAATAAATGAGCTTATCAAGGTTGCAAGATATAAGATAAATATATAAATATGAATTAAACTTCATGAAAATGAAATTTAAACAATTACATTTATAATAAATGTAGAAGAATAACATATTTAGGAATAAATTAACAGAAATGTAAAAATTTTACATTGAAAATTACAAAACATTGTTTAAGAAGCTAAATAAGACCTAAAATAAAGGATGCCCATCTTGTGTTTGTGGATCAGAAGATTTAATGACTTTAAAATGTGATATTCCCCAAAGTGTTCTATAGATTGAATGTGATCTCTTTCAAGATCCCATCTGGTTTTTGCAGAATTTAACAAATCAATCTTAAAATTAATATGGAAATCCAAAAGATCCAGAAGAGTCAAAAGATAGTGAAAAAAATAAGAAAGTTGAATTAACAGTTCCAAATTTTAAATTTACTATGAAGTGACAATAATCAATATAGTGTATTCTGGTATAATGATAGAAATATAGAACAATTGAATAGAATTCAGAGTATAGAAATAAACCTTTATCTTTATGTTCACTTGATTTTGAAAAGAGTGTTATGGAATTGCATTTTATAAGAAATAAACATTTGGCTTTTCAAATGGCCAAAATATACATTTCTCATGTCTTTGTCCACAGTTCTTGGCTCATAGCTCCCCAAATGACTGAAACTCCCAAAGTGTTGATTACAGGTGTCTTTTGATACATTAACGAGGTGACCTTTTGAAAGCATCTAAGAATGAGGCCTGATTGGGCTTTCCTGGTGGCTCCAGAGGTTAAAGTGTCTGCCTGCAATGTGGGAGACCTGGGTTCGATTCCTGGGTCGGGAAGATCCCCTGGAGAAGGAAATGGCAACCCACTCCAGTATTCTTGCCTGGAGAATACCATGGATGGAGGAGCCTGATGGGCTACAGTCCACGGTGTCGCAGAGTCAGACATGACTGANCTCCAGAGGTTAAAGTGTCTGCCTGCAATGTGGGAGACCTGGGTTCGATTCCTGGGTCGGGAAGATCCCCTGGAGAAGGAAATGGCAACCCACTCCAGTATTCTTGCCTGGAGAATACCATGGATGGAGGAGCCTGATGGGCTACAGTCCACGGTGTCGCAGAGTCAGACATGACTGAATGACTTCACTTTCAAGAATGAGGACTGATTGCTGAAGGAGCCAACAATGTGATTAAAGTGTTGGAATCTGATCCTATTTCAAGGGAAATAATGCCAAAATTTAGTTGAATTTTTGAATACTCACCTGGTATCTGGAGAACTGCTTGTTTTACAAGATCTATTTCAAATATTTTAAAATAAATAATCATAATAATGGAATCTCAATACTCTCCAGACTCTAAGGAATATATTTAGGAGTGAAACAGAAGATTTATTTTAAAATGTCAAAGTTTACAATATGCTGAAAATTACATTTTTGCAACTGTTTAAACTTGTGATGAGTTTGTAAGTCATTTCATAAGTATATGAGAGATTACTTTTAAAAATTCTTTAGGGGGTAATTAAGGAAAAAGATTTGAAAACCACTCATCTAAGCCATTATCTCTCACCAAAGTCTCTGCAATATCTTCTAGCATTCTTCCTGCCTGGCAGCGATTGCTCACTCAAAAATATTTTCAAAACATTTCAGCCAGTATGGCAGAAATTAGCACAATATTATAAAGCAATTATCCTTCAATTAAAATTAAATAAATTTTAAAAAGGGAAAATTGGAGTCAGAATGCTGCTGCTGCTGCTAAGTCACTTCAGTCGTGTCTGACCCTGTGTGACCCCATAGACGGCAGCCCACCAGGCTCCCCCGTCCCTGGAATTCTCCAGGCAAGAATACTGGAGTGGGTTGCCATTTCCTTCTCCAGTGCATGAAGGTGAAAAGTGGAAGTGAAGTTGCTCAGTCATGTCCGACTCTTAGCGACCCCATGGACTGTAGCCCACCAGGCTCCTGCATCCATGGGAGTTTCCAGGCAAGAGTACTGGAGTGGGGTGCCATTGCCTTCTCCGGAGACAGAATGATAGTGCTTAAATACAAAAATTCAATCCGGTCACTATTGATACAATGCAGTGGCTTCTCATTGTCTTTCCTTGTGAGCTTTTCCAGTGACTGTTGCCACTGCTGCCTTACCACTATCCCATGGAAACTGAACTAGAAGATATCTGAGCCTCATATCTCTGGGCCCTTTCTCAAGTTCTTTTCCCTTTCTGATTCATTCTCACTTCCAACCTCCACTTCCTCCTTCCACCATCTGCCCATCTCCTTTTCATAATCAACACCTAATCATCACTCTGGTCTTGGTTCTGAAATAAGCTGTGTCAGAAAATACTCCTTGGTCCTCCAATTATGAGTCAGAAATCCCCTTAATGTGTTGGCATAGCACATGACTTCAGATTTAGAAACAGAATTTATAATGGAAGCCAAACTTACTTGCTTACCTTGTTTTGGCTCCTTGAATCCTCGTATTTCATATGGTCAAATTTTTGCATGGTGGTATTTTTTGTTTTCTTATTTCTCCAGCTGATTTCTGACTCAAGTTTATAGACATATAAAGGTATCTTTCTAAAACAAGATCAAATGTGTAAATCTAGTAATAGGAGAAGATGGGCTAAGGCTAACTCCTAATTATTTCCTCATGCTCTGGCTTGGAAGAAATCCTCACCCTTTAGTATTCAAAATATACCACCCTCTACCAACAGTTTTTCTACTTTCATTTAAATTAGGTGACAATCTACAGAAAAAAAAAAAAAAGTTATCTATCATTTAGCACTAAGGCTCCAGTGCCTAGCATAGAATCTCATATATAGTGTGTGTTCTGCTGCTACTGCTGCTAAGTCACTTCAGTCGTGTCCGACTCTGTGTGACCCCATAGACGGCAGCCCACCAGGCTCCCCCATCCCTGGGATTCTCCAGGCAAGAATACTGGAGTGGGTTGCCATTTCCTTCTCCAATGCATGAAAGAGAAAAGTGAAAGTGAAGTCGCTCAGTCTGTCCGACTGTTAGCGACCCCATGGACTGCAGCCCACCAGGCTACTCCGTCCATTGGATTTTCCAGGCAAGAGTACTGGGGTGGGGTGCCATTGCCTTCCCCGAGTGTGTGTTCAATAAGTTGACATTAGGTGAATGAATAAAATCAGAACAAGACAATAAACATGAGTGATTTCTGATTCGTTAATTGTTGAAAATAGTTTTGAGGTCATATGTGCCTTGGATTGAGCCTTCAGTTTACTCTTTCACTAACATTTTCTGTGTGAGTAGGGCAATTCAACAAGGACTCAGCCTCAGTTTCTTAGGCTACTCTTTCATTTGCCACTCAATATGGAACCATTGTTTTTAATCTGAATGAGTGCATTCATTTGGAATCTTATCTAACTCTGCTTTTCCCCTGTCTTAGGGTCAGTTGTTTGGACAGTTCAATTTTTTTCAAGCCTGACTTTGCTCCTGTTATCCCTTGTAACAAAACACGCACAAGTTAAGGCAAACACAGAAAAGTTCAGCAAGAAATTCTAAAACTCAATTTTTCACATATATTTTCCCCATTAAGCTGAAAAAGTACTTCAGAGATATCATGAAATATAGGTAAGTTTGAAGACAGAGTAATGTTTACAACAACACAATGGAGAAAAGATACTGCAATGAATCACTGTTATTAAAAAAACTTCAGTAACTATTCAGTGAACTCACTGAAAAACTGACAGATATTAGATCAAATTCTCTTCAAAAACTATGTGAAAGAAAGTGTTAGTCGCTCAGCTGTGTCCAACTCTTTGCAGCCCCACATATTGTATCCTGCAAGGCTCCTCTGTCCATGGGATCTTCCAGGCAAGAATACTGAAATGAATTGCCATTACCTTCTTCATGAGATCTTCCTGACCCAGGGATCAAATGTGGGTCATCACACTACTGATGGATTCTTTAACATCTGAGCTACCAGGGAAGCCCATGAGAATTATCTTTTCAGGAGGAAACCAAGTGACTTAAAAAAAACAAATTTAGAAGGTTATGAAAATTAAAGGAAGATTTGACAGTAGTTTGGGAGACTTATAAGAACAGAATTAATGAAATAGTATTTGAATCTTTATATGAAGTTTATAGGCAAAAGTGGAGAATATTTTTTTCAGTGAGAAAGGAAGCAAAGACATATTACTTATGTTACCTAAACACAGGGACACAAAAAAACTGCCTTCTGAGTTATTTTACAACATTTGTTTTATCAATTTAATTTCAAATTTTATTAAAAATGTCATTATGACATGAATTTTTATGGCATCTTAATTTTAATAGTATTAAAAAGGGGAAATGTGCCATTTGGAGATTTAAAAAATATTATGCAAAAAAGATGATGTGATTTACAATATATTGATAAACATTTTTGAATAAATAAAATGAAACCTAAGAAATGTGATAAAAAGCTTGAAAACCAAGTACCAGTCCTACCTTGTACAGAAAGAACAGTGGTCCCAGATAGAGTTGGCCTAGATTAAAAATTAATATTTCTACCCAGTCTCATGGCATTTATGAAGTCAACTTTTCTGAATCTGTTTCCTCGTCTATGAAATGGTAACAAAATATCTTTCACATCAATCTTAGGAATAGCTGAGAAAGGTATGCGTATATGTATATATATTTATGCATATATATATACACAAAACAATTTTACAAATTAAAGCTTAATTTAACTAAAATGAGCATATAGTTCTATAGCAAGACTAACCCCAGAGAGTATAAGATGTGAAATGTTAAAGTCATATATCCTAGGGGGCTCACAAAATGTTGAACTTCCTTTTTGACTGGTTCTTTCATATGAATATCTGATCTTCTGTAAAATATAATTTAAAGCATTTACACATGCATACACATGCATGCAAATGCACACACACAGGCACTGCACATACACACACATATTAGTTAGGGCTTTCATCAGTAATGCACTGGAAAAGCAAAGTGCATAAGAAGGAAAGAAAAAAAGTGAAAAACAATGCATGCAAATTAAAGACCAAGTCATGTCTATTTGTAAGTCTTGTTTTTGCAAAAGTATTTGTTGATACACCAGGTACATGCAAGCTCTGTTAGTACCTTTCACTAAGAGCTTGATCCAAAAAGCTCCAATGTCCACCACTACTACAAGTCTATTTTTGAAAATTCAAGTACAGTTGATTTTCAATATTATATTATCTTTAGGCATACAGCATAGTCATTCGATAGTTTTACAGATTATACTCCATTAAAATTATTACAAAATAATGGCTATGATTTCCTGTGCTTATATACATATATCTTTCTTGCATATCTATTTTATATATAATAGTTTGTATCTCTTAATCCCATACTCCTATCTTGCTCCTCCTGCCTTCCCTCTCCCCACTAGTAAAAACTTGCTTGATTTTTATAGCTGTGAGTCAGTTTCTGTTTTCCTAATACTAAAATATTCATTTGTTATTTTTTAGATTCTTTATAAAGTGATATCATACAGCATTTATCTTTCTCTGACATTTGTCTGACTTTCTCTGACATACACACTAGGTTCATCCACATTGCTGTAAATGGCAGAATTTCATTATTTTTAAAGGCATAATATTCCATATATACAAGGTCTCCCCAGTGGCTCAGTGCGAAGGGATCTGCCTGCAATGCAGGAGACATTGGTTTGATCCCTGGGTCAGGAAGATTCCCTGGAGGAGGTCATCACAACCCACTCCAGTATTCTCCCCTGGAGAACTTCAGAATGGACAGAGGAAGGTGAAGGGATATAATCGACAAGATTACAAAAGTCGGACATGACTGAAGCAGCTTAGTGCACATTCTATATATATATACGTGTACATATACACACACACATATATCCATCCATCTGTCAATGGACACTTGGGTTGTCTCTATATCTTGACTGTTGTTAATAGTACTGTTATGAACACTGGGGTGTATGTATCATTTCAAATTAGTATTTTTGTTTGTTCCCAAGAATTATACACCCAGGAGTTACATACCCAGGAGTGGAATTGCTTGATCATATTGTTGCTCTATTATTAGTTTTCTGAAGAGCAGTCTACGCAAAGCTTTTGGAAATGACTTTGTAGCAAATCAGTTTCACTGCCTAATAAATACAATCCTAAGCAGAGTTCCAACTGGAATATTTCCCTCTTATGTTCTACATAAGTGATCTAGATCAATTGTCTAGATATTCTTGTTGAAGGCAATGGAAATGGATATAACCATTAACACTGAGTTTATCATCCTTATGCCAAAAAGAGAGAAATTTTAAAGCTAAAAATAAAAAAATGATAAAATGGGAGACTGGATGATTCATAACTGGTTTTGGTTTGCTGCTGCTGCTACTAAGTCGCTTCAGTCATGTCCAATTCTGTGCGACCCCATAGACGGCAGCCCACCAGGCTCCCCCATCCCTGGGATTCTCCAGGCAAGAACATTGGAGTGGGTTGCCATTTCCTTCTCCAATGCAGGAAAGTGAAAAGTGAGAGTGAAGTTGCTCAGTCGTGTCCGACTCTTAGCGACCCCATGGACCACAGCCTACCAGGATCCTCTGTCCATGGGATTTTCCAGGCAAGAGTACTGAAGTGGGGTGCCATCGCCTTCTCCATGGTTTTGGTTTAGTGCAGTGATATTGCAAAGATGAGTAGCCTCATCCGCAACTCCCATTAACAAATTTGTTTAGTTGTTTAGTTGCTAAGTCATGTCCAACTCTGCAATCCCATGGACTGCAGCCCACCAGACTCTTCATCCATGGGATTTTCTAGGCAAGAATACTGCCATTTTCTTCTTTAGGGGATCTTCCTGACACAGGGATCAAACCCACGGCTCTTGTGTCTCCTGCAGTGACAGGCAGATTCTTTACCACTGAACCACCAGGGAAGTCCTTACTTAACTCCAATTAATAAATGCTTTCAAATCAATTGGTATATATCTGAACCAACTATAATCTCATAGATCACTGAAGAATACAAAACTATCCATCTTATTTATTTAGATACAAACCTACTCCAGACAATCTTGTATTCTGATATCATCACTTTGGGTAATTTTGATTATGTCAGCTGAAATGGGAACAATAATAGATTCAGACTGTGTTTCTGCATCTTGTGAAAGCTTCTTCTAAAATACAAAGCACAATCAAGGAATAGATTGAAGGCTTTAACAAGTCCATTCTTTTTTATGATTCATAAAGAAGCAAAGCTTCTAGTTACTATTCACTTCTTTCACCCCCTTTTACTGCACTCTTTCTGGGGAGCCCCGTATGACATTGTTTGAGATATAGCTGATGCAATGGTTGAAAAATATTGAATCAACTCAGAGAAAAAATAATTCTGGACAAGCTCTCAGAAACTTTAAGCTGACAATCTTTTAAAAATAAGAAATGAACAATTAGATATGCTGTGTGTTGATTTCAAAATGAACAGTATAGGAAAGCATATCCACAGAAAGAATGTTCAGAAAAAAATATGCAAGTTGTGGGGTGCTTTTGTATAAAACACAATTTAATTTGAATAACTTTTAATTTTGTATTGGAGTATAGCCAGTCAACAATGTTGTGATATTTTCAGATGGACAACAAAGAACTCAGCCATACCTGTACATGAATGAATTCTCCCCTCTAGTCTGCCACATAACTTTGAGCAGTTTCCTGTGAAAAAGCAGCACTTATAATGCTAAAGTTGTTCCGTTCAGTTCAGTCGCTCAATTGTGTCCGACTTTGTGACCCCATGTATTGCAGCATGCCAGGCTTCACTGTCTTATAAAAATCCTCTGTCATCCCCTTCTCCTCCTGACTCTTTCCCAGTATTAGGGTCTTTAGTAATGAGTCATCAGGTAACCAAAATATTGGAGCTTCAGCTTCAACATCAGCCCTACCAATGAATATTCAGTATTGATTTCCTTTAGGATTGACTGGTTTGATCTCCTTGCAGTCCAAGGGACTCTCAAGAGTCTTCTCCAACACCACAGTTCAAAAGCATCAATTCTTCGGGGCTCAGCTTTCTTTTTCTTTCACATGCATACACGACTACTGGAAAAATCATAGCTTTAACTATATGGGCCTTTGTTGGTAAAGTAATGTCTCTGCTTTTTAATATGTTGTCTAGGTTTGTCATAACTTTTCTTTCAAGGAAGAAAAGCTGTAAGCATCAACAAATACGTAACTTTAAAATCACTCAGCAGAGTTGACTGGTTGATTGACTGATTCTTTACTGATTCATATATATTTCCCACTAAGAGAGTACTCTGTATCTCACAGGGGTGAAAATAGAGAAGTTCTTCCTAATTTGAGTTTGTTTTACTTTGATTGTACATGACCTGAAAATCAGGCTGAAAATTTGTTTGAAATTATTTATTTAATACTACAAATCATCTTTAAGTATTAACAATATTACAAAGATATTTATAAAATTACCTCTGTTTTCTTTCATACATCCCAACTAAGAGTTATTATTAGTAATTGTGAAACAAGAGTATAGATGGATAGATGGCAATTCATATGAAAAGGAGTGATTTTTCTCCTTTATAATTTTCCCTACTGTCTTTTTTCTTTTTCATATGCTCTAGATTCTGTATGTACTACAAAGCCATGATATAAATATATATATAGTTCAATTCAGTACAACTTAAGTAGGAACTTTATCTCTAAGAAGCCTTAAAGACTTACTGGCTACCAGACATGTAATACATCCAGCAAAAGCCTTGAAAAAAATAGAGGTTAATCAGAAAACTCTCTTTGAAATATTCTTCTTTGTATTATATTTGAATCTCTTTTAAAGAAAACTATGTGTGGTCAGATTAGTGTTTTTCATAAATTCCAAAATAGCATTCTAATCTCTTGACTCAGTCAAACAGGTGAGCTCTATATGCTAACTCTCATAATTTATTCACATATTTATTTGTTCATCATATATGCTTTGGTACTTCCAAAAGGACTTTGTTACAGCTTATATAGTCAATGAAGATTTTAGCACAGTAATAGAAGAATGAGATCCTAATATGAAGGATGTCATGTAAACTTGCTTAGGGGACATTACTTATTAACTGAATGGTATTATAATGGAGAATAAACAAAAAGTAAAATCTCTAACACTGAACATTAGGAAAAATTTTGATGTTACAGAAATATCATTGTGAAAAAAATAATTTAAAAGAATATCAGATGCATTCTTCAGATAAAAATTCTTATCTTAAATTCTGATGTCAAATTGCAGCTGTATGAATTCATTCTATCAAGCATAAAGCTTCTTCTCCAATGACAATGTATCCGTTGAGTTGAGAAGTTTAGAAGGTCTGGAGAAACAGCTCACTCCTTCAGGCTATAATTCTACTGCTCCCTTTTTAGGAATGTTCCTGTGACATGAATAGTAAGATATAATTCTAGTTGTTATTCACATTATTAAGTCATTGCTTTTAAATTTTTCCCTAAGATCTTTGAGAACATTAAAATGATTTTTTAGTTCATATTTTGAGCTGGCATAAATAATGTCACTCAATGCTTGAAAGTGACACAGACCAAAGATGGAGTACGCACTAGTAAATTCAATTTTCACTCTGAAATATGCATGTAGAAAACAAAAGTGAGAGCTCTAGCAGATCTAAATTACTTTGTTAGAAATATTGAAAAAAAAAACTGCTTGGTGGGGGATGATACATAGGAAGAAAGTAAGTGAATATTTAAATTTATAAGGAAACCTAACTGGAAGCATGTGAATTTAAGTTGTTAACATTCTCATTCCCAATCTTTGCCATATTTTCTTTTCTTTTTTTTTGGGTCAATTATTGGTAGATTTGCTCTCTTTTTATATCAATTATAAAATATCCTTATGTTTTTCTAACTTCTGTTACAGTGCCAGTGCTAAAGTAATCTCTTCTATCATCTATATAGTAAATCTTTTCCATTGATTTATTTGCTGAATTCATGTTATTTAGATAAGGCTCTAAAATTATCACATAATTCAGTTTCCCCAGTTAACTCAATCTGTGTAGAATTATTTTGACTGCCTATTTGGAATACTTGATTTCCATTCTACTCAAATGCACTTTTGATGTGTTTCTTTAGAACTCAAACTTAGCCACTCTATTCTTAACAAAGTAATAAATAGGTAGCTATATCTATTTATAATTTGTCTCATACACAATTACACATGGCACAGACTCAATACTTTTAAAAAAAAATAATCACCTATATTGACTCATATATGACAAAGATATAATTTTTATGCTAAAATAAAATGGTGGGCTTTATTAACACATTTTAATTGTTTTTCTAGTGATAACATTTTAATAAATGTGCATATTGGTATACCCATTTCTCTCTTTAAGTTATATTTTATTCTGTCAACAAAACACATTAAAAAAGTAATTTTGCTTTGAAACAAATAGTAATATCTACAAGCAATTTTACCAAATCTGTGCTCTTTATTCTCTCTATTTTACCAATTGTTAGGCACTATGATCATCATTATTTTTCTCCATGTAGCATCTATTACATTTCTGTCTTTTGCTGGGCCAATTTAATCCTAACCAGCCTCCCATATGAGCAATAGAAATTCATACAACCTCTGTTTCAACTTTAATACATTTACTCCTGTTTCTTCCTCAGTTATAAACTGTGGAAAATTTTGTTTTTAAGTCATATAAGCACAACACTTGTTTTCAGCACATCGATTGATGCATGACTAGCTCTCTTAAGGAAGAATTAAGTTTATATTGATATTTAGCATGTCTCAAGGGGCGCCCATTTCCTTGTCAATGCTCATGGATGATATCTTCCGACATTATAGCTCTGTGGCTAAGATCTAAGAGTTTGATACGTTTTGAATCACAGAGAAGTAGTTTTCTTTCGTTGAAATTTATATTCTTAAGAATCTTTAGATAGCTAATTTAAAGATGCAAAAGCAATTCATTAAAAAAAATTTCCACTGAGCTAACAAATTAATTACATGAGGAATATTACATCTGAATTAAGAATTCTACAATTAAGGGGAAAATTGCTGAAGTTTTTTTTATAATTTTTGAATTTTTAACCATGTATGCTTTGAAGCTTGTTTTTCTACAGGTAGGTATGTCTGAATAGAAAGCTGTTAAGCTGTAAAATTCAATCATTAAAAACTCAGTTTTCAGCTGCAAAAATTAGGGATTAGTCACAATTTTTATGAACTCATCTATAATTTCATGTTATCTTAGATGAGGGACAAGACAGACAAATTCTAAATAATCTTCCTCTTGGATTACTAAAAATATTTTCTTCATTACTGCATGAAGCATCTATTTAAGTTAAATCTAAATAAAAGGAGGCATTAATCTATAAGAGTTAACATTTCCATAGGTGAGGGCTATATCC
>SJYX01004684.1:94846-144754 GCA_006410675.1 Oreotragus oreotragus
AGGTGAGGGCTATATCCTACTGCAATAAAAAAAGAGAAAATTACTAGATTTATTATTGTTTGCAGTTAGCAACTTCAGAATAACCACTATGCTAAAGAATTTTCTTTTTTCCTCCAGAAATGATTAAAATATGTCATTTATTTAAAAATCAACAGTATTTGGCATTCATGCTCTTCTGCAAAGGTCTCATCCAAATATATCCATGTAAACATTTGGCCATGTTTTCTCTCTTCTAGCTGAGTGTTCTGGCACAAATAACCAGTTCTCTCAATATTTTTATTATTGTTTCTGCTTAGTCCTACTCCCCTCAATAATTTTCTTATGTACTCAACATCTTAAGTTCCAAAGAAAAATGCACAATTTCAGGTCATCTTTAAAAAATGATATAAAGCCAGCGTCAATAAGACACATTCTTTTTGGCTTGGATCTCTAGTTATGTTGTAGGTCACTTATTTCTAAATATACAGTTTTATATATTTTGTCATTTATTATAGCTTCATCACTGAGTCGTGTCCAACTCTTTGTGACCCCATGGACTATAGTTCTCTAGGCTCCACTGTCCATGGGATTGTCCAGGCAGGAATACTGGAGTGGGTTGCCATTTCCTGTTCTAGGGGGTCTTTCTGACTCAAGGACTGAACCCTCATTGCCTGCATCTCCTGTGTTGGCAAGTGGATTCTTTACCACTGAGCCAACTGGGAAGCCATGTGGCTATATTATCATAGTTATTAACATTATCATAGCTAATAATATGTTTATATAGCTATGAATATGTAAAAACATGGAATCCACTCACTGATGTTTTAAATATGTAATGTGGGAGACCTGGGTTTGATCCCTGGGTTGGGAAGATCCCCTGGAGGAGAGCATGGCAACCCTCTCTAATATTTTTGCCTGGAGAATCCCAATGGACAGAAAGAGCCTGGCAGGCAACAGTCCATGCAGTCACAAAGAGTTGGACATGACTGAGTGACTAAGCANACTGATGTTTTAAATATGTAATGTGGGAGACCTGGGTTTGATCCCTGGGTTGGGAAGATCCCCTGGAGGAGAGCATGGCAACCCTCTCTAATATTTTTGCCTGGAGAATCCCAATGGACAGAAAGAGCCTGGCAGGCAACAGTCCATGCAGTCACAAAGAGTTGGACATGACTGAGTGACTAAGCACAGCACACAACATTTCTACTGTCTCACTATAGTTCATTTCACTATTACTATTATGAATTAACTATGTGAGTGAAGAAGACCTTATTATCAATATGTTAATGACAAATATTCACCAACTATTTACAATATATCAGGCAATGTGCTAAATGCTGGGGATATGGACATAATCAGAACAAATGTTCCCAAAGAGTCTGAAAATATGTTGAACATTATTTAAAATAATTTAAAATATTTTTATTATTTTTATGCCTACTGTTGACATAACAGCATCTGCATAAGACATACTATTTTTTTTTCTTAAAATAACCACAGCACATTTGCTGGACAGAATATTTGTTGAAGTTTTAAATCACCAAATGTTTTTACATTAATTTTCTAAATAATAATGAAAACAAACAAACAAACAAACAAAAAACTCTATTCATTCCAATCACCTGAACTTGCCATTTCAACACAGTCTTTGTAAAAAATTACTAGAAAATACACTCACTGATTGGTAGAAGTGGTAAGGAAGGGGCTGCGAGTTGGAAAGATAACTAAATCCTGGTAGCCAGACATGTTCCCTAAGGCATATGTCAAAGTTGATCTCTCTGAGAGGTTGGCATTTTTGACATGACAATCAAATCTCCAGGTACAGTCATACTTTAGGTCCAGCTACATCCCAACTCATCCTTCCTATCATTTACTTGTATAGCCTTGAGTCACATGATATCATATCCCTCCAAAAAATCTCCTCTTTTTCCTAACTAGTTTGAGATCTTTGACACTATTTTGCAATAACTTTAAATGAAGTGTTCACATGAGTAATGAAGTTAGTAAAAGAATAATCTATAAAAATACCACTATGTTTTACTCTTGAAACTAGTATATTATAAATCAACCAAATTTCAAAGAAAAGAAGAAAATATCTACTACTACAGGATTCATCTTGCATTTGATAAGTACAATTAACATAACAAACATTCTACCCAAAATCTATTCATTTGATAGTGTGACTTAAACAATAATGTCTTAGCACTAATAAAATGCGGTAACATCAATTCATGTGAATATTCACTGTATACAGACTATTGAACACCTACTTTGTTCATGGCACTGTACTAGACACTGAGAATGCATGTGCCCTTTCTCTTTTTCAATCATATACAGAAGACTCCCCTGGTTAATATCAGTTTTCCTCCTGAAGGAGGTAAGGAGAAAAAGGTTCTAAAAGCATATCCCCAACAAAAGAATTTAAAAATTACTCTTATCATTAATTCATATTTTAGAGAAATCAATAATGAACTAATTAATATAAATTTAGTGAAAACATTAGTCATCAGACTACTCAGTAAAAAGCTGAGTAGATGTAATGGATGTCTTGTAAAATTTATGTATTACTTCAAGTAGCATTTTTTTCCTTATCCATTAGTCAGACTTTGCATACTTGAGCAAAGTGACCTTTTCTATTTATAGATGATTTCTTTTTCAAATTAAACTTGATTGTCTTCTATTATTCGTAAATAAAAATAAATTTTCAATTTTGCACTGCCTCCACTATGCCCATTTTAATTAAAATGAAAGAAAGATGAACAAACCTATGAACATAGACTTTCAAATGTCATTGATTATATACAAATATTGACATTGGAAGATTCCTTCAGAGTGCCAAGAAAAGTTAGTAAAATTAAGAGGATATGGAGGAGAAGCTTTGATCTCTTATTCTTGAAGCTAGAGTTTTAGTAATCTCCAACTCCCAGTTTTCCCATCTTCAAAATGAGGATCTCATAGTCTTCTCAGTTCAGTTCAGTCTCTCAGTCATGTCTGACTCTTTGCAACCCCATGAATCGCAGCACACCAGCCCTCCCTATCCCTGTCCATCACCAGCTCCCAGAGTTCACTCAGACTCACATCCATTGAGTCGGTGATGCCATCCAGCCATCTCATCCTCAGTCATCCCCTTCTCAACCTGCTCCCAATCCCTCCCAGAATCAGAGTCTTCTCCAATGAGTCAACTCTTTGCATGAGGTGGCCAAAGTACTGGAGTTTCAGCTTTAGCATCATTCCTTCCAAAGAACACCCAGGGCTGATCTCCTTCAGAATGGACTGGTTGGATTTCCTTGCAGTCCAAGGGACTCTTAAGAGTCTTCTCCAACACCACAGTTCAAAAGCATCAGTTCTTCGGCGCTCAGCTTTCTTCACAGTCCAACTTTCACATCCATACATGACCACTGGAAAAACCATAGCCTTGACTAGACAGACCTTAGTCGGCAAAGTAATGTCTCTGCTTTTGAATATACTATCTAGGTTGGCATAACTTTCTTTCCATGGAGCAAGCATCTTTTAATTTCATGGCTGCAATCATCATCTGCAGTGATTTGGGAGCCCCAAAAAACAAAGTCTGACACTGTTTCCACTGTTTCCCCATCTATATCACAGGAAGTGATGGGACCATATGCTATGATCTTCATTTTCTGAATGTTGAGCTTTAAGCCAACTTTTTCACTCTTTTCTTTCACTTTTATCAAGAGGCTTTTTAGCTCCTCCTCACTTTCTGCCATAAGGGTGGTGTCATCTGCATATCTGAGGTTATTGATATTTCTCTCGGCAATCTTGATTCCAGCTTGTGCTTCTTCCAGCCCAGCGTTTCTCATGATGTACTCTGCATAGAAGTTAAATAAGCAGGGTGACAATATACAGCCTTGACGTACTCCTTTTCCTATTTGGAACCAGTCTGTTGTTCCATGTCCAGTTCTAACTGTTGCTTCTTGACCTGCATACAAGTTTCTCAAGAGGCAGGTCAGGTGGTCTGGTATTCCCATCTCTTTCAGAATTCTCCACAGTTTATTGTGATCCACACAGTCAAAGGCTTTGGCATAGTCAATAAAGCAGAAATAGATGTTTTTTCTGGAACTCTCTTGCTTTTTCTTCTAGAGAGGATTAAATTACATTATTTATTTAAGCATGATCTCAGCGTAAACCTTTTTCTTTCCAGTTGTGTTTATTAACTATCTATCCCTTTTCAGTGTGCACCTCTGAAGTTTACAGTCATCGCCATGTTTCACAACTACACTGAAGAAAACATTTTACAAATATTTTTAAGCTTTTTAAAGTATCTTTTTCTGCCTCATTAAGGAAGTTATCCTTGATGCTCACCGCTAATTTTGCTAGAGCCTGATTTCTATGCACTTATTACACCTGCTTGTTGTTGTTCACTAGCTAAGTTGTGTCTGACTCTTTGTGTCCCCATGAACTACAGCACACCAGGCTTCTCTGTCCTTCACTGTCTTCCAGAGTTTGCTCGAACTCATTTCCAATGAGTCAGTGATGCCATTCAACCATCTCACACTCTGTCACCTGCTTCTCCTATTGCCCACAGTTTTTCCCAGCATCAGGGTCTTTTACAAAGAGTACTTATATCTTTACAAGTATTAACTTTATCCAGTAAAGTTTCTGTTATCTTCTCTCCTCTTTTTAATAGATAATTTTGTTCATGGAAACAAGCAATATATATCCCTTTGTATATTAGAAGGGGCTTAATAAACATTTGCTGAATTAATACATGTGGTCCCTGACCTCAACAGATTCACAATCATGTAGGACGGTATACATGTCTATTACACATGAATATAACATTGGTCCATCAGTTAGATTGTACCATAGTATCCGGTATATATAAATCTATTTAGTCTACATGAATATAAACTCTTTGATGGGAAGGTTCATGTTATACTCATCTTTGTATCCCTAAAGTCTGGTATAGTGGCTAACACATGTGAAAGATTTGCCAAATTTGCTTCTTCAGTTCAAGAGAATTTTGTGTGTTTGTACACACACACACACACACACACACACACACACACACACACACATAAAATGGGCACTTAGAAGTTGGGAAGAAACTGCTATTAGCTTTGGACTCAAAATAATTCAAGGAATTAAAGAGGCAACTAAATGTATCACTTGAATATTCTATACAGTCCGGACAACCATTGATAAATGACCCTTGTTTCTGTGAGCAAGATTAATTGAAATTAAAATATTTTATAAACAATTACACTGGATAAACATAAAAGGTTTAGGCACAGTGGCATAGAGCTTTGATGAGTAAAATAGAGAGCAATAAATTGGCCTGAGAAATATAGCTGATGTATCAGAAAAAAGTAAATTTATAGGTTAGATTGAAGAACAAAGCCAAGAGTGGAGTTAATTCATGTTTAAGATCTGTCAAATGATGAGAGAATAGCATTTAAACATGTATATTACCATATGTGACATAGATCACCAGTCCAGGTTCAATGCATGAGACAGGGCACTCAGGGCCAGTGCACTGGGATGACCCTGAGGGATGGGATGGGGAGGGAGATGGGCGGATGTTCAGAATCGAGGGACACATGTACACCCATAGCTGATCCACGTCATTGTATGGCAAAAGAACACTACAGTATTGTAAAGTAATTAGTCTCCAATTAAAATAATTAATTAAAAAACACAGGGAACTATATTCAGTGTCTTATAATAACCTATAGTGGAAAAGAATATGAAAAAGAATATCTAGATCTATCTATCAATCACCTATCTATATATAAAACTGCATCACTTTGCGATACACCTGAAACATTGTAAATCAACTCTACTTCAATAAAAAATAAAGAATGATTAAAACAAGCAAAAAAAAAAGTCAATTGATAGTGTCCAGGAGAAATATCAATAACCTCAGATATGCAGATGACACCAACCTTATGGCAGAAAGTGAGGAGGAGCTAAAAAGTCTCTTGATGAAAGTGAATGCAGAGAGTGAAAAAGTTGGCCTAAAGCTCAACATTCAGAAAACGAAGATCATGGCATCCAGTCCCATAACTTCATGGGAAACAGATGGGGAAACAGTGGAAACAGTGTCAGACTTTATTTTGGGGGGCTCCAAAATCACTGCAGATGGTGATTGCAGCCAGGAAATTAAAAGACGCTTAATCCTTGGAAGAAAAGTTATGACCAACCTAGATAGCATATTCAAAAGCAGAGACATTACTTTGCAAACAAAGGTCCTTCTAGTCAAGGCTATAGTTTTTTCTGTGGTCATGTATGGATGTGAGAGTTGGACTGTGAAGAAGGCTGAACGCTGAAGAGTTGATGCTTTTGAACTGTGGTGTTGGAGAAGACTCTTGAGAGTCCCTGGACTACAAGGAGATCCAATCAGTCCATTCTGAAGGAGATTAGCCCTGGGATTTCTTTGGAAGGAATGATGCTAAAGCTGAAACTCCATCACTTTGGCCACCTCATGCGTAGAGTTGACTCATTGGAGAAGACTCTGATGCTTTGAGAGATTGGGGGCAGGAGGAGAAGGGGACGACAGAGGATGAGATGGCTGGATGGCATCACTGACTCAATGGACGTGAGTCTGAGTAAACTCCATGAGTTGGTGATGGACAGAGAGGCCTGGTGTGCTGCGATTCATGGAGTCACAAAGAGTCGGACACAACTGAGTGACTGAACCGAACTGAACTCCATGTGGAACTCATGTGTCTATCTGAAAATCAAACAAGATAGCCATAAAGATTCTCATCCAAATGTTACTATGTACTGCCCTTTATGTTAATATGTAATGACAAATATAATTTTAAATTACTTAACTATTTTACATAATGTTATCAAATGTTTTTGAGCAGGAATAATTGTCCAAGAATACTGTGATTTGAGGATAGATAAATTGAAAGATAAAGCAGAGATCAAATGACTTGCAATCATCTTTTTTATGTTCACTGAAACAGAGGTACTATCACTTTCAACAGATGAGGACAACACAAGTTATTTTTTTTCAAAGATAATATTATGTTCAGATTTTCCACAGTCTGACAAATCTTCTTTTTGGTAGTGATTAAAGTTCTTATTCTTTACTTGTATTACCTCTCTGTATTATTTTCCAACAGAATCCTCCAAGGTAAGGTCCAAATTCAAATTATAGAAAATACAAAACTAGTAAATAATAAATAAATTTTATATTCATGATCATTTCACAGAATACATTTCCTCAGTAGTAAGTACCTCTGAATTTTCTCCTAAAATTGTCCCACCATAGATGATCATTGTTTATCATGATTTCAAAGCATTTTAAAAATTATAATAAAAGTTAATTCCTGGGGTCAAGTAAAGGGAAAATTTGTAGTTTTCTATATTCTTACCTATCTATTCTGTAACTTGGGTGCCTCTTACTGATTTACTTAAGTCCACTTAATTCACCTCTTGGTTGCCTACTCACCCAGTTCTTCAATAGATTTCTCTTTGTTTGTCACCCAGCTTCTCTTGTTGCCAACTAATATATCATCCTCCATCTGTTTAAATTTCTATGTTCTTTCTGGCACATCTCCATCTCCAGATTCCCTCCCAGCCACCTACCTTGCTGCCCTTCCATCTGCTAGCATGACTAGTGTCTTATTAACCTGTTCCCAACCTAAACTGTCTCCAAATTTCTACTAATTTCATCAAAAGTTTATCTCTTAAAGAATTTTGTGATGGCAATAATTATTTATAATCATACAATCATGGAGCAGAAAGGGAAGTTAAAAGCCAAAACATTCAAGTAAGCGTTAACATTTTAACTCTTTCACCTGTTAAATTTATTTACTGTTCTCAGCTTCTTTCACTGATAATGTTTTGAAGGAATAATGCACACTTATGAAATATATCACAAATGTCTTTTCACATATATTCTTTTGCACACTGCTTCTGTATGGCTCAGTTCTTCTTAGTCTTGTGGTTAAGTGCATTTGTCTTTACTCCAAAGATTTGAACTCACTGATTACTAACAACATTTTCTTAAAGACCACATTCTCAAGACAATTCAATTAAGTATTTTATGCTTAATGTAGCAGAAATATTTTTGTTTAGGATGAGATATAGTTGCCTGCTGCTGCTGCTGCTGCTGCTAAGTCACTTCAGTCATGTCCGACTCTGTGCGACCCCATAGACGCCAGCCTACCAGGCTCGTCTGTCCCTGGGATTCTCCAGGCAAGAACACTGGAGTGGGTTGCCATTTCCTCCTCCAATGCATGAAAGTGAAAAGTGAAAGTGAAGTTGTTCAGTCTTGTCTGACTCTTTGCGACCCCATGGACTGCAGCTTACCAGGCTCCTCCATCCATAGGATTTTCCAGGCAAGAGTACTGGAGTGGGGTGCCATTGCCTTCTCCGATATAGCTGCCTACTGAATGTCAAAGATGTTATGTAAACAACACTAGCATTGAATAATTACAGTTTCAGAATTTGATATTTAAGGAGCATAAGGTGGCATTTCCTTATGATATTGATTTAGTTGCTTGATGTGTGTGTGTATGTGTGAGTGTGCTCAGTCCCTTCAGTCACGCCCAACTCTTTGCGACCTTGTGTAATATAGCTTGCTAGACTTCTCATCTATAGGATTCTCCAGGAAAGATTATTGGAGTGAGTTGTCATGCCCTCCTCCAGGGGAATCTTCTTGAACCAGAGAACAAACCCCCATCTCCTGCATTTAGTGCACTCAGGAAAATTCTTTACCCACTGAGACACTTGTACTTATTTTCATGTAGCAGATATAACATACTACCAGTTACAAATACCTGAGAAAAGAAGTGAAAGGCAAAGGAGAAAGGGAAAGATATACCCAGATGAATGCAGAGATCCAAATAGCAATGACAGATTAAAAAAAGCTTTCTTAAGTGAACAATGCAAAGAAATAGAGGAAAACAGTAGAATAGGAAAGACTAGGGATTTCTTCAAGAAAATTAGAGACACCATTAGGGAACATGTCATGCAAAGATGGGTACAATAAAGGACAGAAACAGTAAGGATCTAACAGAAGTAGAAGATATTAAGAAGAAGTGGCAAGCATACACAGAAGAACTATACAAAAAAAAAAAAGTTTTAATGACTTAGATAACCTTGATGGTATGGCCACACACCTAGAGTCAGACATCCTGGAGTGTGAAGTCAAGTGAGCCTCAGGAAGCATTACTATAAATAAAGCTAGTGGAGTGATGGAATTTCAGCTGAGCTATTGCAAATCCTAAAAGATAATGCTCTGAAATGCTGCACTCAATATGTATGCCAGCAAATCTGGAAACCTCAGCAGTGGCCACAGGGCTGGGAAAGGTCAGTTTTCATTCCAATCACAAAGAAAGACAATGCCAAAGGATGTTCAAATAACTGTGCAAGTATGCTTGTTTCATGTGCTAGCGAGGTAATGCTCAAAATCCTTCAAGCTAGACTTCAACAGTATGTGAACTGAGAATTTCCAGATATATAAGCTAGATTTAGAAAAGGCAAAGAACCAGAGATCAAATTGGCAACATTCGTTTGATCATAGAAAAAGTATAAGAATCCAAGAAAAACATCTACTTTTGATTCATTGACTTTGCTAAAGCCTTTGACTGTGTGGATCATGACAAACTGTGGAAAATTCTTAAAGAGATGGGAATACCAGACCATCTTATCTTCCTCCTGAGAAACCAATCTACAGGTCAAGAAGCAATAGTTAGACTCAGATATGGAACAATGGACTGGTTCCAAATTGGGAAAGGAGTATGTAAAGGCTGTATATTGTCACCCTACTTATTTATCTTCTCTGCAGAGTACATCATGCGAAACGCCAGGCTGGATGAATCACAAGTTGGAATCAAGACTGCTGGGAGAAGTATAAACAACCTCAGACATGCAGGTGATGCCACCAATCATAATGACAGAAGAGAAGCCTCTTGATGAAGGTGAAAAGGAGGGTGAAAAAGCTGGGTTAAAACTCAATATTCAAAAAATGAAGGTCATGGCATCCAATCCCTTCACTTCATGGAAAATAGATTGGAAAAAAATGGAAACAGTAGCAGATCTTATATTCTTGGTTTCCAAAATCCCTGTGGATGGTGACTGCAGCTATGAAATTAGAAGATGCTTGCTCCTTGGAAGAGAAGCTATGACAAATCTAGACAGCATATTAAAAAGCAGTTAAATCACTTTGCCAACAAAGGGCCATCTAGTCAAAGCAATGGCTTTTCCAGCAGTCATGTACAGATGTGACAGTTGGACCATGAAGAAGGTTGAGTGCTGAAGAATTGATGCTTTCAAAGTGTAGTATGTGAGAATACTCAAAATAAATAAATACAAAAAAAAAAAAACTAAAAACAGTTACCACATGAAAAAAAAAAAAATCTCTTGGACAGCAAGGAAATCAAACCAGTCAATTCTAAAGAAAATCAACCCTGAATATTCATTGGAAGGACTGATGCTGAAGCTGAAGCTCCAATACCTTGGCCATCTGATGTGAAGAGCCCAACTCTTTGGAAAAAGACCCTGGTGCTGGAAAACATTGAAGGCAAGAGAAGAGGATGAGATGGCTGGATGACCTCACTGACTCAATGGACTTGAGTTTTAGCAAACTGCTGGAGACAGTGAAGGACAGGGAAACCTGGCATGCTGCAATCCACGGGGTCACAAAGAGTTGGACACTACTTAGTGACTGAACAGCAACAAGTTAAGGCAGACTCAGGAAAATATGTAAAACTTTAGACCTGTACACCTTGTTATGAGACTAAAAGCGAATTGTCCACTTACATTTCTAAAACAATATCCTTCCTCTTCTAACCACATCTTAGAAGATAACTGACATGAGGTTCACTGAGAAATTTCCCTTAAATTAAATAGTATTGTAATGGAGCAGGATGTATAGGATCTTTCAAGACAGGCATTTCCACATATCCTCTGCTTTAGCGCCTGTCTGGAGTACCCTTAGATTACAGGATCTGATGCACATTTCCTGAGTTGTTTTACAGATGTGAAAACCCTCCCTGTCCACATTAAATAGAAGATATTAACTACTTGATGAGAATGGGCACATAACCCCCAAGCCTACTGGAGCCTGAAGATTGATAATATTAACTCCTGTGATACTATCCTGTGATTAATATCTCACTATCAGCAAATCAGAGAATTGTGCATGAGTTGATCACATCTCTATAATCCCCCTCCCTCCCCTGGCTTTTAAAAATGCTTTGCTACTCACTGTTGGTGCCTTCAAACTGGAGGAAGGGTTTCCTCCAGAAGCTGAGAACTGCATTCAGCTGACAGCTAGCAAAGAAAATGGGACCTTAAGTCTAAATGGAACAGAATTCTGCCAACATCTTGCATGAACTTGGAAGTAGATTCACCTCATAGTCTTCAGAAAGGAATGTAGTCCAGCCAACACCTTGATTTAAGCCTTATGACGTTCAAGTAGAGAATCAGGTGAGCCAACTGTGCCTGGACTTCCAACTACAGAACTATGAGCTAATTTATTTGTGATTTTTTTAAAAAAATGTTTTGTTGAACCCTTCAGGGAGGTCTAGATTTGGAGGAACATAAATCACCTGTTTCCTGGCACAGTGTAGTCTAGTGAAGTCGCTCAGTCATGTCTGACTCTTTGTGACCCCATGGATTGCGGCCTACTGGGCTCCTCTGTCCATGGGATTTTCCAGGCAAGAGTACTGGAGTGGGTTGCCATTTCCTTCTCTACGGGATTTTCCCAACCCAGGGATTGAACCCAGGTCTCCCACATTGTAGGGAGAGGCTTTACCATCTGAGCCACCAGGCAATAAACCTTTCTCTGCTCCAAACTCCCAACATTTTGGTTTGCTTGGTTTCACTGTGCATTGGGCACACAAACTTGCTCTAACAGTGTAGCATTTTAATAAAAAGGTAATGATTTGAGAAAGACTTGACTGATTTATCTTAAACACTAGGACTACAATATTTCTATAGATGTCAATTAACATTAAAGATGCTCATTTTTTCAAGTTTGTTTTAATATATTTTATTATTACCTAGGTATGGTAAAGCCAACAGATCTGGTGATGATAGTCATTGGAAAAAATAGTTTGTTACACTTACAAATCCTGAGAAGGCAGCATATGCCTGGGAACATACAGGGAATTGTGGGAATAATGAGGGTTTGGTCAGAAGGCAGTGGGAGAAGGGCAACATTGGGCATGAGCCTTTACAGTATTATGCTTTTCTCAGTAAGGATGCAAGATAAAAGTGGATGTGGGATTGGCAAGTTTGAATTATTTCAGAGAGCCCTGGGGCATTGTGGGCTTCCCTTGTGGCTCAGCTGGCAAAGAATCTACCTGCAATGTGGGAGACCTGGGTTCGATCCCTGGGTTGGGAAGATCCCTTGGAGAGGGGAAAGGCTACCCACTCCAGTATTCTGGCCTGGAGAATTCCATGGTCTGTATAGTCCATGGGGTCGCAAAGAGTTGTACACAACTGAGTGACTTTTACTTTCACTGGGGCATTGTGGCTGTACTTAGTGATCTACTCTAAGTATTCCTCCCTGGAGCAATTTGGAAGAAAGAAGTGGCTAGATGTGAGAACTCTAATAAAGAGGGTAGTTGAAGGCAGGGCTTTAGAATGATGGGTTTGTACTTGAAAAGGGAATTTGAGGGCCAATGGCTTACTAACTCCCATTATTGGCTCACTTTGAGAGCCACAGCCCCTCCAGGGTCAGCAAGGCAAAGCACTAGAATACAGACAAAAATGTTCGGTTAATATAATACTTAATTCAGGATAGGCAACCATTAATAAGAAAAGTTGAGAATTCATCTGATTCAGAGGTTTAGAAATATCTTTAGCATTGAATGCCTCCAGTATGACTAAATAATGTCTGTGAGTGTCCTGCCCATTGATTGTTAGATCTATGTCTAAACTTTTATTCTGCAGGTTAAAGTCTTAATAACCAGCTCCCACCTTGTTTATTCTCAGTTCCATCTATCCAATTCTTCTATTCAGTCCTGACACAAGGATATATAGTATTAATTTTCATTTCCATGTGTTTATGGATATAATTCTCTTGGACTCCATTTAAAAATGCTGAGCCTAGTTCCTTCTTTCTCTTGTGACACTGAACCATTTAACAAAATATTTCTGGACTGGTGCTATGCTCTAATTTTTTCCCTGCATTTGAATTGTTTCACTGAACGCATAGCCCTTCATCTTTTTCTGCATCTAAAGCAAATATTGAGCAAAAGAACACAAGAAGACCTTAATAAATTCTTCTTCATTGCACTGAGTTGTCTTGTATGGTTTTAGAAACAATAAATAATGGGGTAAATGGGTAAAATGTTGATTTATAATCAGAGGAAATAAATTGGTGAAACATGCATGAAGCTGTGTTAAAATGACACAACCACTGGAGTCAGCTCCTAAAAGCATATATAAAAGGAAAGTGCTTCATAAGTTATAATTTCTTAGGGAAAATATTTTAAGGAGGAACTAAGTTTATCATTTTCTCCAATGGAAGAGAAAAGAATATGAATTCTCTTGGTATCATTCTTTGTTATAAATTTATATTTGCAAAAATTTTCTGTGTGTTAAAAGTTATTAATACCTCTCTAGATATTAAAGAAATCTACAGAGGATTCAGTTCAGTTCAGTTCAGTCACTCAGTCATGTCTGACTCTTTGGAACCCCACGAACTGTAGCACGCCAGGCCTCCCTGTCCATCACCAACTCCCGGAAGCCACCCGAACCCATGTCCATTGAGTCGGTGATGCCATCCAACCATCTCATCTTCTGTTGTCCCCTTCTCCTCCTGCCTTCAATCTTTCCCAGCATCAGAGTCTTTTCAAATGAGTCAGCTCTTTGAATTAGGTGGCCAAAATATTAGAGTTTCAGCTTCAAAATCAGTCCTGCCAATAAACACTCAAGACTGATCTCCTTTAGGATGAACTAGTTGGATCTCCTTGCAGTTCAAGGGACTCTCAAGAGTCTTCTCCAACTCCACAGTTCAAAAGCATCAATTTTTTGGCACTCATTTTTCTATATAGTCCAACTCTCACATCCATACATGACCACAGGAAAAACCATAGTCTTGACTAGATGGACCTTTGTTGACAAAGTAATGTCTCTGTTTTTTAATATACTGTCTAGGTTGGTCATAACTTTCCTTCCAAGGAGTAAGCGTCTTTTAATTTCATGGCTGCAATCATCATCTGCAGTGATTTTGGAGCCCAGAAAAATAAAGTCAGCCACTGTTTCCACTGTTTCCCCATCTATTTCCCATGAAGTGATGGGACCAGATGCCATGATCTTTGTTCTCTGAATGTTGAGTTTTAAGCCAACTTTTTCACTCTCCTCTTTCACTTTCATCAAGAGGCTCTTTAGTTCTTCACTTTCTGCCATGAGGGTGGTGTCATCTGCATATCTGAGATTATTGATATTTCTCCCAGCAATCTTGATTCCAGCTTGTGCTTCCTCCAGCCAAGCATTTCTCATGATGCACCATATAAATATTAACTCAGATCTAATCAATTTGTGTGTGTATTTTAGGCTTGGAAAATGGGCCTATCATCTCTCATCTTTTACTTTTCCACTCTTTCATAAAGGATTCATAACTTTTCTACAGTCTTAGTCAATACTGAATATAGTATAGATAGATGGATACAGTTTTCTTCTTAGATTTATGATGACGTACATGTCAACATTCCTTATTAAGATATGTATTTATTCCCTATAACAAAATTGTCTGCTTTTCATTTTAAAATATTATTTTCAACTGATTTCTTTGTTTACCAACTCACCTTTAAAGTTCCTTTTTAAGTTAAATTACAAAATCTTGTATTAGTGAATCATAATATTTCAGAAATCTTATAAATTGATTTTTAGAGGTATTAATGAATATATCAATTATGAATTAAATTTATTTTTTTTAAAGTTTACTTGTGATGTTTCACATGCCATTTTCTCTCTTTCCTTTTTATATCTTCAGTTTCCTTTCCAGTTGAATTTAATATGATTATACTTTGCCATGGTAATCATTACTTAATTTCATTTATGATACTTTACCTCATATGTTGTGGTTGATTTTCAAATATTCTCATTAATCTCTTGCTAGTTTCTCCCAATTGATAACCTATAAAAATTAGTTGCCGCCAATGTGGAAATTGGGAACTGAGCACATCTCATTCTAGATTCTCCTCACATGACCTAGGGAATCTTCTTTATCGAAACCATCAGATATTTTCAGTGAGACTGAATAATGGCTTGAGTTGAGACCAGAACAATGACAAGGAGGCTTAGATTTATACAAGTGAAGTGCTACATGGACCCCTTTGTCTAGACAATTGTTCCATGTTGGCTCATTAATTTTGCTGCTATGGTCTTGTCACCCGGCGTGGAGGCTTTTCTTTTACTGTCACTTCAACAAGCTCCAACAAGTAGCATTGCCATTATATTCGTTACTCAGAATTTAGTAAGTCAACGCAATAAATACATTATTAAATACATTTATTATTATAAATACATTATGTTTCTGTCCCCTCCATTCTTTCTCATTTTCTTTCAGATTCCATTTTACTAGCTCTTGGGGGACCTCACCCAGAAGGCATTTAAACAGAACTGAATACCATGACTCAGCATTGGGAGACACCTCTCCTTCCTTTCTTCCCCTCGGTAAGGAAAAGCTTCACTCCGAGTGTGAGTGTACTTATGTACCTAAACTAGATGAGCTTGGAAGATTTAAACACATTGTACAGTCCTGGGTGCCACACCACCACCAGACGGTTGACAGGAAACTCAAGTAACAAAGTAACACTGTAGCAAAATTGAAATGCACTGTGAAATGCTTGAAGGGTATTTTTTCCTGTGATCTTACTGTCAGTGCTCTATATTTCCTTTTTATTTTTAATAAATAATCCCTATCTTAGCAAAAATAGTTGGCCTTATCTATCACTGATTTTTTTTTTTTTATTTAAGGTTCTATTTTACTGATTTATTTTTTTGCCATGCCATGTGGCATGAGGGATCTTAGTTTCCCAACCAAGGATGGAACCCATGCCACCTGCAGTGGAAGTTTGGAGCCCTAACCACTGGACCACCAGGGAAGTCCTTATCACTGGTTCTTGATAGATTTTTTAGAAAACACATTTTAAAAAATTTAACATTAATTAACATACTTGAGTAGATAATGTTATATTATCTACTTTATATGACACACATGTTACATGGCATATATTATGTTTTATAAATTATATATTGTGTGTACATATGTGTGCATATATGTCTATGTATATACATATATATACTAATAGTATAAATGTTATTGAAAAGCATCTTTTAAAAATGTTATTGTATATCTAGAGTTTCTTACTGAATATTTGTTAATGATATTTCCCACCCTAAAGAAAGGTTTAAAAATTTATTTCACAGTGCACATAACTTGCATTTTTATTCATTATTTTCATAATATTTAAGCAAGCAGCTTTAATTCACAAAGACTGGCAAATATAGCAGAATACAGAGCTATGTTTTTCAGTTTTACAGAGTTTTTGTAAATTTTATTTGGCTTTTATATAATGAGTTCTGCAATCATATAAGCTTAATTTTTTAAAGACCAAGAACGAAATAAAACTTTTTTTTTTTTTTGTCATGGAGGGGGAGCATACATTTTGAAATCTGTCATCTATATATTCTTTTTGGGGTAGGGCATTCTAGACAAGAGGGAAAAAAGACAACACCACAGGTAGAAGTCAGACTGTTTTGTTTCTGACAACAAGGTCTTCCTTCAAGGACAAGCTATTTAAAATTATTTTAATTCCATCTGTTCCATTTGTATGCAACACAGTACCTCAATGCTTTCCTCTGCTTCTGGGGATAGGAGTGAACATTTTTGGTGTTTATCAACATTTTTTACCATAATTTGAAAATACTGACATGAAGGAAACAATAAGAGCCAAGGAATACCACAGCCCTGCTAAAACTTCTCCACAGGAGGCAATTTTTATTGATTCCACTCATACGGTGCCGCCCCTCCCCAATTTGCAGGTTTCAGTCTATCTGAGACAGACACATCTGAGCTCGGGTACAGTCCTGAAAAGCTTATGCGTGCAAAATAAAATACCCTGCAGCACAAATACTGTCAAAAATACGGAATAAAATCAGCCTTCAATTAACATAACAATTGAGAATCCCGACACTGCATTGCAATACTGAGGTGTAAGTCAGTCCTACTAACACTGCATCATCCTTATCCGAATTCAGCACAGTTTCGCTTGCAATTTTCTAACCTAGAGGAAAACCTCGGACTTACCTCATATGTTGGATTATCTGTCGTTCTGAGTATAGTATTTATTGCAAACTGTCCATTTGAATGAATGCGGCGCCAGTTACACCACAGTACGCTTCTCTCCTGCTGCAGAAAGCAAGTTAAAAGGACTTCAAGCTGTGACCTCAGAGGCAGGCACAGCCGCTCCCATCCTTCAGCCAACCTTCTGGGGAGAGCAGGTTAGATGACAGTAAAGCTGGCTCGCTACATAGCAATACTTTCAAATAAAGCATTCTGTGCTAGGAGCTGGGGGATTTACATCCACATTCAGCTGGCTAGAGTCAATGCTGCTTCTATGCCTGAAAATATTAAGCATTTCACTGCAGTCACTTAATGCAAGAAACTATCTGAGGCGACTTCACAAACCCTGTCATTCTGTTCAGAGACTAAAGAATGAGCACTGCATGCATAATTCATGCATTAAAATCTTCAATGCACTTCCTGTAGTCGCTGTTCTATCCAGTAATGGGCTATTGATCACCTCATCGCTAAGACAATTGGAGCTCCGCGATTGGTTTATTTCCACAAATAAAATTACCACCTAAAGCACAGGCAGAAACCTCCAACCCTGCAGCATCCACCGGGGTAAAACACTCACATAGACGGGATGGCATTTGCATATTGCAGAATGTTTAAACTGGACTCTTCTGAGGAAATGCTATAACATCTGTTTACTTTTATTCAAAACACATCATTTCTGCAGATTTAGGCTGAACATTTTATATTAGAAGTGAGATATATAGAGTTGATTTTTTCCTACGATTTCCAGAAAATCAACAGTGCTAAACCGAAAATTAAGAAAAAATAACAATGACGAATTGCTATAAATCATACTCTGGGAGATTTTTATATGGGCTCATTTGAATAACACTTCTTAGAAGATTTTAAGTTAAAAATAATTTTTATTTCAATAATATGGAAGAGGATTCCTTTTTAAAATATCATCATAGTGAGTACATCATTGTTTATCATCATTGACTATTTTGGATTCTGAGCACCTGTACACTGGGTGTGTCAGTAGTTCTAGAGCCTTTTCTCTCAGAATTTAAGCTCTTAAGAACATGCCATGATTTCAACTAGTCTTTTTTCATTGCCTCAAAAAACAAGTAGGCTTTAAAACTAATTATGCTTTTTATTATGCTAATATTTATCAAGAGAAAACACAGGTAGCATTTTGAAATATCACAGTAGTATTTGGAAAAATTACCATAATGAGAGATCCACGTATAATGAAATGGCAAATGCATTTAATGTACAATAAATGTTTGTCTATTTCCCAAAGTATCTTCATTGTAAAAACTTAACTTTATCCACCAAAGAGGACAGATGTTACTAAGATTATTTAGAAGCCTAATGCCATGTCTTTTCAAAGACTTTTCATACATATATATATATATACTATATATATCTTATATTTTGTATATATACAAATACCACATAAACAAAACGGCAATATTTCTATCTCACCACACCTTGCCATTTGTAAGACCAGAGCGAAGCCTTCAAATTCATGCTTAGGACTGGAGTAGAGAATAACTCTCAGACCATAATCAAGGTTTCCCATCTAAAGATTACACTACAGAGAGAATTCACTCTTGGAGGAGGCATGATCATGGTGATTTTCAGTCAATAAACCAGTTAAAATTTATACCAGCCTGAGAAGGCAGTAGGAGCCCTGATGGCAACAGCGATGGAGTTTAGGGATGGTCAGGGAGATAGTTTTTCCTTCCAAATGCAATAAGCGCATAACCCTTGCTAGGCCAGTGAAAAAATCGGTATATTCAGCTGATAAAGATTATGCTAAAATATTCTAAACGTGTCTGAGAAATTAAATCTCCATTACTATATACATTATATCTCCCACATTCCTCAATGTTCTGTTGTATTCAACTCAGATTCTATTTGTACATTTAAAAACCCATATTGCTTCTAACATAAAAAATTCAAGGTAACTACAAGTAGACTTTGTTTTATACTATTTAATTGAGTAATCTTTTATTCTTTATACAAAAGATCTCTAAAATTTAAAAGTTTAAGAAGTTATAGCTAAGGATAAATTTCCTGCCAATGACAGGGACATTGGCAGGAAATAAAGGGACAAAGGAATAAAGGGATAAAGTAGGTAATTAAATAGTTAATAAATAGCTAATCCCACTAGGGGATTATAAGCAATACGTATATATATATATATGTGTGTGTGTGTGTGTGTATGTATATGAGATCCCTTAAGTTAATGATTACTCAATATGTGCATGTGTGTGTGTGTGTGTGTGTGTGATCACTGTAAGCTAATCATTACTCAAGAAAGCATGTTTGCTTAACTACAAAACAAGAAGGCTTGCTTAGCAACAAAACCATGAGACAGAAGCGTGAGACATGCCCCCAAACAATAAACCAATGGTGACATGATATCCATATCCTGCCCGTGAGGATCCCTAGGACACGCTCTCTACACACATAAAAAAAAAGTAATCTGTGGACCTAGCTTGACCATGTAGGGACAAGGAAACTCCCCTGCTGAAGCTGAAGGAGAAGCTGATGATGGAAGCATGATGTCTACTCAAGATAGATAAAGAAGTTCTTCTTCTCCTCCCCATTTTCCTTTGATTATGAAACTGTAGCCCAGTAAGTTCTCAAGGCATGGCACCCTCTTGCCTGCCCACTTGTAAACATCACAAGCATCCTATTCTAATAAATCACTTCTGATCTTTCACTGTGCTTCTTACTGAATCTTTTCTGCCCTGAGATGTAAAGAACTGTGGTATCAGAGTTCTTCAGAGCCCCTCAAATGACACCAAATAGTTTCACCAAGAGCTTTATAAATTTAGTCATCTAGAAGCCATTTTGTATGAAGATAATGTCTAATTTAAAACTAGTAGAAAATCACAAACTTTGAAATTTAGTTTATCATATATAAGGATATAGTGTACAAGCATTTAGGAGATGTAAATTGCTGACAAAACCAAAAATAATTGCAAATATAAACATTGGAAATTTAAATTCTCTGAATTGACATGATTCAGTAGTATATAACCAGGTGGATAGGAAAAGCATTAGCTTTGTCCTTCTCTCCTTCTGCAGTGAGAGGCAAGTCAATATTTTTCCTGCATACAAATTTCCAAGACCCAGATCTAAAATGATGATGATAACTTTGGACCTACTTGGTGAATTTTCACATCCAACTGTTTTATTTTTTTTTCNTACCACATAAACAAAACGGCAATATTTCTATCTCACCACACCTTGCCATTTGTAAGACCAGAGCGAAGCCTTCAAATTCATGCTTAGGACTGGAGTAGAGAATAACTCTCAGACCATAATCAAGGTTTCCCATCTAAAGATTACACTACAGAGAGAATTCACTCTTGGAGGAGGCATGATCATGGTGATTTTCAGTCAATAAACCAGTTAAAATTTATACCAGCCTGAGAAGGCAGTAGGAGCCCTGATGGCAACAGCGATGGAGTTTAGGGATGGTCAGGGAGATAGTTTTTCCTTCCAAATGCAATAAGCGCATAACCCTTGCTAGGCCAGTGAAAAAATCGGTATATTCAGCTGATAAAGATTATGCTAAAATATTCTAAACGTGTCTGAGAAATTAAATCTCCATTACTATATACATTATATCTCCCACATTCCTCAATGTTCTGTTGTATTCAACTCAGATTCTATTTGTACATTTAAAAACCCATATTGCTTCTAACATAAAAAATTCAAGGTAACTACAAGTAGACTTTGTTTTATACTATTTAATTGAGTAATCTTTTATTCTTTATACAAAAGATCTCTAAAACTTAAAAGTTTAAGAAGTTATAGCTAAGGATAAATTTCCTGCCAATGACAGGGACATTGGCAGGAAATAAAGGGACAAAGGAATAAAGGGATAAAGTAGGTAATTAAATAGTTAATAAATAGCTAATCCCACTAGGGGATTATAAGCAATACGTATATATATATATATGTGTGTGTGTGTGTGTGTATGTATATGAGATCCCTTAAGTTAATGATTACTCAATATGTGCATGTGTGTGTGTGTGTGTGTGTGTGANTAGGTAATTAAATAGTTAATAAATAGCTAATCCCACTAGGGGATTATAAGCAATACGTATATATATATATATGTGTGTGTGTGTGTGTGTATGTATATGAGATCCCTTAAGTTAATGATTACTCAATATGTGCATGTGTGTGTGTGTGTGTGTGTGTGTGTGTGTGATCACTGTAAGCTAATCATTACTCAAGAAAGCATGTTTGCTTAACTACAAAACAAGAAGGCTTGCTTAGCAACAAAACCATGAGACAGAAGCGTGAGACATGCCCCCAAACAATAAACCAATGGTGACATGATATCCATATCCTGCCCGTGAGGATCCCTAGGACACGCTCTCTACACACATAAAAAAAAAGTAATCTGTGGACCTAGCTTGACCATGTAGGGACAAGGAAACTCCCCTGCTGAAGCTGAAGGAGAAGCTGATGATGGAAGCATGATGTCTACTCAAGATAGATAAAGAAGTTCTTCTTCTCCTCCCCATTTTCCTTTGATTATGAAACTGTAGCCCAGTAAGTTCTCAAGGCATGGCACCCTCTTGCCTGCCCACTTGTAAACATCACAAGCATCCTATTCTAATAAATCACTTCTGATCTTTCACTGTGCTTCTTACTGAATCTTTTCTGCCCTGAGATGTAAAGAACTGTGGTATCAGAGTTCTTCAGAGCCCCTCAAATGACACCAAATAGTTTCACCAAGAGCTTTATAAATTTAGTCATCTAGAAGCCATTTTGTATAAAGATAATGTCTAATTTAAAACTAGTAGAAAATCACAAACTTTGAAATTTAGTTTATCATATATAAGGATATAGTGTACAAGCATTTAGGAGATATAAATTGCTGACAAAACCAAAAATAATTGCAAATATAAACATTGGAAATTTAAATTCTCTGAATTGACATGATTCAGTAGTATATAACCAGGTGGATAGGAAAAGCATTAGCTTTGTCCTTCTCTCCTTCTGCAGTGAGAGGCAAGTCAATATTTTTCCTGCATACAAATTTCCAAGACCCAGATCTAAAATGATGATGATAACTTTGGACCTACTTGGTGAATTTTCACATCCAACTGTTTTATTTTTTTTTCAATAATGCATTTTATTTAACCTAATATATCTAAAATATCATCATTTAAATGAGCAATCAACAAATAAAATCTTTGAGCTACTGACCTTCATTTTTCAAAATTTCTGTACCAAGCCTGTAAAATCCAGCATATGTTTTATACTTATAAGTTATCTCCCTTGGACTACAAGGAGATCCAACCAGTCCATTCTGAAGGAGATCAACCCTGGGATTTCTTTGGAAGGAATGATGCTAAAGCTGAAACTCCAGTACTTTGGCCACCTCATGAGAAGAGTTGACTCATTGGAAAAGACTCTGATGCTGGGAGGGATTGGGGGCAGGAGGAGAAGGGGACAACCGAGGATGAGATGGCTGGATGGCATCACTGACTCAATGGATGTGAGTCTGAGTGAACTCCCGGGGATGGTGATGGACAGGGAGGCCTGGTGTGCTGCAATTCATGGGGTCACAGAGTCGGACACGACTGAGCAACTGAACTGAACTGATAAATTATCTCAATTCAGACTAGCTGCATTTCAAGTATTCAATGCCAACGCATGGCTAGTGGCTACCTTTTTGAATGATAATGTTTAATTTGTGTTGCTATTCAGTAACCCCCTGGACTGTAGCCTGCCAGGTTCCTCTGTCCATGGGACTTCCCAGGCAAGAACGCTGGAGTGGGTTGCCATTTTCTTCTCCAGGGGATCTTCTCAACCCAGGGATTGAACCTGTGTCTCCTACACTGGCAGGTGGCTTCTTTTCCTGAATCATCATGAAATCTCAATAGGGATCTATAAATTTAAAATTTATGACATGCATATTCTTAATTAATATTCACAGTAACCCTGTGATATATTTTGCAGGTAAATAATCTGAGACCCAAAAAGTTAAATGGTCTACCAAAGCCATATAAACTATCATTACTTTTTTTTTTTAACAAGAAAAAGGGTTGAATAAGCAAATAAAAAGATCACATAGCTGTTAGGTGCATATACTCCCGTGGGGGATTCATGTTGATGTATGGCAAAACCAATACAGTATTGTATAAAGTAAAATAAAGTAAAAAATAAATAAATAAATAAAATTTGCAAAACAAAAAAGAAAAAAAGAAAGAGCACTGACTTAAAAGTAGAGCTGAGTTTGAGACTTGATTTGCACCTAACAGATTCAACTGTTTTAAATGTGGGGAGAGGACACACACACGCAAACACCTCACCAACCTAGAGTAGACCAAGATTAGACTCAGCAGAGATAAGTATGGCATAAGAAAAGCTATGGAGATGGTAAGTCCCTAGGAAATCAGGGTAGGGGAAACCTTGAGGGGAAACACAGAAGTAAAAACAACCAATTGTATTCCCAGATAAGAAAAAGCCTGAGAAAGTCCAGAAGCCTGACTATGCTTAAGAAACACACTTAACCTATCTTTTTAAGTGTATGGAAAACAGAGGTGCCTCTTTTAGATGAATTTGATCTCTTTGCAGATCTAGAGGCTTTCCAGTATTAAGAATTTATAATACATATAAAATATGGAGCAAACTCTGTAATGTACAACAGGCTCAATAAATTGAATCAAAAGTTGTAAATAAATCAAAATATATTTAGTCAGCTAAATTTGCAATATCTATTAAGATATATACCTAACCTGTCATTTGGAAAAATCCATAATTTATATTCATTTTAAATCTGGTTCCAAATAGAAAAAGGAGTACGTCAAGTCTGTATATTGTCATCCTGCTTATTTAACTTATATGCAGAGTACATCATGAGAAATGATATTTGAAAGGAGAATTGACTAATTGCACTGAAAGAAAGATTACATACATTCTAATCATCCTAGGATTTTGATGGTAAGGAGTTTATTGGGTTATTATGTATGAGATAAGGGATAAGCTGCTCTTTATTTGAGGGCCTGGTTTTCTTTTTGTCACTCAATTTGAGATTCTGGGGCTACAGGTGTGGGTAAGGCAGATATTTCCAGTCTGTATCTGAGTTTGGAAAGGTGTGTGTATGAATCATATTTCCAAAGATATAACCACAAAAAAAATGATCTATGAAGTTTAATGTTTACTGTATTTATTTTTGTATTCAGAAAATATTATATCCCTGGAGAAGGAAATGGCAACCCACTCCATATTCCTGCTTGGGAAGTTCCATGGATAGAGGAGCCTGGTGGGCTGCAGTCCATGGGGTCACAAAAGAGTCAGACATCACTTAGTGACTAGATCAAAAGAATCTGAAATCACTTAGCAAGTTGGAATTGATGGTTATAAGTAAGGAAAGAAAGAGGAGGAAGACAAGGAGAAATAAATATACAGATTAAAATGGAGAAAGTATATATCTAAACTCCTGATTCATGACCTATTTATTAGGGTATAAGTAATGTGGAAAATTCTGAAAGAGATGGGAATACCAGACCACCTGACCTGCTTCTTGTTAACTGTTTTCAGTATTTCCCCACCAAATGGAATATTTGAAGCTTCAAACTTCAGGTACTGGCTTAATTGCTATTTTTGTGAGTGTTTTAACAGGAAAAGTTGTTGAATTTTGTCAGGGACCATTTATTAATAAAGATATATGGAGATAATTGCATAATTTTTCTCCTTATAAGGAGAAATTCATTATTAGTGAATTTCCTATTATTGAACCAACTTATTACATTCATAGAATTAGTCTTGATGGCACTTAATGGCACTTGATTATTGCATATTATTTTCTTTGTGGTATTAGATTCTGTTTTTATTATTTAGTATCTTTGTATCAATATTTTTGTTATACTCATCTATTGGAGAAGGAAATGGCAACCCAATCCAGTATTCTTGCCTGGAGAATCGCATGAACCGAGGAGCCTGGTGGGCTACAGTCCATGGGGTCGCATAGAGTTGGACACAAAGAACCTGTTGATGAAAATGAAAGAGGAGAATGAAAAAGTTAGCTTAAAGCTCAACATTCAGAAAACAAAGATCATGGTTATCTGGTCCCATCACTTCATGGGAAATAGATGAGGAAACAGTGGAAACAGTGTCAGACTTTATTTTTGGGGGCTCCAAAATCACTGCAGATGGTGATTGCAACCATGAAATTAAAAGACACTTACTCCTTGGAAGAAAAGTTATGACCAACCTAGATAGCATATTGAAAAGCAGAGACATTACTTTGCCAACAAAGGTCTGTCCAGTCAAGGCTATGGTTTTTCCAGTGGTCTGTATGGATGTGAGAGTTGGACTGTGAAGAAAGCTGAGTGCCGAAGAATGGATGCTTTTGAACTGTGGTGTTGGAGAAGACTCTTGAGAGTCCCTTGGACTGCAAAGAGATCCAACCAGTCCATCCTAAAGGAGATCAGTCCTGGGTGTACGTTGGAAGGACTGATGCTGAAGTACTAAGGTCCATCTAGTCAAGGCTATGGTTTTTCCAGTGGTCATGTATGGATGTGAGAGTTGGACTGTGAAGAAGGTTGAGCGCTGAAGAATTGATGCTTTTGAACTGTGGTATTAGCGAAGACTCTTGAGGGTCCCTTGGACTGCAAGGAGATCCAACCAGTCCATTCTGAAGGAGATCAACCCTGGGATTTCTTTGGAAGGAATGATGCTAAAGCTGAAATTCCAGTACTTTGGCCACCTCATGTGAAGAGTTGACTCATTGGAAAAGACTCTGATGCTGGGAGGGACTGGGGGCAGGAGGAGAAGGGGACGACAGAGGATGAGAAGGCTGGATGGCATCACTGACTCGATGGACGCAAGTCTGAGTGAACTCCATGAGTTGGTGATGGACAGGGAGGCCTGGCGTGCTGTGATTCATGGGGTCGCAAAGACTTGGACATGACTGAGCGACTGAACTGAACTGAACTGAACTGAAGAATACACAGTGCCATGTAGAATTAAGAAAATAATTTAGTCTGCCAAAGTTTCCACATTCCTGAGCTCAAGGGGAGTGGGAGCAGGCTGCATTTATTTTCCAAGATTTAAGACATTATTTCCCCTTTTCTCAAGTTGTCCTAACTATAATATAGTCATCCCCTAGTTATAACACATTCATTCAATCAAAGATATTTATTATGTACTTTCTATATGCAATGAATTGTGCTACATGCTAGGAAGTCAAATATGTATGAGTGCTCCAAAGGTATTCATACTTTAGTGAGAAAAACACATAAAGACATACATGCCAGATGATGACTATAATCACTTCTGATATGTGTTAAGGTATGCAAATGAGATAACTACTAAAGCATGCTGTGACTGCATGCTAAGTAACTGGTAGATAAGTGTTACACATGAGGCAGAGCAGTAGAAGAAATTGTGTATTCACCACTTGCTCGTGGGACATTAGGAAATGATTCATGGAGAGGAAATATTTAAAGAATCTGAGTGGTAAATAAAACTTCCATAGGCTATAATGTTTCACAAATCTGAAATTAAATTCAAACTTTCTGAATTTGTTACCCAGAAGAAGTTGAGTCTTCTTGCCCTGCAGAGTAAATCCAAGGGTAACGCTGAGATGTTGTGAAGAAAAGTGCAGCATTTATTGTAAGGCACCAGACAAGGAGTCTGGAGCAGCTAATGCTCAAAAATCTTACACTCCTAGATGAGTTTCAGGGAGCATTTTTAAAGGCAAACTGAGGGACAGGAGTCCCAGGGTATGTGATCAGCTTACACATGAAAAGGTAACAGACAATGTCACTGGTTAACATTATCAGTCCTCAGGTTCCCATAGATCACGGACATCAGGTAGTTAACTTCTCCCATTTGGTGGGATTTTAGCGTCTGTTTAAAAACTTAAGAATTATATTTGAGATACTGTTACCTAGGTAGCTTAGGGAAGAACTAAAGATTCTGTGACTGCCATATGGCTGATTTATTATTTAAATTGTTACCAGTTCTCCTGGCTCAAACTACTTACAATGCCGTTCAGTGATAAAGAATTCACCTGCTGATGCAGAAGACATAGGAAACACAGATTCGATCCCTGGATCAGGAAGATCCCCTGCAGGAGGAAATGACAACCCACTCCAGTATTCTTACCTGTAAAATCACATGGACAGAGGAACCTGGAGAGCTATAGCCCATAGGGTCTCAAAGACATGACTGAGCATGCATGCTCTTCTGCTCGACTGCTGCTTTTGTCACTATATATTCACATCTTTGATGCTGGGAGGGATTGAAGGCAGGAGGAGACGGGGACAACAGAGGATGAGATGGCTGGATGGCATCACTGACTCAATGGACATGAGTTTGAGTAAACTCTGGGAGTTGGTGATGGACAGGAAGGCCTGGCGTGCTGCAGTCCCTGGGGTTACAAAGAGTCGGACACGACTGAGTGACTTAACTGAACTGACTCATATCTTTCCCATCATTAATTCTTGAGCCAAGCTTTTGTAACTCAGGAGGGCCCTGGGAAAATACAGCTTTTCTACAAGCTGCAGGAAGGTGCCATAGCATCCTACTGGGTTACAAATTTATGTGACCATGGCATGATACCCATACTCCCTGAATATGAGTTTTATCATGTAGAAATCAAGTTAAACCTCTATCTCTTTGTCTTTTTGTAAGAATTAAATAAACGGCCTAGACTACAATAATTAAAAATACATTTTTTGTAGTCATGCAGATGAGAGTTTAAATCCTGCCTTGATTTCCTCATGTCTAAACAGGAACTTCATTGACATCACAGAGCTCTTAGCAAATTCAAATATTGCAATGTCTTTATGTCATTTAACACAGTTCTGACACAGTAAGGGCTTTAGAAATATTAATTTATTTTCTTCCAAATTTGTCTTGAAGGGAAAGTCATTTTTAGAAGGGGGAGAAAAGCATGCATTTGTAGAGAAACAGGACATCACATGACATGCTTGAGAAACTTAAGTATCTATTTTATAAATTTGGATATAATACATATATTTTCAGGTGATGACACAAGATTATACAAAATCTGATAGCAAAAATGGTTAAAAATCATGATTATATACAACATTTTTAATGATGTCAAGGAGTTTGAAGCTATTCAACAGAGAAAGAGAGATTTAAAGATTTCACCAAGAGAGTAATCCGACTAGGTTTTGTGACTGGAGGATAGATTGGATGCAGTAACAGATTAAAAGATTGTGTTTAATAGAATGCCATTTTAGTCCACCAGAAGTGATGAGGGCCTCCACAAAGCAGAAATAGAGATATTCTAGAACTGTTTAAACATCGAAGTGGTAAGACTAAGCAGGATTAAAAGACAGGGAGAAAGCATGGAAGACTCTAAGACTTGGGCACTCAGTGTACCCCTCCTCTGGCCTCTATCCAAAAATAAAAAAGGAAAGAAGAGCCACTGATGTTATGAGAAGATGGTGAGGCAGTTAGATTATAACACTGGATGTAACAAAAGAGAGGTATACCAGGAAACAAGATGAAGAGTTGATAAAGAATTGGATACTTAGAGAACTTTCATTAGACATTTGGCTAAAGAAGCTACACTTCACTAAATAGGTTTGGGAGTGGTCAGAACTGTTTAAGCTATGAAAGTGGAGAGAACAACTTAGGTTTGAAAGTGTGTAGAGAAAAGAAGACGGAGGAAGAAATACTGCGATGCAGATAAGAAAGTGTACTTAAAAGCTTTACATTAAATAAATATCTTGACATTAGTAAGTTGACTACAAAAGAGAAAACTGCTAATATATGTTAAACACATACAATAAGGCTAGAACACACTTAGTACTTTAATACACTGATTTAATTTGATCCTCACAAAGCTCTTGTGAGACAAGTAGCATTTACCTCTACTTAAGAATGAAGCCTCCCACTCAAAGTAAGATTAAGAAATTTGATCAGGTCACATGACCAATGAACAAGTGAGCCTGAAGTCACATCTAGATTTTCCAAGTATACAATTCACACCACTTCAACCATATAAAGCCATTGAACCACTTCCAAGAACTGTCTCTGCTCTTGTATGTCCCAAAAGACCAACAAAGAGTGAGTTGGTATTAAAAGTATGTCTGGCAATCGCTACTTATTTAAAAGAAAAATTAAAATATGGAAAAGAAAAAAAACATTTATTATTGTTCCAAATACATAATATTTTATATGTCTATATACTTATCTCCAAATGCACATTTTATAATTAAGTCTAAAATAATTTATAAAGAAGACATTATGATCCCTTTTGGTAGATAAGAAAACAGGCTGAGACAGTTTTAAGTAACTTTCACAAGGGTAGAACAATATAAAGAGTAACACAGAATTAAAATTCCACGTGACCAAAGCCCAGATTTATTACACTGTAATTTCCTTTAACAATATTCTTTTAAATTAGCGAAGAATTGGAAAAAAAAACAAAGCTACAGCTATCAACATAGATGGAGCTTGCATGCTTAATGCTAAGGGAAAATGCATAACTCATGTATCATAATTTCTATTACATAAAATTTAAAAATAAGCAAAGTGATATGATATTATATTTTGCTTAAAGGCGTATGTATATAAGATACATGAAACTTGAGGTCTGGATATAAATATCAAATTCTGGATTGTATTTATTGCCAAGGAGAAGAAGAGGTTATTATTGGGGAAGAGGAATACAGAGAAGCTAATTTGCATACACTTTTATTTATTAAGCTGGTAGTGGGCACACATCTTTCAGTTAAGGAAAAAAAAAATAGCTATAGGGAACAGGTATCCTAACATGTCCCCAAATTTGAGTGACATTGTCCATGCAACATTAAAGAGTTCTAATTCCATTAATATATCTCGATATTTCAGTGAGCTTGCAAAACGTAATATACTCAAATGGTTCCCAAGGTCTCATACAAATTACCCAACTGTAGTTCAATCAGCATACAGAATGAAACTACTAAGAATTCTGCTAATGCTAACAGGTATAATTGAAAAATATAAAACTTTTTAAGTCTACGAAAAGTATAACTACCAAATAATCATAATAATCCTTATTTAATTATATTTACTTTAAGTTATCTTTAGAGTAGTTTTCCTTTTTAAGGGATTAAATACTCTTGAAAGAAGACACATTTAAGTTTATTCCAGAGATACCAGCAGTCAGTTCTGTCACATGAGATTCCCCAAAAAGCTCTGTACATGCCACTGTGTATCTCCACATATACCTTAAAAAATAATTTTTAAAGTATAACCCTGTTTCTTTTCTCTAGTAACAAATTTCAATGTTTGCAAAATAGTCTGATATAAATACATTTCTAGTGTCAAGATAATTTACTTTTACTTCATTATGTCTCAATTTCTTTTAGTCAAAAAAAGTATGTAAACTTTTAGGATTTTAAGATTTCTGAGCTTTTTGAAAAGAATGATTTGACCCATAAGTAACACCTTGGATAGAAGCTTTTATTCACATTCTTTCCATTCTTATTTGACCATAGGTTCAATGTAAAGTATATCTGTTATACTTTCATTTAATAAGGTAATTTTGTATCTTTTTCATATAAATACTTCACAATGAATTTTATTTTTCTACCAACAGCCTGATTTCATAGCAAGATATTAATATTCCAGTAAGTTCTCTTGTAAAATATTTGCTTCATAGAGTTATTGCATAAGGCTTTGCTTCTTCATGAGTTTTATCTTTAGTCTTACAACTGTAATTTCCTGGAAAAGACTTTATTACAGGAATTTGTCCTGTGAAATTGGAGAGGCATTCATAAAGTATCTTAAAATATATAGTTAATATTTTAGCTGTAGAAAGTGGATGTGAGGGTCTTTCTGAATGAAGTGATACTTCACTGAAATATATGAGTGTAAATTAAAAATAGAAAATTGACTGAATGTAGGAATTGAAAGTCTTGTATAAGAATATTCTAGACTGACCCTTGGTACAAAATCATCAGATGCAAACTTCTTGTCTAGCCAGTAATAATTATGTTTGAAAAATAATCCATATGAATGATACAGAGTAAAACAGGGATATTAAATAGCAGGGGAAAAAGTCTGGCTTGGGAAATGCAGGTGTGAATGCAAAGAACACCTATCTTTCTTTCAATCCAGTTGACATTGACTTGAGCATTTTTTCCCTCCAGATAATCATTTACATGGCAAATATTCACTGACATGGGCTACAGGTCAAAACCTAACTTGGTGCCAGGAATCTGAACATCATTATCTCCAGCAACTTAGAATCAGTGGTCTGTTGGAGTCAGCCCATTTTTAAAGATAATTTTAAATGTCAGAAAATTTGCAAGACAGTTGTTAAAGACAATCATCATTAATAATTAACTAATATACCATTACCCTGTGTACTTTAATAACTTTACAGTAATGCATACTGAATTTAAACTTTATCTCCAGCCAAAATCTTTTTTCCGAACCCCAGACTCAGCAGGGTAGTTCTGCTCTTGATGTTTACACTGGTCTATCTCAGGCAGTTCACAGATAAACTCGACTTTCTTTCTCTAAATTTGTTTTTTCTTTTTCTCCTCGGTGCTAGGAAATGTTACCATCAATCATCTATTTATTCCAGAAATGGAGATATAATCTTTTTCTACTTGAAAGATTACCTATATGTTGATGAACTCAAAATTGTCTCTCAGCAAGATATCTTTTCTGAAATCCAACACAACTCCATAGTCCTACTTGGTTATATCTCACTCTTAGATGACTGAATTCTCAATATTTCTCTCAAATCTTATCTTCTCCATTCCTTCCTATCCTAGTAAATGACATCTCCCTACATCATCCTGTTTATGCCTAAAGTCTATGGCTTCAACTCTTTTTGTTATCACTTTATTATATATTGTATCCATCTATGTTTTTCTGTATTCATTGTCAATAGCAAAGTTCCAGCTGTAATCACCTCTTGCTAAAACCACTGAAATAGTCTTAAAGGTGAGCTCTCCATATCCACTGTGCCGCTGGCTAATCCATACCAAATACATAGTGAGATCACCCAAAAGGATTTTTTAATATGCCAATGTCATCATATTGTTTACTGGCATAAAATGTTCAGTGTTTCCTGAACTAAAATTAAGATAAGATTCTAAATCTTCAACACAGCATATAACGTCCTGTTGGCCTCTAGCTAATCCTATAGCTTCATTGTGTTCTCTTTTCCCCCTTCTTTACTATATCCTAGTTACTTTGGCCATCTCCCTGTTTTTCCTAAACTTAAGACTTTATTTTTCCTCTGTCAGTAATTTTTCTCCAAATATTTTCTTGGCTAATTGACTCATTTTTAAGGTTATACAATTTTCTCTATCAATTTATAAACTAGGATTGTTCCTTCCATAAATAATTCTTGCAATACTCAGTAACTTTCCTTTATAGCTGATCAAAATTATAATTAAAAACATGTTTTTGTAATTATTTAGCTAATGTATAACTTTTCTACTACATTATAATTTTCACTACAGCAAAGACCATATTTGTTTCATTTGCCTTACATTTATCACAGATATAATGTGCATCACTGTGATTGCTATACAGGGTACCAAATATGTGCTGAATGCATGGAAGAATGAATCAATACACAGTGTATGCTTGTTTTAGAGGGTTTGATTCTTCAAGTTTGAATTATCAGGCACTGTGATAGATTTGATCACATAGAACTGAGCTGCTTACCTTTAAATAAATGTTTTATTTTTGATCTTTGGCTAAAGATTCTCATATATTAAGCTTCTATCTAAAAATCTGTACTACTTATCTCTGTTCCAGGATACCTGTCAGGAGACTTTGAACTTTTGTCACCCATGCTTGACAGTCTGCTTTGATTTTGTGTCCAAACTCATTTATCCATAAGTGGGAAAGTTTTATTATCTCCACAATCTCTGCTTTGCCCTTTACCTACTTGAATTCTCTCTTGTCTTATATATCCATGTTGGTTCAGCTAAAGAGAACACTGATTAACTTCTATTAATTCTAACAACTTCAGCTGTTGTTTCAACTTTGCTTTCTTTAGGGAGATTCTCCTCAGCCCTTTGATAATTTTCTTAGCTAGCTCTTAAATTTCTAGTAGTTTAAGGATGATGTGTTCAAATTTGGTGTGGAGATAAATGCCAGAGAAGTTGATTTGATGGCTTTAACTTATCTAACTTCTGGTTTTCAGGGAGTGAGCTGATCTATTTCTATACTCTCACCAACTAAGCTATCTCTTTCCTTCATTATTAAAACTGGGAAAACTCTAGCTGCTGAAGATGCTCACTATTATTTTTTTTCTATTTAATAAGTTCACAAGTATTATTTAATAGTAGAACATGTTGTCTAAACAAAGAAAAATTAAATAGCATTTTTTCTCCTAATTTGTTTGTTCATTAAAAAAAATATTTTTTTCTTGCCTTCCCAATGAGTTATAAAGAGAGAGTCAGTGGATCTAACAGTTGAAAGCATAAGATCTCATTTCTTACACCCTATAGCTTAGTATTATATTTCCCACTTGCTGTTTGTTCATAGCCAAGTTACTTAAGCCCCTTGCATTACAATATTTTATTTGTTAAATGCAAATTACAAAAACAAAAATAATGCCTCCATAACAGGAATACTGTGAGATTTAATTAAATTAAAGAACATGAAAAAAAAAAAAACTTACCTCATACAGTGCCTCAACATAGTGAGTGTTAAAATTTTGTTAGTTAACTTTTATCCCATAAGCTCCTTGCAAGCTAGCACCACATTTTATGTTGCTGAATAATAGGCATCTAGCACAGAGCTTGCGAAGAACAGGTTTGTGACAAATGCTTACTGATTGATCGAAGAATTCAACCATATTTTCTTTCTGAGTCCTTTTGCTTTATCAGGTTACAATGACTCAGATGATTCTATCTCAGGAAAAGGACATCATTCAGATTTGAGAGATAAAAGCTAGTTTTACAGAAAACAAAAGCTGGAAATGTTCATTGCTACTAAATAAGGCCTATAAGAAATGTTAAAGGGATTTCTCTAAGTGGAAAAGACAAGACTACAACCAGAAATACAAAAATTATGAAAGGGAAAAATCTTTGATAAAGGCAAATACATGCCCAGGTGGTGCTAGTGATAAGAACCTGCCCGACAATGCAGGAGACATAAGAGACAGGGGTTCAGTCGCTGAGTCAGGAAGCTCCCCCGAAGGAGGGGAACCCCACTCCAGTATTCTTGCCTGGGAGATTCCGTGGAGAGAGGAGCCTGACAAGCTACAGTGCACGGGTCACGAAGAGTCAGACAGGACTGAAGCAACTTAGCATGCAGCGTGTACAAAACATTTATAAAGCTGTACAAAAACCTTTTGCTTTTCTAACCATTCCTATTTAGTCTCCTTTGCCAGTGCAACATTTTTATTACCATCCCTTAAAGATTGCAAGATAGGTCTCTTCTCCCTTCATTTTCTCTTCCAAGTCATTCTGATCCACTCTGATAACTTGACCTACCATGTATAAGGACTTCCCTGGTGGCTCAGATGGTAAAGCATCTGTCTACAATGCAGGACACCCGGGTTCGATCCCTGGGTCGGGAAGATCCCCTGGAGAAGGAAATGTATAATGAAGCCAAACTTACATCTTCAGACAAAGTGTCTTCAGAGCTCGAAACCATTATCCGCTACAAGACTGAGCACACATATTCATCTCAGAAACCTAGATTTGATATTTTATATTTCCTTCTTCCTTTTTGGCTACCAGCTCATTGGTTTGTACTTGAGAAATATATATATTGATTTTGTCTACTTCTTTCTTTCCTCACTACCGTTAACATATTCTGAGTCATCATCACAGTTTCCTGAATTAGTATGGCAATCTAAAAGTTTTCCCTGTGTTATTGTTGCTGTTCAGTTGCTCAGTGATGTCCAACACTTTGCAACCTAATGGACTGCGGCATGCCAGGCTTCCCTGTTCATCAATATCTCCCGGAGTTTGCTGTCACTATTTCTATTTTTTCCCATCTGTTTGCCATGCGTGATGGGACTGGATGCCATGATCTTATTTTTTTGAAAACTGAGTTTAAGTCATCTTTTACACTCTACTCTTTCAACTTCATTAAGAGGAACTTTAGCTCCTACTCACTTTCTACCATGAGGGTTGTGTCATCTGCATATCTGAGATTATTTATATTTCTCTTGGCAATCTTGATTTCAGCTTGTGAGTCATCCAGCCTAATATTTCACATGATACAATCTGCTTAGAAGTTAAACAAGCAGGCTGACAATATACAGCCTTGATGTACTTCTTTCTCAATTTTGAACCTGTCTATTGTTCCATGTAAGTTCTAAATGTTGCTTCTTGCCCTGCATACATGTTTCTCAGGAGGTAGGTAAGGTGGTCTGGTATTCCCATGTCTTTAAGACTCTTCCACAGTTTGTTGTGATCCACACAAAGAATTTAGCGTAACAAAAAAGCAGAAGTAGATGTTTTTCTGGAATTCTCTTGTTTTTTTTTGTATGATCCAGTAATTATACAAAGGAGTTAAGTTAAATATCTAAACTGGTCTCTGTCTTTTCTAAACCTATCTTGTACATCTGGAAGTTCTTAGTTCATACTGTTGGAATCAAGATTGAAGGATTTTGAGCATGGCTTTGCTAGCATGTGAAATGAATATAATGGTATGGTAGTTTGAACACTCCTTAGCATCGCCTTTCTTTAGGATTAAAGTCAAAACTGACCTTTGCCAGTCCTGTGGCCACTGCTGAGTTTCCCAAATTTGCTGGCCTATTCAGTGCAGCACTTTCACAGCATCATCTTTTAGGATTTGAAATAGCTCAACTGGAATTCCATCACCTCCATTAGCTTTGTTTGTAGTGATGCTTACAATGGGCCACTTGACTTTGCATTCCAGGATGTCTGGGTTCTAGGTGAGTGATCACACCATCGTGGTTTTCTGGGTCATGAAGACTTTTTTTTTTTATAGTTCTTCTGTGTATTCTTGCCACCTCTTATATTCTGCTTCCGTTAGGTCTATACCATTTCTGTCCTTTATTGTGCCCATCTTTGCTTGAAAGAGTCACTTGATATCTTTAATTTTCTTGAAGAGATCTCTAGTCTTTCCCATTCTGTTGTTTTCCTCTATTTCTTTGCATTTTCATCTAAGAAGGCATTCCGCTGTGTATATCTTTCCCTTTCTCCTTCAGCTGCAAAGAATATAATCAATCTGATCTCGGTATTGACCATCTAGTGATGTCCATGGGTAGCATCGTCTCTTGTATTGTTGGAAGAAGATTATTACTATGACCAGTGCATTCTCTGGCAAAACTCTGTTAGCCTTTGCCCTGCTTTATTTTGTACTCCAAGGCCAAATTTGCCTGTTATTCCAGGTATTTCTTAACACCCTACTTTGGCATTTCAGTCCCCTATGATGAAAACATCTCTTTTTTTTTTGGTGTTAGTTCTACAAGGTCTTGTAGGTTTCCATAGAACCATTTCACTTCAGCTTTTTTGGCATTAGTGGTTGGGTCATATACTTGAATTACAGTGATCTGTATCAAATATCTTATCATATCACCTAGAACGATATATTTTTTTAACTCAAATGTCATTATATTATTTACTAGCTTAAAACAGTCCTATGTTTTTCTACTACAATTAGGATGTTATTAAATTCTTCAAAAGGGTATAACAGGTTCTGTATCACACTATTCTCATCTTGTGCATTCCCCTCCATTCACTACCTTCTAGTCACCCTGGCCATCCTAATTTTTTTCCCAAACTCCATACATGTTGCATTCTTGGCCTAGAATGCCCTTCCCCCAAATCATGTCTTAATCAACTTTATCTCATCTTTGAGTTTATAACTTAAAATTTACTTCTGGAAAACATTCCTCCCCCTCCTACCCTTCTTCTTTGCAGGCTGGTTAAGTATCCTGTAATTCATTCTTACAATACCTGTACTTTTTCTGGGTAATACTTACAGCAATCATAATTAAGTGCTTGTATAATATTTTTTTAATTTAATACCTGACTCCTCTAATGGCAAAGATCGCATTTGTCTCACTTAAATTTTTATCTCTGTTATTTATCACTGCATTTGACATGTAAAGAGTGCCAAACATATTTTTTGGACCCATAGTGGCACAATTTGTGATTGCATTACCTATTAATAAGACATAATTCTTTAGGATGAAAAATTGGCAACATTAATGGAGTTGGTCTAATAGATCTGAACTTTCTGCTTCCAAATAAATAGTTTATACTCAAGTTCAAACTTTTGGTTATAAATTTTTACATCTTTAGCTTCTAAAATAGATGTTCTTTGGTCCCAGGATTTTTGCCTCCTCAGTTTACCACATCTTCCCTAATCTTTAACTCTGCTTTGATCCTTGATGCATATCACCCTGACCACTTTCATTTATGCTATGGTAATCTGTTCTGACTTTGTATCCAAACTCATCATCACCTGAGTGGCAGAATTTCATCTTCTTCATAATCCTACTTAAGCTCTGTCCCTTTTGAATTTATTTTTGTCCCAGATCCTCATCTTGTATGATAGCCTACAGTTCATTAACCATTGTTAATTCCAGTTATTTTCAACTTGTTTATTTTTCATTCTGCTGTCCTGGGGAAGCTCACTTCAGCTTCTTATTTACTGGTCCTTATTGCTGTGGAGAAATGTTTTTCAAATTTTATATGCCATGGATTACTCAGTAAACTCTTTTAAAATACAAATCCCGAGGCCTCACTCTAAGAAATTCTCATACAAATAATCTGGGTTGGAGTTCCTGGATTTGCATTTCTAGTAAACTCCTGGGTCAGGCTGATGTTAACAGTCTTAAAATCACAATTTGAATAGCACTATTGTTACAGTTTAAATCAAGTTTATTAAAACTGGTAGAAAGTGTTGTCTGAAGTTGTACTTTAACTTTTCTTAGATCTGGTAATCATGATCTAAGCTACTTCCCTGTTTTCACTTTGTAAGCCTTCTACCACCCATGAAGACTTCTTGAGGACCCTTTTTTTAATAACAAATATAACTGCTTATGTTTCCTTTAATTAATACTTAGAAACATAGTTTATTCTGTTCACCTGTCATCGATCATAGTCAGTTTGGTTTACCTTAGGAGAAGATGCGTCTTTTAACGGCTAAATACAAAACATGTTATGAGCTGTAGCCTGCAATTTGGTCCTGAGTCTCACATATATTAGCTCTAATTTCAGTTTATTCATTTCTAAAATTAGAAATATAATAGTAGCCTCATTATTAACATCCATCTCATAGGAATGTTGCATTGATTGGTCAAATGAAAGAATTTTGAAAAAAAAAAAAAAACCCCAGCATTTCCTGCCATTCAGGAGCGCAGTATGTTACTAAAAGTGATACTTTATTTTGTGCTTCTTTTCCCTCAGTAGCATGTAGCATGAAGTGAAAGTGAAAGTCACTCAGTCGAGTCCAGCTCTTTGGGACCCCAGGACTAACCAGTCCATGGAATCCTCCTGGCCAGAATACTGGAGTGGGCAGCTGTTCCATTCTCCAGGGACTCTTGCCAGCCCAGGTTTCAAACCCAGGTCTCCCACGTGGCAGGCAGATTCTTTACCAGTTGAACCACCAGGGAAGGCCAAGAATACTGGAGTGTGTAGCCTATCCCTTCTCCAGTGGATCTTCCCGACCCAGGACTCAAACCAGCGTCTCCTGCACTGCAGGTGGATTCTTCAGCAGCTGAGCTACCAGGGAATCCCTAAGCCTGGCACAAATTAATGTTCAGTAAAAGTTTAAAATTGCAAGACTTAATTCTGTCATAAAATGTGTAAACATAGCTTTGTTTAGAACTAGCAAAAATTCTTGATTCAGTCAGGATGCTCCAATATACCGTGTGTGTACATATAACACAGAGAATATATGTATAACATATAGAATATACATGTATAGTATATAGGATATATATGTGTTTATAGATAAAGATATTTATTCTACGGTATTGGCTCAGATGGTTGGGCTGTGTGGGGATGGCAAATAAGAAATCCCTAGAGTAACAAAAAGGTTGGAAATTTGGCAGGAGTTGATGCTACAGACTTAAGGCAGAATTTGTTCCTCTCTGGGAAACGTCAGTATTTTCTCTTAAGGCCTCCAAGTGATTAGCTGAAGCCCTTCCTTCTTATGGAGACTGATATGTTTATTTAAATCCAACTGATTTTAGATGCTAACCACATCTACAAAATATCTTCAGAGAAAACCGAATTAGTGTTTGAGTAAATGACTGCATATATAGTCTAGTCAACTGAAATATAAAATTAGCCATCATAACTCCTTTATATCTACAGAACAAAAATCAGATTCTCTCTTTGTATTTAAAAATCTCCATGATCCAATTCTCTTCTAATTTCTCCCTCCTCAATAGTGAAACTCCTTTTCCAAGTTCTGTTGCTTACAATTATTCATCTCCATGGGAAGCACTTTCTCATAGTCATTGTAACTTGTTATCCCCCTGTGTTATCACCCTCTGTACTTAATAATTTTTTTTTTCTATTTGTTAAATCTCCCTGATTGCCAGGACTATGCTTTCTTTTTATGCCTATCCCCTACAGAGAATTTTCACCATGGCACTCAAAGGATATGTTGAATTTATTATCTCTCAGCAAAAAGTTTCAAATAATGGCATTATCAATGAGTTAAAACTCATTTTACTTCATTTGAAGGAACATTTCAAAAATGTAATCTATTGGCAAATTGTCTATCCCTTGTTTTAATAATGTTAAACTACTAAAATATAATATTTAATAAATAAGGTACTTAATATTTTGGTAATATATTGGGTGGATAAAATACCAGGCAGACATATTTTTAATGGCAATATTGTGAGCTGAATTTTATTGAAGTTATATATTTTCTCACTACCCATTCAGAAAAAAAAGACCATTTATTCATTTTCAAATTCCAGGGGCAGGGAATAAAACAGCAGGAACTCAGGCAATTCAGCAATCCATCTATCTTGAGAGGAATAAAACACTATTCCACTCTGTACTGGCTGGCACAGCTCTTCACCAACAATCCCCCATTTAGATATAAAAACAAACTGGCCTTTGTGTTTTGTTTATGCTGTCACCAGGGCATTACTCTCAAAGCACTTCAGCAATACAAAAATAATGTTGCTGTCTCTTACAGGAATAGCTAAAAAATATTCATGAAAAGTGCTACTCGAAGAGGGTATTTATCTCAGTTCATTTTCTCATTGTGCAACAACAGGGATATTTGACTAAACTCCTTATTTTCTCAAGATCCCAAATACTTTCTCATTTTACATACTTCTAGGTAAAATCCTGAACTGTGGGACATTTAATAGATCTGTATAAGAAAACTGATACAAATTTACAAGTTTACTGACATGAGCTTCCTCCTTACCTTTACCTCTACCTAGTATTCAAATTTCAGTCTAATAAAGAGAGAAGTGAACAGTCAGATGCCATAATGTTATAGGTGGACTGGTAAAAATAATAACCAAATTTAGAGGAAAGAGAAAGGACAGGCTGGCTAATCTCCTTGAGATAGGAAAGCAGGTCAGGAAAGTTTCATTCAATTAAGTGTTAGAAAATGTAAGCATTTTCTAGATGGATAAGGTGGCAGACAAAGGTTTTATTCCAGACAAAGGGAGCCACATAAACGAAGTGCTTCATTCTGTTTGAAGAATGGTAGAGAATGAGGCATAACTTGGAGTGGAAGAGAAACACAAGCATTATTTTCCATCTCATGAATATCATAATTTGATTTCCAAGGTCAACAAGCTTCAGGATTATGTTTTGGGTTTTCTACACAACCTGATTTTATTCACAGAACAGATGCAGAACAAATAGTTACTTAATGCATACACATGTAATTAACATTTCCTGAGTTTCTATATGCAACAAACTTTGCCAAGGTTTATGGCACCCCACTCCAGTACTCTTGCCTGGAAAATCCCATGGATGGAGGAGTCTGGTGGGCAGCAGTCCATGGGGTCACTAAGAGTCGGACACGACTGAGCGACTTCACTTTCCTTTTCACTTTCATGCATTGGAGAAGGAAATGGCAACCCATTCCAGTGTTCTTGCCTGGAGAATCCCAGGGACGGGAGCCTNTGCCAAGGTTTATGGCACCCCACTCCAGTACTCTTGCCTGGAAAATCCCATGGATGGAGGAGTCTGGTGGGCAGCAGTCCATGGGGTCACTAAGAGTCGGACACGACTGAGCGACTTCACTTTCCTTTTCACTTTCATGCATTGGAGAAGGAAATGGCAACCCATTCCAGTGTTCTTGCCTGGAGAATCCCAGGGACGGGAACCCGGTGGGCTGCCATCTATGAGGTCACATAGAGTCGGACACGACTGAAGTGACTTAGCAGCAGCATGGAAAATACAAACAAACATAACTAAAAATTAAACATGAAAGCAAAACTGGCCAAGATCTCATAGCTAAGTTATAAATATGGCAATTAACTATAACTGTAAATCAAGATAGTAATGTAGAAAAAATTCTTTGAAAATTAAGGATATATATTGTTTCCATCTCTACACCTGCTCTGTGGATTCTTACTTTAGTATTTTGGTTTACAATATTTTCTCTCCTCTGCCTTTTTCAGTGCTTTAANTTCCATCTCTACACCTACTCTGTGGATTCTTACTTTAGTATTTTGGTTTACAATATTTTCTCTCCTCTGCCTTTTTCAGTGCTTTAATTTCTTTCCTTTACATATCCTGATTTTACCTATTTCAAAGAGAAGAGAGGAAACAGAGTGATAATGATTAAATGTATTGTTTTCGCCAAGCATTCTGAGTATTTTATATAAAACATCTATTGATTCATACAACAACTTTTAAGGAAAGTAAGCATTGTCTGCTTGTGTCATTACTATAAGAACAGCCAAGTATGACTCAAAGAAGTTAGTAATATTCTCAGGAAAATATAAACAGTTAGTGGAGGAGTTGAGAGTTGAGCAACCAGATCACCTTTATCCCCAAAGCTCTGCTTGTGTGTTATTTTCTCTCAGAACCATCCTCTTAGGTCATCAATCTCTGCTGCCCTCTCCTTTCTATGAATTCTTATGATCAGCATTTCACACCCTAACATTTAACTTTTTTCTAATAATTCGTCAGGTTAATTTCTTGTTCACACATGGATTATGAGATCTTTGATGGATAACCACAGTTTATGTTGTTTTTGAATCATCCATTAAATTTTTTTTTTTTTTTGCAATCTGTTTAGGTTTGCTTTTTTTTTGTATTTATTTATTTTTTTACACGAACTCACAAACATGAACCCCCCTCCCACCTCCCACCAGATGTGTATAAGAGACAGGTTATCACCCTTGCTATTATTTTCTCCCATTCAGAGGGTTGTCTTTTCACCTTGCTTATAGTTTCCTTTGTTGTGCAGAAAAATTTTAAACAGTGCTGATTATGTAGCGGCTCCCTTGAAACATCTGTGGACTGATAAGGCTGCATCTTCAGGAGTTTTATCCCTTGTTTCTCTTCAGTATAACCCTCTCTCTCCAGTGATGAATCACCAATCATTGACAGCGATCATGGGAAAGATGTAAGTAGGTTATTTTCTCATATGGAGTGTATCTTCAATTTTTGTATATCCTAACAAAAGGTATCTATATTATCTTGTAGTTTAACTACTAATAATCTCTGAATCTGTACAAGCTACCTACTTCCCAGGTATTTTGTGAAGGTCAAAAATGATTATGTACATAAATTAATGCTTTAGACTCTAGAGTAATGAAATATAGGTATGTGATTACAATATTTAAAGAAATAGTCTACTTTCTAGATTATTTATTTATAAATGATCCATATTTCTGAGTTCTTACAAAATTTATCCTTGAGACTATCATATTGATTCAATTTGATTGAATCAATGTCTTTGCTTCAAAAGAAAAAAAAAAAATCAATGCCCATATATACTTTAACTACCCTGCTTGGGAAAATGGTCCAGCTTTGATCAGCATCACTAAAGGGAACATTAAGAATTTCAGACCATAGTAGAGAATTTGGGATGTACTGAGTGGTAGAAGAGATGAGCACTACTGCTGCCTGTCCTTAGCGCTAGAACAAGTGAATAAACCAGGAGTAATACAGTGACATGGGTTAAGCAAAACCAAAGATAAACTGATGAAATTTTAAAAGTGTTCATCTTTACATTGGTTTAAATGTAAACAGTAACTGAGTGATAAACTACATATGTATCATGTACATCAATCTGTGTAATAATTCTAAATTTGTCAACTGCAGCACTTAAAAGGGTAGTTTTAACTGCACAGTAATAAAAATTATTCAGTTCAGTCAGCCGCTCAGTCGTGTCCGACTCTTTGCGACCCCATGAATCGCAGCACGCCACGCCTCCCTGTCCATCACCAACTCCCGGAGTTTACTCAGACTCACGTCCATTGAGTTCATGATGCCATCCAGCTATCTCATCCTCTGTTGTCCCCTTCTCCTCCTGCCCTCAATCTTTCCCAGCATCAGGGTCTTTTCCAGTGAATCGACTCTTTGCATGAGGTGGCCAAAGTATTAGAGTTTCAGCTTTAGCATCAGTCCTTCCAATGAACACCCAGGACTGATCTCCTTTAGGATGGACTGATTGGATCTCCTTGCAGTCCAAAGGACTCTCAAGAGTCTTCTCCAACACCACTGTTCAAAAGCATCACAACATACAATAAAGAGTTTGAAGAAAGTGCTCCTTACTACCCTCAGCCATAGAGTAGTGGAAAGCTTCTGCTACTAGCTGTGTCTGAAAGGTAAAGGCCGGGTTCAATCCTGGCAATCCTCAGCTGGCTGAGAAAAAAGGCTCAACCCTTAACTGCTGCAAAAGAGGCTCCTTCAAGTTTGGGTCAAGGTCATAATTCCTTGGGAAACAAACAGGACTGATTTTCTATGATATTTTAACATAGTTCAGTTCAGTCAGTTCAGTCGCTCAGTCGTGTCCGACTCTTTGCGACCCCATGAATCGCAGCACGCCAGGCCTCCCTGTTCATCACCATCTCCCGGAGTTCACTCAGACTCAAATCCATCGAGTCCATGATGCCATACAGCCATCTCATCCTCGGTCATCCCCTTCTCCTCCTGCCCCCAATCCCTCCCAGCATCAGAGTCTTTTCCAATGAGTCAACTCTTCGCATGAGGCTTACTACCCTCAGCCATAGAGTAGTGGAAAGCTTCTGCTACTAGCTGTGTCTGAAAGGTAAAGGCCGGGTTCAATCCTGGCAATCCTCAGCTGGCTGAGAAAAAAGGCTCAACCCTTAACTGCTGCAAAAGAGGCTCCTTCAAGTTTGGGTCAAGGTCATAATTCCTTGGGAAACAAACAGGACTGATTTTCTATGATATTTTAACATAGTTCAGTTCAGTCAGTTCAGTCGCTCAGTCGTGTCCGACTCTTTGCGACCCCATGAATCGCAGCACGCCAGGCCTCCCTGTTCATCACCATCTCCCGGAGTTCACTCAGACTCAAATCCATCGAGTCCATGATGCCATACAGCCATCTCATCCTCGGTCATCCCCTTCTCCTCCTGCCCCCAATCCCTCCCAGCATCAGAGTCTTTTCCAATGAGTCAACTCTTCGCATGAGGCGGCAAAAGTACTGGAGTTTCAGCTTTAGCATCATTCCTTCCAAAGAAATCCCAGGTTTTTTCTCCTTCAGAATGGACTGGTTGGATCTCCTTGCAGTCCAAGGGACTCTCAAGAGTCTTCTCCAACACCACAGTTCAAAAGCATCAATTCTTCGGCTCTCAGCTTTCTTCACAGAAGAGATGTTAAAAGAAGGTTCAGAGAGTTGGAGAGAAGAATGTATGGAGAAATAGAGATTCACACTAGTTTCCCAGCTCTCTCTGTTGGGTGATGGTAGTATGTAGGAAAGGTGGACAGAAAACCCCTGCTTGAGGTTTGGATGTGATTTTGAATGCAGGGTGCTGGCTTTCCTTCCTGCTTGCAGGTTACTGAGCACAAAAATACCAGATGTTTCCAGTGTTGTCAGCTCCTGGGAACTGGACAGCTGGGAGATGAACACAAGGCATAGACAAGGAGAAGGGAGCAAAGCTCACTCTGCTTTTCTGGGGACTCCGTGATGCATGGTGAGAACTGTGAGTTTCCTATTAGTTTAGGTAGTCCACAACCACATTTGGAAGCTCTGACCTAGGGATCAGTCTTGTAAGCAGTATGCTGGTAGAATGAAGTGATAGTATCACAGAGAGTGGGAACAGCTCTCTGAGGGAATGTGTTTTCCTATCCATAAGACTGCCCATCTCAGGAAGCTGCAAGGAGAGCTCACTGACTCCTAAACTGCCTCTGTGTTACCCTTGAGAGGCAGCTAAGCGTATCAGTTGGATAAAACAAGTGCCAAAGACCAACTGGATACAAGGTTTAACAGCAGTAGGCATACATATTTGTATGAGTCTCATGTACTAGAACTTACTGCCGGAAAGGATCTCAGAAACATGGTGAGAAAAGGACTACCCTTCTGATTTATCAACTCAGTGCAATTTGACACAAGTTATATCAGCAGCTTCTGTGCTTTGTTGGTGCATATACTTGTGGTCCTTCTAAAAAGTATAATTATTTATTTCCTATGGATCGGTGTCCAGTCAGATCCCTTACCACCTCATATTTATAAAATTATATTTTCAAATATAAAAGAAAAACAGTGTATGTATGTCTAAAATATTTTATCTTGTTGGTTTGAGCTCAGTGTTCAATTTATTGATGCAATAAATTGAATACTGATCCTATTTTCCAAAATATTGGCTAATAGGGCTATATTATGGCAAGCTGTTATTATATTTAATTTTCCCATGTTTGCACTGAACTCTGTAGGATATGATTTAGTCTACCACCTTCACTGTATATACCTAGAACTACAACTCTGTCACCAAACTTAACAAGCAAAGCACAGAAAGGAAAAAATATAGATGTGGTTTTAGTGCTAAATAATAAATAAAATCCTAGCAAATCAAATGAATTAAAAGAATATTCTGGGTAGAAGAACAGTTTGATGCTGGGAAATCTATGAATTATTATAGAAAAGTGAAAATGAAGTTGCTCAGTCATGTCTGACTGATTGTGACCCCATGGACTGTAGCCTCCCAGGTTCCTCTGTCCATGGGATTTCCCAGGGATGGATACTGGGTTGGGTTGCCATCTTCTACTCTAGGGGATATTCACAACCCAGGGATTGAACCCAGGTCTCCCTCATTGCAGGCAGACTCTTTACCATCTGAGACACCAGGGAATCCCTTGAATTTTTATAACACTATAATAAAGATAGATTCAATGTGGACTGTAGAAACGGGAAAACAATTAAGCTGAGTGAGAGAGGCGCATGCAGCCACTAGACTCACTCAATAGTGAAGTGAGTGCTGTTAACACTAGCCCAGGGCAGCACAGATGTGTGAGCATCAGTAAAGTGAATAACAGATCAGTATTATTCATGGGTCTGCAGAAGTATTTTAAGATGAAATGGATCAATGGATGTTAAAGTAACAAGTATGAAGGGTGTAAATCTAAAATGTAAGAATCTTACACATGTTCATAAAGATGAATATAAGAATCTTGAAAGGATGTTAAAAATAAAATTATTTTTAAGTGAACCATGAGGAAAGAAATTTATATAACCATGAGATATGGTCAAATTATATAATGCATAATTTTAAAATGTTATTTTGAAGAATTTTTGATATACAAATTTCAAATTCAACACACTATAGGATGAAGTAAAAAATAGAATATTAAAATTTATGTATCTGTGACTTCAAAATATCTCAAGATGTTAATGAAAGCTTATATCTGAGATGTAAGATTATGCATTATTTCTCTTATTCTCCATTTTTTTTTTCAAAGTAAGTGTGCATTTTTTAAATTAAAGGACTTCTGTTATAGGGCACTTAGACAATTATTTCCTCTGATCATTATAATAATTGCTTTATTGTTATCCTTTGTGCCATAGGAGGCACATTGAATGGCTTGCCTATACTCTTACAGGTATCATTAGAGACCTAGAATTCAAATTTAAGTTTCTTTTGGTTTTCTTCACTGTAAAACATACAAATGTATTCTTTTTTCACCATTTTGAAGAGGAAAGAAACCCATCATTTCAACTGTTTATGAAAATTTCTAAGCAATTCAAGTGTTATTGACTAATAGATGATTTAGTAATAAAAATGAAAATATACATGCTAGAATTTCATATCCTTTCTATGTCAAGCTTTTGCTCAGAATAATAATTTAACATTTGTATGATAGCAGAATAATAGAACAATAATTTAAAAAGCAGATTATCTTATCTAAACATGGAAAAATAAGTTTCAGACCAATAATTAAATCAGCAATTACATAGCAATTAATGCTTTCCTGTAAGGCATTATGCTGAGGCTTAAAAAAATGTACAAGACATAACTCTCTTCCTTTACAGCTTTTATAATCTCACATAGAAAATATACGTGAAAAATTAAAATAACAATAAAGGGTTAAAGTAAAAATTAAGAATACAAAACAAAGGATAAAATTAGAATGTTTTAAGTGTTTGCTGAATAGTGGGCACTGAGAGGAACTTGCTATATATCATCTCATTAATTCCTGAAGCAACAGGATGCACGATGTGTCTGGTGAGGCAGAACCTACTAGGAGGAAATCCAGAAAGAATTTCTTTTTTAAAAAGTCATTTTATTTGTTCTCAGTAACCTAATAGGTACCTGTTTTCCTGGGGAAAGATAATCATAGTACTTTTTATGACCTGTTAAATTATGGCTCACCTCCCACAAGAGCAGGTCACTGAGTAAATTTTCCAAGAGGTTGAGTGAAAGTTGCACAGTCATGAATGACTCTTTGCAACCACATGAATTATATATACAGTCCAGAGAATTCTCCAGGCCAGAATACTTTGCCCTGAGTAGCCTTTCCCTTTAGAGTAGCCTTTCTCTTCTTCAGAGAATCTTCCCAATCCAGGGATCGAATCCAGGTCTCCTGCATTGCAGGTGGATTCTTTACCAGCTGAGCCACAAAGGAAGCCCTCTAAGAGGTTATTTGGGGTTAGAGAAGATCCTTTTGTTGTTTAATGTTATTTAAACTTCTTTAAAGGATATCTGTTTCTCACTGAGGTTGTAGACAGGAGCCTCAACAAGGTCACTCTCTGGCAAGGGAGCACAGGCCATTGATCCAAGCTCAGAACCATGATTTAGAAATTTCTGAGGAAAGGCTGAGGTTGTCACCCTTTTGGTCCTGGACATGGATGAATGTTCAGGATGGTATGATGATGGACACTGCAGGAAGGATAGCTGGGTTTCTACACAACAGGTAGAATTATTAAGCCCACAGTGTGAAGGGATCAGTTCAGACAGGATTTTTTTTTTTTTCCCTATAGAAGTGCAGAATCACTAAGTGGAATGTGGTGGGGAACCAGTTTTCCATAACAGCTCTGTGTGTGCTGACGGAAAGCAACGGATGGACTCCCCAGTTTTCTCTCTGCTTGGGATTTGGTTGCAGGGCAGATAGCACTAGATGGAGTTATCCTCTGGAATCTTTGGCAGTGGGTGTGAGGGTAGAGAGGATCTCAAGAGAGAGTTATTGGACTTCCTGATAAAATGGGCATGCCAAATTTCAAGTTACGGGAAAAATAAAAGACATATGACTGCAGTGACTGCATTTGAGTCAGTTGTTTTTATTTATCATGAGAGGAAGCCTCAAAAATGATTCGTTTGCCTAAGGAGTCACAGCTAGTAATCTGCAAAACTAGAATTCAAACCAATTGTTTGACACTAATCTTTTATCCTCTACAAAAGAGTTGTCACAAGACATTATACACTTTCTAGATCAAATTATACATCTAACAGAATTTAGTAAATGATTATTCACTAGTAATTAGTAAAATGTTTTCTTAAACTATAGATGAAAGCTGTTGGGCAATTCTGGGAGAAAATAAAGCTTATGCTTGCTTTATAAAAAGTTCTCAGTCATTTTATTTTATTCTTCATTAAATCTCAGGCCCTAAATGCCTTGTGCCTCCCTGGATTTTCTTTTATTGAATATTGTTTTGATGAAATGCAGTAAAAAGTCATGTGATTTTCTTACATTAGGCATGCTAGAAAATAAAGCCATAAAGCCATAACTTTTAATATCTATTCAATAATTAATTATGATATTAAACTTAAATTGTTCAACAGTAATAACAAGGTGGAGAGTCTGCCAAAGTTCACTATAATAAATAGTCTTTAAAGGCATTGAAAGATACACTGGGGCTACAGTGCTTTTCCCATTGTTCCCAAAAGTGTCAAGTATAAGAGTGAACACACATTTGGTGCTAAACAAATTATTTTTGATTAATGATAGCTGCCAAGTCCTGACTAAATTGTAGCATTTAGAAGAGTGTATGGAATTGTTGAAAATCATATAAAAGATATAGAGACATCAAGGTTTATAACTGACAGGCAAATGAGAAAAGTTACTTTGTAAATAAGACAGGCGTGACTTTACACTTAAAATTTATAATTTATGAATGTGTGCTAAGTCACTTGCCATCGTGTCCGACTCTTTGCGACCCTATGGACTGTAGACCACCAAGTTCCTTGTCCATGTAGTTTCTCCAGAAAAGAACACTGGAATGGGTTGCCATTTCCTCCTCCAGGGGATCTTCCCAACCCAGGGACTGAACCCACATCTCTTACATCTCCTGCATTGGTAGGTGGGTTTTTTTTTTTTTTTTTT
>SJYX01004684.1:146138-173013 GCA_006410675.1 Oreotragus oreotragus
TTTAACTATTTCTTCCTCTTCCTTAATTCTATTTTATGATTTTAGAACACTAATTATGTGTTTTACATTTTTTCATTCTGTTCATCATTTGTTACATAGTCGATAGTCTCTCTGGTAATTTGCATTTTTTTAAAATGATATTTCTTTCTTTAATGATTATTTCTTTGGATCACAAATTTTGCTGGGTCAATTCTGTTAAACTACTGTTTCAGTTTATAATTTTCTATTACAATATGTTTTATTTATATTCTTTTTCAAAACTGCTTCTAATTTTTACAGTGTTTGGTTCCTTGCTCATATATTCAGACTTTTTTTTTCTTTAAATATATTTTTGGCAGTTAGAATAATACCCCTTCTTCTCCTCCCAGGATACCTATCATCTAAACTTCAGAACCTGAAAATATATTTCCTTATATGCAAAAGAGGATTACATGGATATTCCCAATCCAATTACAAGAGTTCTTATTTTATTTTATTTTTTTACTTTACAATACTGTATTGGTTTTGCCCTATGTTGACATGAATCCACCACAGGTGTACATGAGTTCCCAACCCTGAACCCCCCTCCCACCACCCTCCCCATATCATCTCTCTGGGTCATTCCAGTGCACCAGCCCCAAGCATCTGTATCCTGTATTGAACCTAGACTAGCGATTCGTTTCTTATATGATAGTATACATGTTTCAATGCCATTATCCCAAATTATCCCACCCTCTCCCTCTCTCACAGAGTCCAAAAGTCTGTTCTTTACATTTGTGTCTCTTTTGTTGTCTCGCATACAGGGTTATCATTACCATCTTTCTAAATTCCTTATATATGCATTAGTATACTGTATTGGTGTTTTTCTTTCTGGCTTACTTCACTCTGTATAATCGGCTCCACTTTCAGCCACCTCATTAGAACTGATTCAATTATTCTTTTTAATAGCTGAGTAATACTCCATTGTGTATATGTACCACAGCTTTCTTATCCATTTGTCTGCGTTCTTAAAAGCAGCAAAGGAAAGTAGAATGGGTCAAGAGATACTATGCGAAAAGGACTTAGCCCACTGTTGCTGGCTGTAGAAAGGTAAGGAAAAAGCCATAAATCAAGAAAGGCAGCAGTTTCTGGAACCTGGGAACAACTTTCAGTTTATAGTTAGTGTGAAAATGGGGACCCTAGTCCTATAACCCCAAGGAATTTAACTCAGTAATTTGAATGGATAGAAAATTGATTCTGTCTTAGAGCCACCAGGAAGGAACATATCTGCCATGCTTAATTTTAGTCCAATGAGAACTGTACTGAACTTTTGTTCTACAGAACTATAAAATGATGAATTTATATTCCAAGCCATTAAGTTTGTGATAATTTGTTAGCAACTATAGAAAATTAATATATATTTTATTATCAGAATTGAGGTATAATACATATCTAAATATCTGTAATAAATATCTAAAAATGTGAAATTGATTTTGGTATCAGATTTTGGTATAGGATGGAAGAGTTTTAAGAAGCACAGAAGAAAAAGCCTAGATCTCTTTGAGTAGATTATTAGCAAAAATATAGAAATTAATGACTGTTGATAAGGGCTCAGAAGGAAATTAAAAACATTACAGAGAAATTGTAAGTTGCCTCATAGAAAATATAAATGGTAATGAACAACTATTAACAGGAATATGAATTTTAAGGAAGTTGCTGTTGAGGGCTCAGAAATAAATGAGAATGTTAGTAGGAACCAGAGGAAAAGGGATTTTTGTTATATTGAAAGAGGAGAGTTAAAAGTTGGCTTAAAGCTCAACATTCAGAAAACTAAGATCATGGCATTCAGTTCCATCATTTCATGGCAAATAGATGGGAAACAGTGAAAATAGTGTCAGAATTTATCTTTCTGGGCTCCCAAATCACTGCAGATGGTGATTGCAGCCATGAAATTAAAAGACACTTACTCCTTGGGAGGAAAGTTATGACCAACCTAGACAGCATATAAAAAGCAGAGACATTACTTTGTCAACAAAGGTCCGTCTAGTCAAGGCTATGGTTTTTCCAGTGGTCATGTATGGATGTGAGAGGTGGACTTTGAAGAAGGCTGAGCGCTGAAGAATTGATGCTTTTGAACTATGGTGTTGGAGAAGACTCAAGAGTCCCTTGGATTGCAAGGAGATCCAACCAGTCCAGCCTAAAGGAGATCAGTCCTAGGTGTTCTCTGGAAGGACTGATGTGCTAAAGCTGAAACTCCAGTACTCTGGCCACCTGATGTGAAGAGCTGACTCATTGGAAAGGACCCTGATGCTGGGAAAGATTGAGGGCAGGAGGAGAAAGGGACGACAGAGGATGAGATGGTTGGGTGACATCACTGTCTCAATGGACATGGGTTTGGGTGGACTCTGGGAGTTGGGTGATGGACAGGGAGGCCTGGCGTGCTGTGGCTCATGGGGTCACAAAGAGTCAGACATGACTGAGCGACTGAACTGAACTGAGGCAGGATTGGGACATGCAGTTATGTAGAAAGCAGAGCTTATAAGTAATGAACTTGGATATTTAGGTGAGTAGATTTACAGTGTTCTTGCCTGGAGAATCCCAGGGATGGGGGAGCCTGGTGGGCTGCCGTCTATGGGGTCACACAGAGTCGGATACGACTGAAGTGACTTAGCAGCAGCAGCAGCAGCAGATTTACAAGTAAAGTGTTGAATGTGCAGATTGATTTCTTCAGTCTGTAAATGCAAGAGGAAAGAGATAAACTGATAGAGGAACTGTTCAACAAAAAGAAACCAGGACTTGATGATTTTGGAACTTCTCATCCTATCACAAGATGCTAAATTTAAACTTAATTTAAAATTCTGAGCTATAGCAAAGAGATCAAAAGGCCAAAGTAATCAGTAGCAAAAAATGACAAAAAATTAAGGAAGTTATAATAAATCCCATCAGTCATCTCAGCAGAAGTCAAAAGTAGAGGAGATTTTCTTGGAAAAATATGTACATGAGCCTCTTGTCTAATGTACTGAATTCTTTGATATTTATGGAAAACCCACCAAGTTCTTGAGAATCTTATACAAGCAGAGATACTGCCAGCTTGGATGGAAGGGGCCAGAGAGATAGGATGTAAGAAGGTCTCAACCTACCATTGCTGGCTTTGAAAATAAAAAAGGGTCTAAAGTTTAGGCACGTGGCAGCATCTGGAAACTGGGGGAAAGCCTTAACTGAGAGCGAACAGCAAGACAAGGAGCTTAGTCTTTGACCACAAAGAACTGACTTGTGTCAAAATCCCAAATGAATAAAAAACTAATTTGATTCTCCCTTAGACCTTTCATGGACAGAGAAGACTGGCAGACTAGTCCATGGGTTCCAAAGAGTTGGAAATGACTGAGTGACTAACACTTTTAGAGCTTCCAGAATTAATTATATCCTACCTATACTTTGATTTTCATCTGGTGACACTTGTGCAATATGTTGTTTTATGACATTGTGTGGTAATTTGTTATAGAAAATAAAAATAGAAAATTAATTTCACATTTATTTTTAGAATATTAAATACACTTCTTTTGTAATGTTTAGAATATTAAATACACTTTCTAAATATTTTTTCCAATACATCTTTGCAAGACTACATCTTCTGTTATCATTTTCTTTAGCCTTCTCTCAACTCTAATTTATTCTTTATCCTTTGTAATTTTTAAATTGGCAACTAACTATTTTAGAAATTTGTGTAAACACTGACTTTGGATTCACACTTCAAATGGTTTATTTTGCTTGTACTCACTGACTGTGAATCTGGAACCACTCTAAATTGCTGGCTAAAGTTTACTGGATCAAAAGGTAAATTCTGTCAGCAAATCTTAAAGAAAGCCATGTATTATTTCTGAGTTCTAAGGGCAATTTTGTGTTCTTCCACCCAGTGCAAAGTCTAGATAGGCATGTTTCTTTGATGCACTTTCTTGGTGGCAGTTTTATTTTGAATAGACTCACTCTTAGTGTGATGTCCTTATAAGCACCCTGGTTCTCTGAGAGAGACACTTCAGATTCCACCAGGGCTAGCACTGCACTTCATCTTCTGTCCCAGTGTCGCCCTTGCTTACCTCTTGCATTGCTGTTTTCATTTGGCTTTTGTCCCCTTTCGAATCTTTGCTTTCTTACCTTTTAAGTAAAGCATTTTAAAAGAACTATTTGGTAGTCGTATTTTTAGATTTTTTTCATTTAACAGCTGCCAGAAGAGGAATGCTCCATAAATTATTTTTAAGCATAGTAAAATTTATTTTTAAAAAATTGAAGTAATATATTTCATTGCCTGTATAAGAGTTGTATTACCTTAAGTAAAACTGTTAGCAAAGTGATAATTTTTCCATTAACTTCTTGATGCATTTAACAAATACACTTCCTGATGGTACTAATGTCAAGAAAAACAAGTAACAGACCATAGGCAATATGTTTCACATTTTAAATCCCTACTTTCTAAATATATGTTGATGGCACTATAAAAAGACTCTGCTCCAGACTCCAAATGAAGAAAAAAAAAAAAAAACCAACAGTCTCTGAGAATCAAATTCTAAGAAATTCAATTAGTCCTTATACTGCTTTTATATTTTAAATAAACATAAAGCTCATTCCATATTTAGAAAGTATATATACTTCTTGGTTTGAAAACCAAAGATCTACATTTCCTTGATAATATTTATGAGCATTCTGTTCCACTCAATCACAAGTGCAATGGCACCCCACCCCAGTACTCTTGCCTGGAAAATCCCATGGACGGAGTAGCCTGGTGGGCTGCAGTCCATGGGGTCGCTAACAGTCGGACAGACTGAGCGACTTCACTTTCACTTTTCTCTTTCATGCATTGGAGAAGGAAATGGAAATCCACTTCAGTATTCTTGCCTGGAGAATCTCAGGGATGGGGGAGCCTGCTGGGCTGCCATCTATGGGGTCACACAGAGTCGGACACGACTGAAGTGACTTAGCAGCAGCAGCAGCATTCACAAGTAATCCAATCCTTTGTCTTTCCATAAAAAAGGATTACTTTATGTCTCAAAGAGTCAGACACAACTGAGTGACTAAATTGAACATTATGCTGTAATAATTTGTTTATATATATGTATACCAAATCATGAACATCTTGAAAAGATGCTTTAACCTCTGAGCCACCAAGGAAGCCCATCTTGAAAAGAGAAACCATAAATACTAAAAGTATTGTAGTAGTCCCAGAATTTAGCACTGGATATAGGATCATTGAAAAAGCAAGAGAGTTCCAGAAAAACATCTATTTCTGCTTAATTGACTATGCCAAAGCCTTTGATTGTGTGGCTCACAATAAACTGGAAAATTCTGAAAAAGATGGGAATACCAGATCACCTGACCTGCTTCTTGAGAAACCTATATGCAGGTCAGGAAGCAACAGTTAGAACTGGACATGGAACAACAGACTGGCTCCAAATAGCAAAAGGAGTACGTCAAGGCTGTATAGTGTCACCCTGTTTATTTAACTTATATGCAGAGTACATCATGAGAAANCACCAGGCTCCTCCGTCCCTGGGATTCTCCGGGCAAGAATACTGGAGTGGGTTGCCATTTCCTTCTCCATAGACACTAGGGGAGCCCAAAATTTCACCTTCAAGATTTGCTTTATGACCAGGAAGCTCGGAGTGCCTGAGGAAGGGGACTCGAAGAGGGTCCCACAGCTTCTGGTAGCACCTCATGGGGCATGAAGAACTAATGGTCTCCCTGAATCCTCCTCTGCCTTCCCGACAACCTCACAATTACAATTAATACAGGAGACAGTAAAGATATTTACATTTCTGGCCAATAAGCATAACCTTTTCCCCTTCAAACGAGAGCTTTCTCAGGAAGTATTTTCTGCTTAAGAAAATACTAACATCTCATTTTTTTTATAGTTTTCCAACCATTTTCACATGGTGGATTGCAGACTTTTATTTCATAGACTAACTAAAATTACAAAAAAGAAAGGTATCAACAGAGTTCCCAACTTTGCATTTTGTCAAATAAAATATTTAAGAGAAAAAAAATGTTACTCTCTACAATCACCATCACTCACAAAAGAAGCTCCTGATCACAGCAAAGGAGCAAGGAGGTCATTCATATAAGGAGTCCTTGAAGCAGCCTAAGATGGACTTCTTGGCAGATTCACGATACTACCCTGCATATTCTCACTCTTCTGCAGAGCAGTAAAAAAATTCGTCAAAGACTTTCACAACCAGCCTCTAACGTAGGCAAAGGGGGTATCACTCTCCTCTTACCCGTCATGAAACGTGGGCCAGAAGGTGAAGTAACAAGCTCTGGGGACGCGGATACGGCTCATTCACAAACCACACTTTGGGCGTCAGAGCACAAACCCTGGGCTGGAATGCTGGGTTTTGCTGATGCTCACCAGCTGGGAGAGCTCAGGTACATTTTAGCAACACCAGAAAGCCCTAGATGAGAGACTGCAATCAGATTGCCCTGAGGCCCCTGAGTTTTACTGGAGGGCCAAAGGGCAGGTTAAGTTTCATTGGTTCAGGTGCCTGTTCTTGACTCACCTGCAGATTAGAGTGACCTCCTCAAGGCCAGGTCACTCTGCGTCTTTCCTGGATTTCCCAGATTACAGCCAGGGTGCCGTTGGGCGAACCAGCAGAATGCCACTTGTGCCTGACATTCCTCCCCGATTTTGCAGTCCCCAGAGAAAAAGATACACTGCTCTTTAGAGTCTGGCCCTCTTGGAAAGCCTATGAACTCCCTAGTACCCTGTAACAAATTCCCCTTTCTCCTAAAAAATATTAGGGAGAATAAAAAGAAGAGGGGGGTTGTTGTTTATTCTGAAACTAGACCTACACCCCTGAATGTCAAGATAAATTTCAGTTCAGTTCATTTCATTTCAGTTGCTCAATTGTGTCCGACTCTTTGCAACCCCATGGACTGCAGCACGCCAGGCCTCCCTGTCCATCACCAACTCCTGGAGTTTATTCAAACTCATGTCCAGTGAGTCAATGATGCCATCCAACCATCTCATCCTCTGTCGTCCCCTTNATTTCAGTTGCTCAATTGTGTCCGACTCTTTGCAACCCCATGGACTGCAGCACGCCAGGCCTCCCTGTCCATCACCAACTCCTGGAGTTTATTCAAACTCATGTCCAGTGAGTCAATGATGCCATCCAACCATCTCATCCTCTGTCGTCCCCTTCTCCTCCCACCTTCAATCTTTCCCAGCATCAGGGTCTTTTCCAAGAAGTGAGTTCTTCGCATCAGGTAGCCAAACTATTGGAGCTTCAGCTTCAGCATCAGAGCTTCCAGTGAATATTCAGGACTGATTTCCTTTAGGATGGACTGGTTGGATCTCCTTGCAGTCCAAGGAACTCTAAATTAGAGTCTGCTCCAACACCACAGTTCAAAAGCGTCAATTCTTCGGCACTCAGCTTTCTTTATAGCCCAACTCTCACATCCATACATGACTACCAGAAAATCCGTAGCCTTGACTAGACGGACCTTTGTTGGCAAAGTAATATAATTTGGTGGGTATAAATTTAATGGGCCATTAGATAAACCAGCTTATGTCACCCAAGTTGTATGGATGTGTGGGGGCTGTAAATACACTGCTTGAACCTGAAGGGAACAGTAACCTGGAAGTTGTTTGGGGATCATATGCGCACCTGGCCAGCAATGGGGTGACCTCTTTCATTCCTTCTTTCCTTCTATGGACCCTGCATGTGTGGTGGAAACGGGAACAGAAGTTGTGTTGGAGTGGGGATAGAGGCAATCCTCCTTTTCTGTTTTCTGTTTTATCACTCTTCTTTCAAACTGGTTTTCCTTACTTTTATTGGCTTAGATGATTTTACTGATGAGGAATTGGAAGTACAGACAGATGAAGAAAACTGCCCGAGATCAAGGAGGCTGTGGCAAATAAGACCAGAATCCTGCCTCCTAACTCTCTGTTCAATTTTGTCACTCGTTTCAAGCATTTACCAGGAAAACACTAGAAGGAGAGGATTTTGGACAAAACTTTGGTCTATCCTGTTTCAGAAGAGATTAAAGGAGAATTCATAGTCTACTTTATAAAGTGTGTATGTGTGTATGAGAGAGAGAGAGAAATACAGAAACTTAACTAGAAAAAAACACCCTCATTATCACACTCTAATTAGTATTCCTAAAAAGAATTTTGTTTTGAAATCTTTTTGAGAGAGCACTCATGAAAAACGAGCTGTTTTTCATATGCTAGTCGGTGCTCTTTGTCGCTGTTCACAGAACTGCTGACATAAACAGAAGTTCTGAAAGTCAAAGTTGTATCTCTCTTCTGCTTCAGATATTTACAGCAAATAAGACAGTCTCACAGGAAATTAACCTCACTAACTTAGAAAGATCCTGTGCCCATGAAAATTGCACACGATAAGTACCAAATGCACCAAGAGCTCTTCCCTGAATCCAAGTGTTGCCATGGAAATAGATAACCCAAATGATGCCACAATTCCTTATCTCAGTAATCCTTGTACAAAGGGAATTCACACATAAAGCCATATGAAGGGATGGAATATTTGCTCCCTAAATGATACTGGTTCATCGCGATTAACTCCATGGCAAACTCTTTCACTTTGCCATTTTTTTTTTTTGAGATCAGTTTATTTTTTCAGCCTCTGAAAAGTGGCAAAGATGATATCAAAGATCTTTATTATTATTGATCACAGTCATAAACAAGAGACGGTGTAATACTAACAGGCTTCATGCTATATGTATCTGTGCCTCCAGCCACTCATTCTATGCTTTGGGAATTTTCATGTCCATTAAAAATATCACTTTGGGATACATTATATTAGTGATACCCATTTATTTTAGGAAATTTGGACAACACCAAAGAGAAAAACACACTTGGAATCCTACTGGTCAGTGGTAACTATTGTTGTAATTCTTACATAATTCTTTCCAGATTACATGCGTAAAAGACAAACTAGACCTGTGTATGGACAAGATTGGAATCTCACTGAACTATTTTCCCAGACTGTTCGAAACTTGTTCAATGATAGACACTTAGTCAGTGAGTAGAAAGACTCCACGGTCTGACTAAGAGTAGTTGCCTCTTTCCCACAGAAAGGTGTGCCGAGAAAACACACACACACGAGGTTGGTATCAGAACACTTCCCCTTGAAGCAGCAGTGGTTGTTTCCTCATTAGACCTATAAATATTTGTGGCAAGCCCTAGTATAGCACATGGATAAAAGGTCCAACAATAATCTAGAAAATGTACAGAATGCTTGGGAGCAACTTAGATCTGGCTAAAATAATGTCGCTTAAATGTCTCTGAAAAATTAACAAAATTATTGTGTTCTGGGAAAAAAAACCCTAACACCTCTCTTCTTTTCTTCCAAAAAGTTATGTTAAAATAATATGAGAGAAAGGAATCTGAACCTTCATGAAGCAATCAAATGGAGGAGAAAGTAGCATGGATTTGGATTGAGACAGGTCCAGATTTAAATAATAGCAGTATCACTTTACCTCAATAAGACCTTAAGACTTTCTTTCCTATTCTGAAAAATGGGGGGCATAAATATTCCTTAGAGCATTGCTGGGAGGATTAAATGAGACTATGAACGTAAAGCTATTTGTACAATGGGTGCCTCACTTAGCTGCTGTTTTGACCATTTCTGACTTTGGCAAGAATTGACCCAAGGGCTCCATGCTCACCCCCATGTATTTTACTATCCTATGAATTTAGCAGTGTCACTTAGCTTTAATGTTCTCTTTACTGGCTGCTATGGAATTGCTGAAAACAACCGCCATTACTACGTTTTAGATTCTCTGGGCTGCCAGCTAGACCACAGCACAGAAGAGGACAGCTAAGAGCATCACGTTATACGAATCGCTGAGGCACGCTGCATATGACGCAATCTGTCAAACACCAGAAACACAAGCTATTTGTGGAGGAAAACCAATTTATATTTCTTGTGTAATGAGGCATTTCACAAAGAAACGCAATTGGACAATGCGTGCCTTGAATTCAGGAAACAGCGCTAAATGCTCCTTCTCCATCAGGGCTAATGTAATCTGGCTGCTAGGGCTACTTCCTGCACTATATCATCTCCTTCTAGAGGGTTCCACAAAAGATGAGTTAGCAAATGGCAACTGCCTGCACAATGCAAATTTTGCTTTTTCTTCCTAGAGAAAAAGATCTGCTTTTCAGTCTAAAATGAACATACCTTCGAGTTTAGTTTGTTCTCAATGCTTTCTTTAAATAGAGCACTTAATGATTCCTAAACTCTCTCTCCAGTCAATCAAACTCACATATCTAGTGATGCATTCCCCTTGGGTCAGAGCCATGATATTTGTGAAGCCAACTCTAGCACTTATTACTATTTTTAGCTCAAGGATTGATTTAGTTCATTGCCTTTACTTCTGAGATTAAGCCTTAATGTTAGAATCACGTGTCCATAGAAAAAGAATCAGAAGGATTTCTTTAGCATCAGGCCCAATACTACGTGCATCGCACCCAGCTGAGTCTTTGGCAATGGGAGCTCCAGCTTGCACATAGCAGCTGAGCTGAAATGATTTACTCCTTCTTGGACAAGCTAGAAATTGTCTCATAAGATTTATTTCTCCACAGCAATCAGCCACCACTATATTACCAATTCTAAGTCAGGAGCTGAAGGCTCATTGGTCATTTTATATTTCCTATGTGAGTCACGATCAATAAATGTTAGAGAAGAAATAGCCTCTGTTCTTAAGAGTTCCTGGCTGCTTTCAGAATTTAATTTCATTACAGAGATGAGGAACAATCAGGAAGCTATATAAAGAACCTAAAAGAACACAATAATCCTTAAACCCCGGGATAAATGAAAAGTCTATACTGTAGGTTTTTTAAGTCCTGAGACCAAACATCCTTTGGAAATCTGACCCAATGATTAGTGACTGAAGCAAACTCTTGCAATAGCTTAACTCCCTTCAGTCTTTCTTTTATTGATCATTGTAGGGTGATTAAATTTGGGCTGGTCACCAGAACAAGGAGACAGAGAGACCTGAAGCTACAGTGATTTTAGTCAACTTACCCCCAAGGAAAAGGACAAAAGCTTTCACTACGAGTAGGTTCCCCGTTTGGTACATTTTCTAAATGCATGCTCCCCTTTCTTCCTTAGTATGTGAGCCCTGATTTTAGATAAGGCTGAAATCTACCCAGAAAGAAGTCTATTTCCCAATATCTTTTGCAACTGGTGGTAATCATGTAATTAAGCTCCGGCCAATGAGATGTGAACCTGTGTCGCCTGGACTTCTGGGAAGGCTGCTCAAATGGGACTGACTCAGCAGTCTGACTCTGAGCCCTTGACCTTTCCTCTTTCTTATGCCTTAAATGGCCTGTAACAATGGAGCTCCAGCAGCTATGGGGACTAGGAAGGGACCTTTAGGATGAAAGCCAGCTCTGAGCAGGAGGGAGAGAAAGACTGACAATGCTTTGGTCTATGACAGCTGTAGAACTGCCAATCCTGGCCTTTCAGGAAGGAGCGGAAATGCCTCTCCACCTTGCTTAATTGCTGCACTCTTAACCGCTTGCTCCTAAGAGCAGCTGAAACTCATGGAACTGACTCAGCCACCAAAGAGTCAAACTTGTGGGAATTTCTTTTGTGTGTGTGTGACTCTGTGACCCCACGGACTGTAGCCCGCTCGGCTCCTCTGTCCACAGGGTTCTCCAGGCAAGAGTTCTGGAGTGGCTTGCCATTTCCCTCTCCAGAGGATCTTCCCAACCCAGGGATTGAACCTGTGTCTCCTGCACTGCAGGTGGATTCTTTACCTGTTGAGCCTTCAGGGAAGCCTTGGAATTTCCTTTACAGGGAGACAAGGTCTTGTATGGAACATTTAAAACGCCAACCCTTTTAGGAGTTTCTTTTAAATCACTTAAAGTACAGATGTCTTCTAGCAACTCCTTTCCTGAGGGCAGATTTTTGAAGGGAAAGGCAGAGAATCTGAGGTTCCTGTGGGAAATTTCAAGAGTTCTAAGAAGGAAGAGAAAAGAGTTTAGAAAGGGGGTTAATGGTTGACTTAGCCGCTATCACATTTTAATCTTAGGCTTGTCCTCCTGACTCCAGATGGATGCTGGGCCTCATCACCTGCCCGAGAGGCCTTGGGAGACTTGAAGAGGGAACCGTAGGTATTCTAGTAGCCCTCAGTTCAGCTCAGCCTCTCAGCCATGTCTGACACTTTGTGACCCCATGGACTCCAGCCCGCCAGGCCTCCCTGTCCATCACCAACTCCTGGAGCTTGCTCAAACTCGTGTGCATCGAGTCGGTGATGCCATCCAACCATCTCATCCTCTGTCGTCCCCTTCTCCTCCCACCTTCAATCTTTCCCAGCTTTGGGGTCTTTGGCTGAGAACACCGTTCAGTAGGTTAGGGGTATTAAATGCATTTTCTACTTATGACACTTTCAACTTATGATGCATTTATTGGGATAAAAAGTGAAAGTCACTCAGTCGTGTCTGACTCTCTGTGACCCCACGGACTATGCAGTCCATGGAATTCTCCAGGCCACAATACTGGAGTGAGGAGGAACCCCACTGTAAATTGAGAAAGACCTATACCTGCATTTGTGTGTGTGCTCAGTCATATCTGTTTGTGATCCTGGGAACTGTAGCCTGGCAGGCTCCTCCTTCCATGGGATTCTCCAGGAAAGAATACTGGAGTGGATTGCCATGCCCTCCTCCAGGGCATCTTCCCGACCCAGGCATCAAACCTGCATCTCCTGTATCGGTAGGTGGGTTCTTCACCTCTGAGCCACCTGGGAAGCCCTGGACATGCGTTATCACCAATCTGATCTTCATAAACTCTGAAACACAGGTTTGATAGCCTTAGTTTACTGATGTGCGAGATGACGCTCAGAGAGATTAAAGATCTTGCTGAAGGTCACTATCCAGGGTTCAAGGTGGGTGACCAATGATCTTGGTTTGCCCAAGACTAGGGTTTCCTGAGATGCAAGACTTTCAGGAGAGCATCAGGCAAACCAAGATGGAAGAGTGATTAGTTTACTGATGTGCGAGATGATGCTCAGAGAGATTAAAGATCTTGCTGAAGGTCACTATCCAGGGTTCAAGGTGGGTGACCAATGATCTTGGTTTGCCCAAGACTAGGGTTTCCTGAGATGCAAGACTTTCAGGAGAGCATCAGGCAAACCAAGATGGAAGAGTGATGGCAAAGCACTGTCATACCATCTTTAAACCCCAAGGAGCACAGAGTCCAGACAGAGCTCCTCAAGGGCTGGCTCTAGCCTCCTAAGGTGCTCAGCTTTACCTTGGACTTGGGAGTCTGCTCCTCTCTCGAGAGGTGGACTCTGGAGTAGCCCTAGCAGTACTGTGTGATGGAACTAAAGTCTCCCCTGGTCTGTCCCCCCAGCCCAAGCTATGACCCCCCAACTCCACACACCCAGTAGCTAACAGCAAGGGAGAGCCCTATCCTATCCAGGGAGCAGGTCCATGCACCCTGTGGGGCAGAGCCCGGGTCCTTGCCCCACTATGAAGTCTCCTTAGAATCCTGCTTCCTCATTTTTCACCTGATGCAACCACTTCAAACAATTACATTACCTTTAACATTTTCCTATTAAAATGTTTCTTCTAGAGCTTTTAAAGCACTATTATTTATGCTCACCTAAAGATGTAAGTGAAAAAGTTGGCTTAAAGCTCGACATTCAGAAAACGAAGATCATGGCATCCGGTCCCATCACTCCATGGAAAATAGATGGAGAAACAGTGGAAACAGTGTCAGACTTTATTTTGGGGGGCTCCAAAATCACTGAAGATGGTGACTGCAGCCATGAAATTAGAAGACACTTACTCCTTGGAAGAACAGTTATGACCAACCTAGAGAGCATATTCAAAAGCAAAGACATTACTTTGCCGACTAAGTTCTGTCTAGTCAAGGCTATGGTTTTTCCAGTAGTCATGTATGGATGTGAGAGTTGGACTGTGAAGAAGGCTGAGTGCCAAAGAATCGATGCTTTTGAACTGTGGTGTTGGAGAATACTCTTGAGAGTCCCTTGGACTGCAAAGAGATCCAATCAGTCCATTCTGAAGGAGATCAACCCTGGGATTTCTTTGGAAGGAATGATGCTAAAGCTGAAACTCCATATTTTGGCCACCTCATGTGAAGACTTGACTCATTGGAAAAGAGTTTGATGCTGGGAGGGATTGGGGGCAGGAGAAGAAGGGGATGACCGAGGATAAGATGGCTGGATGGCATCACTGACTTGATGGATGCGAGTCTGAGTGAACTCTGAGAGATGGTAATGAACAAGGAGGCCTGGCGTGCTGCGATTCATGGGGTCGCAAAGAGTCGGACATGATTGAGCGACTGAACTGAACTGAAAGAATTGTTAACAGGATAATGACAATGCCCAAAGAAATAAAATGCTTAGTAAGGGAAGTAATATTGCCAACATTTAAAATAAATGTTTTCCAGAGTTGACTTTGAAGTAATTTACATTACTTCTTTAAAAAAAAGAAAACTACCCTGCCAAACAGAAATAAACAAATCTCAAACAAATAAAACCTTTTAGAAGTTAGAGTTACACATAGAAGGCAAGACATACAAATTGTATCTTCTCACATATATTTTCAAGCTTACATAGTTATGTTTTTCTTTTAAAATGTTCAACTGAAAATAGTGTTTAGGCATGAACCCCATGTGCTTCTATTTTTATACCAATCCTTCCAAAAAATCACCTCCTCTAAAATTATGTGTATTTAATGGAATTGAGATCCAATCTTCATCACTTTTCTTCATTTAACTTCCCATCTTTGACTTTTACAAACTGTGAATGTGGGTCCCCTTTGATATTTCAGATGCAGAACAGAGAAACCAAACTTACTCTGTTCTCCAAGAAAACAGTTTATATCTTTTTGCTATAATTTTTGAATGTTTTCCTTTTTTGGCCATGGGAATAAACTTAAGCCCTCTCTGGTATCCTTATCCTTTATTCCTTTAATCTAATCTATCATAAAGAACTGTCATATTTGATGCTTCCACATCTTCAGATCTCTATCAGAATTAGCATATCATTTCATGGCTTGACAGGAATAGATAATTTTCCAAGATCCCTTCTGATTCAGTATTTTATTTTATTTTTATTTTTTTAACTGATCACCCTGACCAAAATATGGATTTTTGTATTAAACTCCAGCATTAATAATCCCATTTAATAGTTTGTAAGTAGAGGATACTAGAGGTGAAACTGGGACAATCACTTAACATTATCCATCAAAGTATGTCTATAATCTTGGTTCTCAGGCTATATACATTTTATTACATTTTCCGCAAATGCTCTTAATTGCAACATGCTGCTCTAGTACAATGCATATTTACAGGATCTTTCATGCTTTTTTAGTGGTCTTCGTACCACAACACATGCCCTTCTCATTGTCTACTCAGTAGAAAATCCTCAAGATTGGTTTAACTCTTGCTTTTTCCAGGTAATTTGATAGGAAACCAAAACTTGGGTGTTAGTTAGGCCTCAGCTTGTAAGTATGCAATTTACCAGCTATGTAACTAATCAGCCTCAGATTTCTCAATGTAAAATGAGATTAACTATAGTATTAAGAATGAAGAAGAATAATGAATGAAGAGAAAGAACAGAAGCATAAAGAATGAAGAAATGCATAAAAAAGAAGAGACAGAGTCAAAGCAAAAAACAATGCCCAGTTGTGGGTGTGACTGGTGATGGAAGTACGTCTGATGCTGTAAAGAACAATATCTCAAAGAAACTTGGGATGTTAGGTCCATGAATCAAGGTAAATTGGAAGTGGTCAAATAAGATAGGGCAAGAGTGAACAACAGCATTTTAGGAATCAGAAAACTAAAATGGACCAGAATGGGTGAATTTAATACAGATGACAATTATATCTACTACTGTGGGCAAGAATCCCTTAGAAGAAATGGAATAGCCCTCATAGTCAACAAGAGAGTCCAAAATGCAGTATTTGGGTGCATCTCACAAAAGACAGAATGTTCTTTGTTCATTTTCAAGGCAAAACATTCAGTATCACAGTAATCCAAGCCTATGCCCCGACCACTAATGCCAAAGAGAATGAAGTTCAGCAGTTCTATGAAGACCTACTAGACCTTCTAGAACCAACAAAAAAAAAAAAAAAAAAAAAAGATGGCTTTTTCATCATAGGGGACTGGAAGGCAAATGTAGGTCAAAAGTTACCTGCAATAACAGGCAAGTTTGACCTTGGAGTACACATGAGGCAGGGGAGAGGCTAACAGAGTTTTGCCAAGAGAATGTACTGGTGCGTACACTTTCTTCCAACAACATGAGAGATGACTCCACAGATGGACATCACTAGATGGTCAATGCCAAAATCAGATTGATTATATTCTTTGCAGTTGAGGATGGAAAAGTTCTATACAGTCAGCAAAAATAAGACTGGGAGCTGATTGTGGCTCAGATCATGAACTCCTTATTGCCAAATTCAGACGTAAGTTGAAGAAAACAGGGAAAACCACTAGACCACTCAGATATGACATAAAACAAACACAATTATGCAGTGGAAGTGACAAATAGATTCAAAGGATTTGATCTGATAGAGTGCCTGCATAACTATGGATGGAGGTTCACGGCATTGTACAGGAATGAATAAAACCATCCCCAAGAAAAAGAAATGCAAAAATGTAAAATGGTGGTCTGAGGAGACCTTACAAATAGCTGAGAAAAGAAGAGAAGCAAAAGGCAAAGACAGAAGGAAAGAAACACTCATCTGAATGCAGAATGCCAAAGAATAGTAAGGTGAGACAAGAAAGCCTTCCTAAGTAATCAATGCAAAGAAATAGAAGAAAATAATAGAATGGGAAAGACTAGTGGTGGTTTAGTCACTAAGTCATGTCCGACTCTTGCGACCCCATGGAATGTAGCCCGCCAGGCTCCTCTGTCCATGGGGTTTTCCAGGCAAGAATACTGGAGTGGATTGCCATTTCCTCCTGGCGTGCTGCGATTCATGGGGTCGCAAAGAGTTGGACATGACTAAGCGACTGAACTGAACTGAACTAAAAGATGTAAAATGTAGGATTCAAGATAACCTCCAAATTCTGTCCCTTTCTATTCTATCTTATTCCTTACTAAAGGGTGCCAATGGCATTCTGTGAGTGTGCCTCAATTTAAATACAACAGATCATGGTCATCTAAGGCAGGGGTTCCCAGCTTGAAGTTTCAGGATAGAATTCAGAGGGTATATGAGCCTTCCTGAAGTTGTGTATCCATGTGTGTGTGTGTGTGTTATAGGGTAGGAGGTCTGTAGCTTTTCACTACATTCTCAGGAGAACCTGTGACCAGAACAGAGTTGAGAACCACTGGTGAGATAACAAGAATTAACTGAGAAGAATTTTTATTTATTTATTTTTTTACAAAAGATGCCTTTGTTCTCTGAAATGATTCACAGTAGCAACTAATCCCAGGGTATTAACCTATGATTCAGGCTATGGCCTTGACATATATCAAAGGAAGAAGGCAAAGAGCCGTAAGGAAGGTGTGGTCAAAGCTACAGCAGGGAAATGTGGCCGAAAGTTCCAGGGCCCAGGGCACCACGCCTCACGGGGAGGCGGCATCCTCAGACCCAGAGGAAAGCTGTGGGGCTCAGTGCTGATTGTCCAAGATCTTCTAAGTCCTGTTGCCACTCACCTGTCTCTAGATGATTGGTTTCTTATTTCTGGTGTTTCCTGTGTGTGTTTTGCAAAATAAATGAATTCAATAAAACAACTGTTGGGGGCTGTAGCCCAGCCTCTGAGAGCTCACACATTGTTAGCTCGGTCTACACTTGGCAGCCATAGGATTTGGAGCAGTGGCCCTGACCTCGCTGAACTTCAACTTTCTGGGCCTCACTGGCATGAAACCTGTCCCCTGAGCCCTCCTTCCCAGCAAAGGCTTGAAGAGGTGGTCCTTAACTAAAAGGGCCAGTGAGAGCCTCGTCACCACGATCCCCCGGCCAGCCCTCTTAGGCTCCCTGGCCTGCCTGGTTTCTGGAGCAGTGGACGAGGTTATATTCTCCTTCAGTGCTGGTCTCAGCCAAGCAGAGCCTCCAACAACCCTTTTCGGTTTGCTTCATTCTCCATGAGCTCATGTGCCTCCTGAAGAAGCCATCTGAGAGATGTGGGCAGAGTGCTCGGAGAGATGTGTGCTGATACACCAGTGGGAGAGATGGTTACTGCAGGATGAGGACCACGAGGAGGTCGGCCTTCCCCAGGGACTGACAACACCTCCCCGTGCTGGAGCCTTCTCAGGGCACCCTGGGGCCTCCCCAGGGCCCAGGCTCAGGCTTCTGAGTCAAAGCCGGGAGCCTGTCATCCTTCTGTCTTCACCTTCCCAAGCTCAGGACGGGAACATGAGAATTCCTTTCCATAATTCATCTTCTTCAGGTTCAGAAAGTGAAAGTGAAATCGCTCAGTCATGTCCCACTCTTTGCGACCTCATGGACTGTAGCCTACCAGGTTCCTCTGTCCATGGGATNGGGTTCCAAAATCACTGAAGATGGAGACTGCAGCCATGAAATTAAAAGACACTTGCTCCTTGGAAGAAAAGTTATGATCAACCTAGACAGCATATTAAAAAAACAGAGACATTACTTGCCAACAAAAGTCCATCTAGTCAAAGCTGTAGTTTTTCCAGTAGTCATGTATGGATGTGAGAGTTGGACCATAAAGAAAGCTGAGTGCTGAAGAATTGATGCTTTTGAACTGTGGTGTTGGAGAAGACTCTTGAGAGTCTCTTGGACTGCAAGGAGATCAATCCAGTAAATCCTAAGGGAAATCAGTCCTGAATATTCATTGGAAGGACTGATGGTGAAGCTGAAGCTCCAATACTTTGACCACCAGTTGCAAAGAACTGACTCATTGGAAAAGATCCCAAAGCTGGGAAAGATTGAAGGCAGGAGAGAAGGGGAAGACAGAAGATTAGATGGTTGGATGGCATCACTGACTCGATGGTCATGAGTTTGAGCAAGCTCTGGGAGTTGGTGATGGACATAGAAGCCTGGTGTGCTGTAGTCCAGGGGGTCACAAAGAGTCAGACACAACTAGAGACTAACAGAACTAACCGTAATAGAATTATAATTTTGCCTTGTAAAACTGTGAGGACTGTACAAGCTAAAGCAGATAAAGTGTTTAGTAGAGTGTCTCTGATATAACATTAAAACAGTTAGCATATTGAAAAGCAGAGATATTATCTTGCCAACAAAGGGCCATCTAGTTAAGACTATATTTTTTCCAGTGGTTATGTATGGTTGTGAGAGTTGGACTGTGAAGAAAGCTGAGCGCCGAAGAATTAATGCTTTTGAACTGTGGTGTTGGAGAAGACTCTTGAGAGTCCCTTGGACTGCAAGGAGATCCAACCAGTTCATCCTAAAGGAGATCAGTCCTGGATGTTCATTGGAAGGAATGATGCTGAAGCTGAAACTCCAATACTTTGGCCACCTCATGTGAAGAATTGACTCACTGGAAAAGACTCTGATGCTGGGAGGTATTGGAGGCAGGAGGAGAAGGGGATGACAGAGGATGAGATGGCTGGATGGCATCCTTGACTCGATGGACATGAGTTTGAGTGAATTCCAGGAGTTGGTGATGGACAGGGAGGCATGGCGTGCTGCGATTCATGGAGTCACAAAGAGTTGGACATGACTGAGCGACTGAACTGAACTGAACTGAAACAGTATTATTATTGATGGCAGTGTTACTAATATTATTGTTTTTATTATTAATTCCAAGACATTTCCCCAATTATCCAGCCCATTTTTGATAACTCATTTCAAACTCTATTAACTCAGCAATATTGAGCACTATGCTATGCAGTATTAATTATCCTCTATTTGTTTTATGTATTTGCACAGTGATTTACTTTTATGGTATTTTCCAAGATGGTACTGAAAGGACACTTAATATTAAAGTAGTCATCAAAGAATTTAACATCTGTTTTGACATTTTTGAACTTGAGAATTCTAAAAAAGAAAAAAAAAAACAGAACCCAATATCATTGAGTGTTTATCATGAATTGGAAAATTTTTCAAAGCACAGTTACTATAAATACATTTGAATATTCTATTACATACGATTTTGTCATATAATATACACAATGGAGTATTACACAGCCATTAAAAAGAATACATTTGAATCAGTTCTAATGAGGTGGATGAAACTGAAGCCTATTATACAGAGTGAAGTAAGCCAGAAAGAAAAACACCAATACAATATACTAACGCATATATATGGAATTTAGAAAGATGGTAACGATAACCCTGTATGTGAGACAGCAAAAGAGACACAGATGTATAGACCAGTCTTTTGGACTCTGTGGGAGAGGGAGAGGGTGGATGATTTGGGAGAATGGCATTGAAACATGTATAATATCATATATGAAACAAATCACCAGTCTAGATTTGATGCATGATACTGGATGCTTGGGGCTGGTGAACTGGGATGACCCAGAGGGATAGTACAGGGAGGGAGGGAGGAGGGGGTTTCAGGATGGGGAACAAGTGGCAGATTCATGTTGATGTATGGCAAAACCAATACAATATTGTAAAGTAATTAACCTCCAATTAAAATAAATAAATTTATATTTTAAAAAATAAAATAAAACTAAAACAGACATACATACCCCCCAAGTAAACAGCTTCCCTTAAATTGTTTCAAGTTTTGCTTCAGAAATAATCCAAAGCAGATATCTACAAATCAATAATTATGAAACTACAGTCAGTTAGCTTGAAGATAAAGATGTTTTTACTTTTAGCAATGATTTTTATATTTTATATAAAGATTAGTAGCATTTTCATCCTCCAGAAGTTTTTGTTTATTGCTTTGACCACTAGTGTTTTAGAATACTTGTATATTCTGAAAATCCATAAATGTTTTTAAGCTAAAGGAACTTGTTTTACTTTTCATACTTATTTTACTGTTCATAAAGCATATTGATGGATTATATCCCAAGTGTGATCTTATTCAGCATTATTGAAGTTTATTAAAAGTAACATTTTAAATAAAATGTTCAGGAAAGAGAGGCTGTGGCTTTGACTTGAGAATTTGCAAAAGATATTGAAAGATGGGTTTGTTTTAATAACTTTGGGGTGATAGCATATAGTCTGTCTCCCTAACTTGATTATTAGTTCTATGAAGAAAGAGACTCTATCTTTTAATGACATCTCTTTTATATCCTCTGCCATTATATGCTCTGCACATAGCTGAATATCCAAAAAAAAAAAAAATTAATGAATGAATGGCAGGAAAGGAAGAGAAAGTTGGAAAGTATAAGGAACTTCATGAAAGTTATTATTTTCTGTGATAGGAATTATTAGAAAAGATCAAATTTGCAACTGAAATAAGTTTAGATTTAAAAACTATAATTTATTGTTTATTAGATATCTAAGTAGAGATATGAAGTAGGAAATTTNAAAAAAAAAAAAAATTAATGAATGAATGGCAGGAAAGGAAGAGAAAGTTGGAAAGTATAAGGAACTTCATGAAAGTTATTATTTTCTGTGATAGGAATTATTAGAAAAGATCAAATTTGCAACTGAAATAAGTTTAGATTTAAAAACTATAATTTATTGTTTATTAGATATCTAAGTAGAGATATGAAGTAGGAAATTTTAAGTGTCTAAAGCTCAGAAAAGAGATCTTGATAAGAGATATTAATTTGGAAGTTACATATCAGTAATCTTGAAGCTATGGGAGTGGGTGTAATATCTACAGGGAGGAAATAGATTAATAATGGTAGCTGAAAATTTGTAGGCATTTACTGTGTATTAGGCACAGGTCTAAGGATTGGAAGAAAAGCTATGACCAACCTAGACAGGATATTAAAAAGCAGAGACATTACTTTGCCAACAAAGGATCATCTAGTCAAAGTTATGGTTTTTCCAGTAGTCATGTATGGATGTGACAGTTGGACTATAAAGAAAGCTGAGCACTGATGAATTGATGCTTTTGAACTGTAGTGTTGGAGAAGACTCGAGAGTCCCCTGGACTGCGAGGAGATACAACCAGTCTATCCTAAAGGAGATCAGTCCTGGGTGTTCATTGGAAAAACTGATGTTGAAGCTGAAGCTCCAATAGTCTGGCTACCTAATGCAAAGAACTACTCACTAGAAAAGACCCTGACGCTGATGATGTGACAGTTGGACTATAAAGAAAGCTGAGCACTGATGAATTGATGCTTTTGAACTGTAGTGTTGGAGAAGACTCGAGAGTCCCCTGGACTGCGAGGAGATACAACCAGTCTATCCTAAAGGAGATCAGTCCTGGGTGTTCATTGGAAAAACTGATGTTGAAGCTGAAGCTCCAATAGTCTGGCTACCTAATGCAAAGAACTACTCACTAGAAAAGACCCTGATGCTGAGAAAGATTGAAGGAAGGAGGAAAAGGGGACAACAGAGGATGAGATGGTTGGATGGCATCACCAACTCAATGCACATGAGTATGAGCAAGCTCCAGGAGTTGGTGATGGACAGGGAAGCTTGACATGTTGCAGCCCAAGGGGTCACAAATAGTCGGACATGACTGAGTAACTGAACTGAACTAAAGATTTTACATATATCAGTCCCATTACTATTCAAAATAACTCCACAAAGGTTATTTTATTATCCCTCTTTAAAGATGAAAAAACCAAGGTACAGAGAAATTATATAACTTGCCTAAATTCACACAGCTAATAGATGGCAGAACTAGGTGTGATAGGCAGGATTCTATGATGGTCTCGAACATTCCCAGCCCCTGGTGTACATATCTTGTATACACAATTTCCTCGCCCATGCAGAGCAGAAGCTGTAGATGTCATGGGATACAATTCCTACTACTTAATTATCAATCAGTTGACTTTGAGTTAATCACAACCAAAAGGGAGATAATACGGGCTTGGCATAATCAGTTCACTCTTTAAAAGGTCATCAGATTGGCAGTATGAGAAGGCCTAGGTAGGGGACCACGTGGCAGAAAATCATAGGTAGCTTCTAAGAACTGAGAACAGGCCCTGGCCAACAGCCATCAAGAACATAGGGATGCCAGTCCTATAATCACAATAAATTAAACTCTGCCAACATTAGTGAGCTTGAGTTGCTCAGATGAGGTTTAGATTTAGCCTCCAGATAGATTTCAGCTTTCTGAGACCTTGAGCAGAGGCCCCAACTGAACTTCACCTAAACTTCTGTTTTACAAAACTGTGAAATGCTAGATGAGTGTTATTTTAAGCCACAAAATTGTGGCAACATGCTACACAGTAATAGGAAACTAATGTACAGGATTAAATGTAGTTAGTATTTTTATGTGGCCTGAGTTGTTAAAGATTTAGCTGTACTTTATAAAGCAGGAGAGTTGGGAAGTGAGAAGGGTGGCTAATGCCAACAGAGAGCCCTGCAGAATACAGACATTTAAAGACTACACAAAGGTAAACGAACCAGCAAAGAAAACTGAAGAGAAACAAAGAGACTCAGGAAAATCCAGTAGAATGTGGCATGACGGAAGACACAAAGAAGAAAGGCCTTTGGAATGAGGGATGCTGACTGGTCGAGTGTGTAGTCTGTGGAGAACAAACCTGGTGAGGGCTGAACTCTGTCCATTGGATTCAGTAAGTTAGAGAAGGCTGCTATGGGCTTTCCTCTGGTCAACTGAAAAGCGGAGTTGGTGTTTAGAATGCCTTCCCTTGCTGCCCCCCGTCCCACCACCCACCTTTTTTTAGTTATGGAGAAAAATCATGTGAGGGGCTGGGGAGAAAAATCTTTTCCAGACATACTTTCATTACTCAGTATTTTCTTACAGGAGAATCACAGACCTCTTTCTTGAAAATCAGACACATTTTGTTATAGCAGATTTGAGAAGTAAATCAATTGAAATGCTGTTTTGTCACAAAATTTAACTTCCAAGATTAACAATTTTTTTAAGTGACAAGGCAAAACTACATCCAATTTGTATTCTAAAGAAAATTTAATCTCCCAAGATGACTAGTGAAAAACAGTAGAAAGCAGAGAACAGAAATGAGAGCATTCTGAAGATTAGTTACTCTGACCACTTATGTTGCTTCTCTAAGGGAAAGCTGTTCTTTTCTCCTAAGAGAATGTGAAACCAGGTGAAGGAACTAAAATATAAGCAGACATTAAATAAATCAATAAGGATCTACTTTGACTGTAACAGAGTACAATTGAGAAGACACACTGCACACGCAGGCATAATGAAACATATGGCCTTTTATGCTGCTTTATTCACCTAATGGAGTGGCTTTGGGTACTCTTGTTCCAGTACTTCAGTTTGGTAACTAATTTTATGGAAAAAAAAATAACAATGGCTAACTATCCCCTTATTCCACATAAGATAGTAACAAACAAACAAACAAACAAACAAAATTCATGCTACAGTTAAGTTGTTCCTAATATATTGTGGTGGGGGACTCGTCTCCAATGGAGCCCTTAGGAAAGGAGAGGAATGTTTACCCAGCAGTCTCTGACTCATGCTCAGCATAGGACTGGGGCCATGTGCAATGGCCCAATCTCAGCTGAGGTTTAAATTTTCTGTTTTGAATGATCAAGACAGATGCCCAGTGAAACAGAGACCCATGTGTGAGTGCAGTGTTAGTATGTCTTCTGGTGGTTTACAAAAATATTTCTCCACATCTGACTTCATCCTTTTGTTCATCTGGACCCTTTGTCCCAGACATGGTTGTGGATTTGCCTGTTCCTAGCACTTTAACCCTCTGTTTCAAGATAGCTTAAGAGACCTAGTACAGTCATTACTTAGGTCCCAAGATTATCATTCCTTTTAGTGATCACTTACATTTCAAGATCTTGAGTTTGTTTTGCATCCAATTTATTTTCATGCTTGACTTCCACTTTTAGCTGCTATGGATGAGATAGTTCTTACTAACAGAAGCAACCTAATAAGTGGGTATGTGATTAGAGTCTAGTATAAGACAAAGCCTGATTCATTAATGAGTCATACATTTTCATTTAAAAAAGTAGACTTCTGTAATCCTTCCATAAAATTCTTTAAAAAAAAAAAAGAAAGAAAGAAAGAAAGCACACGCTTTAGTGCAATGGATCGTTCCAGGAAACATATCATGTCTTATTCAATAAGCTCTGAACCTCATACCAAAACAAGAGTCTTGAGTAGAGTGCCTCGACATTTCCCTAAAGGCCTTCTATTTTAATTCATGGAATTTCCAGGCAGATTTTTAAATTAGGCTTGATTTTTTTTCCTCAAAAATACAGTCTATAAAAATATGAAACAAAGACAAGCATGAGAAACAATTTTGAACTTCAGTGTCTATGTTGGATATCCTAGAACCATATTGTAGTTTCCCACAGTACTGACAACTAAATAAATTCTTGGCTGATGTTTTAGATCTTTCATCTCAAACATAACAGATCCCTAATGGCCTTGAAATTTAAAGCCTAATCACAGATGATTCTTTCTCTTTTTATTACACAAACTGAAATATGAAAATATGAAGTTTCTCATGGTCATATTGTCCAACTATAGTTCACCCTTATGGCAGAAAGTGAAGAGGAGCTAAAAAGCCTCTTGATGAAAGTGAAAGAGGAGAGTGAAAAAGTTGGCTTAAAGCTCAACATTCAGAAAACAAAGATCATGGCATCTGGTCCCATCACTCCATGGGAAATAGATGGGGAAACAGTGGAAACAGTCTCAGACTTCATTTTTGGGGGCTCCAAAATCACTGCAGATGGTGACTGCAGCCATGAAATTAGAAGACGCTTACTCCTTGGAAGAAAAGTTATGACCAACCTAAATAGTATATTCAAAAGCAGAGACATTACTTTGCCGACTAAGGTCCATCTAGTCAAGGCTATGGTTTTTCCAGTGGTCATGTATGGATGTGAGAGTTGGACTGTGAAGAAAGCTGAGCGCTGAAGAATTGATGCTTTTGAAGTGTGGTGTTGGAGAAGACTCCTGAGAGTCCCTTGGACTGCAAGGAGATCCAACTAGTCCATTCTGAAGGAGATCAACCCTGGGATTTCTTTGGAAGGAATGATGTTAAAGCTGAAACTCCAGTACTTTGGCCACCTCATGCAAAGAGTTGACTCACTGGAAAAGACTCTGATGCTGGGAGGGATTGGGGACAGGAGGAGAAGGGGACTGAGGATGAGATGGCTGGATGGCATCACGGACTCGATGGACGTGAGTCTGAGTGGACTCTGAGAGATGGTAATGAACAGGGAGGCCTGGCGTGCTGCGATTCATGGGATCGCAAAGAGTTGGACACAACTGAGCAACTGAACTGAACTGATAGTTTTTGTCTTAGGCTATGTATATTCACTATGTATAAATATCCTACATTTGTTTCCAGGTACTTGAATAAACTGATTGTTCCAGTGAGCAGCACTCTTTGTATAATAGATTGCAGAATATTTCTTCCCCACCCCTGTACTGAGCTACCATCTGCAAAGAAGATGGCAGTTTTGTAGGGCCATTGTTTAGAACACAATTTAAAATACAGACTACATATTGTCTTTTTTCAAAAGACACACACATGATCCAAAAGATCTTCAGTTCAGTTCAGCTAAGTTCAGTCACTCAGTTGTGTCTGACTCTTTGCAACCTCACGGATGGTAGGCTTCCCTACTCCTACCATCACCAACTCCAGAGCCCACTAAAACTCATGTCCACTGAGTCGGTGCTGCCCTCCAACTAGTTCATCCTCTGTTGTCCTCTTCTCCTCCTGCCTTCAATCTTTCCCAGCATCAGGGTTTTCCCAGTGAGTCAGTTCTTTGCATCAGGTGGCCAAAGGATTGGAGCTTTAGCTTCAGCTTCAGTCCTTCCAATGAATATTCAGGACTGATTTCCTTTAGGCTTGATCTTCTTGCTGTCAAAGGGACTCTTAAGAGTCTTCTCCAACACCACAGTTCAAAGGCATCAATTCTTTGGCACTCAACTTTCTTTATGGTCCAATTCTCACATCCATACAT
>SJYX01004684.1:191388-204096 GCA_006410675.1 Oreotragus oreotragus
AAGCTGAGCGCCGAAGAACCAATGCTTTTGAACTGTGGTGTTGGAGAAGACTCTTAGTCCCTTGGACTGCAAGGAGATCCAACCAGTCCATTCTGAAGGAGATCAACCCTGGGATTTCTTTGGAAGGAATGATGCTAAAGCTGAAACTCCAGTACTTTGGCCACCTCATGTGAAGAGTTGACTCATTGGAAAAGACTCTGATGCTGGGAGGGATTGGGGGCAGGAGGAGAAGGGGACGAGAGTGGATGAGATGGCTGGATGGCATCACTGACTTGATGGATGCGAGTCTGAGTGAACTCTGGGAGTTGGTGATGGACAGGGAGGCCTGGCATGCTGTGATTCATGGGGTCGCAAAGAGTCGAACACGACTGAGCGACTGAACTGAACTGAACTGAATGTTTTAATGATCATTTCTAGATTTTTCATAGATTTTCCAGAATCATGATGTTTAATTCTTGAATTTCTAAATTCTGCTAGACATTTTAGGGTTGGAAACTCATGGTGCCCCCTTTTGCTAATCTTATTCATAACTTCTTTCTTTGCCTGTGGACTGTATTTCTGTTATTGACAGATGATATAATGTGTGTAAGTGGTATGCTGTGGATGGCATATACTAAGGATCAGTTCAATTCAGTTCAGTTGCTCAGTCGTCTCCGACTCTTTGCAACCCCATGGACTGCAGCACACCAGGCTTCCCTGTCCCTTACCTACTCAAAGAGCCTACTCAAACTTATGTCCATTGGTTTGGTGATGCCATCCAACCATCTCATCCTCTCTCATCCCTTCTCCTTCCACCTTCAATCTTTCCCAGCATCAGGGTTTTTTCAAATGAGTCAGTTCTTCATCAGGTGGCCAAAATATTGGAGTTTCAGCTTCAGCATCAGTCCTTCCAATGAATATTCAGGATTGAAATCCTTTAGGATTGACAGGTTGTATTTCCTTGCAGTCCAAGGGACTCTCAAGAGTCTTCAACACTACAGCTCAAAAGCATCAATTCGTTGGTGCTCAGCTTTCTTTATGGTCCAACTCTCACATTTACACATGACTACTGGAGGCTCAGTATTCATTAATCCCTTCTTCTTCACTATCTTGAAACAGTACATTTTACTTCTATTTCTCTTCAAAGGTATGTGCTTCTAAGTGGCAATTTTAATGGAGTCTGCACATTTTTAGATCATGAACATTTTATTGAAAATTTTATATTTAAATTGAAGAAAGTAGGGAAAGCCATGGGTCATTCAGGTATGCTGCTGTTGCTGCTGCTGCTAAGTCACTTCAGTCACGTCCGACTCTTTGTGATCCCACAGATGGTAGCCCACCAGGCTCCTCTGTCCACAGGATTCTCTAGCCAAGAATACTGAAGTGGGTTGCCCTTTCCTTCTCCAGGTATGACCTAAATCAAATCCCTTATGATTATACAGTAGGAGTGACAAAAGATTCAAGGGAGTAGATCTGATAGAGTGCCCAAAGAATTATGGACAGAGGTTCATAACATCATATAAGAGGAAGTAGTCAGAACCACTCCTAAGGAAAAAAAATGTGAGATATGAGAGTTGGACCATAAAGAAGGCTGAGTACTGAAGAACTGATGCTCTTGAACTGTGGTGCTGGAGAAGACTCTTTACAGAATAAAACAGATGCAAAAACATCAAAGCAGCCAATCCTAAAGGAAATCAACTTTGAATATTCATTGGAAGGACTGATGCTGAAAATGAAGCTCCAATACTTTGGCCACTTAATGTGAAGAACAAACTCATTAGAGAAGACCCTGTTTCTGGGAAAGATTGAGGACAGGAAGAAAAGGGGATGACAGAAAGTGAGATAGTTGGATGGTATCATCGACTCAATGGATATGAGTATGATCAAACTCAGGGAGACAGTGAAGGACAGGGAAGACTGGCATGCTGCAGTCCATTGGGTTGCAAATAGTTGGACAGGAGTGAGTGACTGAACAACAACACCTTTTTAGTTTCATTGTCCTGCTCTAATGAAGTCATTCAATCTTCTGTTTAGATAATCACAACAACTTTATTCCACTTTTTTCTGGCACACTGATTCCAGATAAAATTCCCATGTGACAGCCTTAATCACATGATTGATCTGTTCAGAGACATTCAGTGGCTTCCCAATATCTGTTGAACATTAACTTTCAGCTTGATGGTATGGAAGGATACTCACTCCATTTTTGGTGATCTTAAATATTCAACTTGATATACCCTACAGGTATAAAGTTAATCTTCAAAATATATAGCACTTGAACAAGTATTACATGCCTGCCTTATATTTTGCTTCTTCCCTAGTGTTAATTCCAGATTAGAGTTTAGTTGTTTATTTTCTGGCTTTCAACTTCTCACATTATAATTAAAATTCCTATTCCAGATACTTGCTTATGTGATTCACTGATCATAAAGTGAAAGCAACAGAGACTGTGATTATAAACCCAGGGATGTGATTGTTTCAGTCAAGGAAAGAACATATTCTCCTTGCTTTTAATTATATAATATGCATAAAAGACAGTTATCTTTAAGGCTAAGAAAGCAGTTTAGAAACTCTACTTAGAATCACTTGAATATTCACTGTTCTATATAGCCTCTACATTATATTATTTACAGGTAAAACATAAATATGAGAAAAAGAAGTGAAGCCAAAATTAATATTCCAACTTGTGCTATCCAGGTTTCTCCCAAGCAAATTCACTTTAACATGTAAAGGTGCAAGATGTTTTCCTGAGAAATCTCAGGCAACAGCAGCCCTTGAGACTTAGGTTCTAACCATCCTCTGCCATTTGCCATGTAACTCCATCCAAATTGCTATGTGTATATCCCATATGTCTTTATTTACAAAGCAGCCTACTCTTTCAGCATTACAACAGAAGTTTTGAGAAAATTAATGGAATCCATACAGCATAATCTAAGATGAAGGATAGAGACCTCAAATGAAGAATAAAATATATATTTACTTTCCAAAGGAATTTTTTTTCCCCCCTTGCTGCTACCCTATGCTTCTGGTGCTATAGAGGCCACTTCCAAAGGAAAACAAAAGCACTCCCCCACCATCTCCACATTCACATCTTTCTTTTAATAGACAGCAGTTGGGGAGGATGGAGGAGATAAGGAACATCTACATTGTTTTTGCAACAACTAGAACTCTTTATAAAATTGGCATACTTAAATAATTAGTATTGCTAAATAATAAGAACATATTCTGTATTTTATTTTCAGTCACTTATGTTAGAGCTCCACCACCCACCCCGACAATTCTGATTTTAAAATTGGTCATTCTCCTCCTAGGATAATGCTCTAGTGAGGGGTTCCAATCTCTGGGATCTAATGGTTGATGATATGAGGTGAAGGTGATGTAATAATAATAGAAAAAAAAGTACATGATAAATGTAAGGCACTTGAATCATCCATCTTGGAAAAATGAACTTCCAAGAAAAGGGTCTCTAGTGCCAAAAAGGTTGGGAACTGCTCTGTAGGCAATTTCAGCCCATAGTTGCCCATCCTGCTTGTTAACACTGTGGAACAGATAATCATCAAACAGCAATGCAAACCTTTTTCATTTATTACAGTTACATTAATTAATCACAAATTAACAACTTTCTGTAGCAACATATATTAAATATTCTTACATTTCCTATGTCTGAGCTATCTAAACTCTGCTGCTGCTGCTGCTAAGTCGCTTCAGTCATATCCAACTCTGTGCGACCCCATAGATGGCAGCCCACCAGGCTCCCCCATCCCTGGGATTCTCCAGGCAAGAATACTGGAGTGGGTTGCCATTTCCTTCTCCAATACATGAAAGTGAAAAGTGAAAGTGAAGTTGTTCAGTCATGTCCAACTCTTCGTGACCCCATGGACTGCAGCCTACCAGGCTCCTCCGTCCCTGGGATTTTCCAGGCAAGAGTACTGGAGTGGGGTGCCATTGCCTTCTCCGATCTAAACTCTATAACCTCTTAAATATATAGATTTCCCCATATTTAGCAGACTATGTAGAAGAAGGGTATTAGAAAAGAAATAACAATTGATGTCTACTATTGCTTAGTTGAAAATTAAGCTGCTCAGTTAACTATATTCTCAGCACAGTTCAGTTCAATGGCTCAGTTGTTACCGACTCTATGGGACCCATGGACTGCAGGCCTCCCTGTCCATCAACAACTCCCAAAGTCTACTCAAACTCATGTCCATTGAGTCGGTGATGATATCCAACCATCTCATCCTCTGCCGTCTGCTTCTCCTCCCACCTTCAATCTTTCCCAGTATCAGGGTCTTTTCCAATGAGCCAGTTCTTTGCATCAGGTGGCCAAAGTATTGGAGTTTCAGCTTCAGCATCAGTCCTTCCAATGACTATTCAGGACTGATTTCCTTTATGATTGACAGGTTGGATATCCTTGCAGTCCAAGGGACTCTCAAGAGTCTTCTCCAACACCACAGTCCAAAGGCATCAATTCTTTGGCATTCAGCTTTCTTTATGGTCAAACTCTCACATCCATACATGACTATTGGAATCATAGCTTTGACTAAAAGGACCTTTGTTGGCAAAGTAACGTCTCTGCTTTTTAATATGCTGTTTCGGTTGGTCATAACTTTTCTTCCAAGGAGCAAGCATCTTTTAATTTCATGGCTGCAAACACCATCTTCAGTGATTTTGGAGCCAAAAAAAGTAGTCTGTCAATGTTTTCACTGTTTCCCCATCTATTTGCCATGAAACGATGGGACAAGATGCCATGATCTTAGTTTTCTGAATGTTGAGCTTTAAACCAGCTTTTTCACTCTCCTCTTCCACTTTCTTCAAGAGGCTCTTTAGTTCTTCTTTGCTTTCTGCCATCAGGATGGTGTCATATGCATATTTGAGGTTATTGATATTTCTCCCAGTAATCTTCATTCCAGCTTGTGCTTCACCTAGCCCAGTGTTTCTCATGATGTACTCTGCATATAAATTAAATAAGCAAGGTGACAATATACAGCCTTGACACACTCCTTTCATAATTTGGAACCGGTCTGCTGTTCCATGTCCAGTTCTAACTGTTGCTTCCTGACCAGCATACATATTTCTAAACAGGCATATTAGATGCTCTGGTATTCCCATCTCTTTAAGAATTTTCCACAGTGTGTTGTGATCCACACAGTCAAAGGCTTTGGCATAGTCAATAAAGCAGAAGTAGATTTTTATCTTGAACTCTTTTGCTTTTTTGATGATCAAATGGGTGTTGGCAATTTGATATCTGGTTCCTCTGCCTTTTCTAAATCCAGCTTGAACATCTGGAAATTCACAGTTCACATACTGCTGAAGCCTGGCTTGGAGAATATTGAGCATTACTTTACTAGCATGTGAGATGAGTACAATTGTTTGATAGTTTAAACATACTTTGGTACTGCCTTTCTTTGGCATTGGAATGAAAACTGACCTCTTCCAGTTCTGTGGCCACTGCTGAGTTTTCCAAATTTGCTGGCATATTGAGTGCAGCACTTTCACAGCATCATCTTTCAGGATTTGAAATAGCTCAATGAAATTCCATCACCTCCACTAGCTTTGTTCATACTGATGTTTCCTAAGGCCCATTTGACTTTGCATTCCCGCATGTCTGGCTCTAGGTGAGTGATCACACCATTGTGATTATCTGGGTCATGAAGATCTTTTTAGTATAGTTCTTCTGTGTATTCTTGCCACCTCTTCTTAACATCTGCTTCTGTTATGCCCATACATTTCAGTCCTTTATTGTGCCCAACTTTGCATGAAATGTTCCCTAGGTATCTCCAGTTTTTTTGGAAGAGATCTCTAGTCTTTCCCCATCTATTTCTTTCCTCTATTTCTTTGCATTGATGACTGAGGAAGACTTTCTTATCTCTCCTTGCTATTCTTTGGCACTCTGCATTCAAATGGGTATATCTTTCATTTTCTCCTTTGCCTTTCGCTTCCCTTTTATTTGGCTATTTGTAAGGCCTCCTCAGACAACCATTTTGCCTTTCTGCATCTCTTTTTCTTGGGGATGTTCTTGATCCCTGCCTCCTCTACTATGTCATAAACTTCAGTCCATAGTTATCAGGCACTTTGTCTATGAGATCTAATTCATGAAGCTATTTCTCACTTCCACTGTATAATCATAAGGTGTTTGATTTAGGTCATACCTGAATGGTCTGGTGGTTTTCCCTACTTTCTTCAATTTAAGTCTGAATTCGGCAATAAGGAGTTCATGATATGAGCCAGTCAGCTCCCAGTCTTGTTTTTGATGACTGTATAGAGCTTCTCCATCTTTGGCTCCAAGGAATATGATCAATTTGATTTTGGTATTGACCATCTGGTGATGTCCATATGTAGAGTCTTCTCTTGTGTTGTTGGAAGAGGGTGTTTGCTATGATCACTGTGTTCTCTTGGCAAAACTCTATAAGCCCTTCCCTGCTTTATTCAGTCCTCCAAGACTAAACTTGCCTATTATTCCAGGTATTTCTTGACTTTCTACTTTTGCATTCCAGTTCCCTATAATGAAAAGGACATCTTTTTTTTTCAGTGTTAGTTCTAGAAGGTCTTGTAGGTCTTCATAGAACCATTCAACTTTAGCTTCTTCAGCATTATTGGTTGAGGCATAGACTTGGATTACTGTGACATTGAATGGTTTGCTTTGGGAACAAACAGAGAACATTCTGTCGTTTTTGAGATTGTATCCAAGTACTGCATTTCAGACTCTTGTTGACTATAATGGCTACTCCATTTCTTCTAAGGGATTCTTGCCCACAATAGTAAATATAATGGTCATCTGACCATTATATTTCTAGACCATTATTGGAGAAGGCAATGGCATCCCACTCCAGTACTCTTGCCAGGAAAATCCCAGGGACGGAGGAGCCTGGTAGGCTGTAGTCCATGGGGTCACTAAGAGTTGGACATGACTGAGCAACTTCACTTTGACTTTTCACTTTCATGCATTGGAGAAGGAAATGGCAACCCACTCCAGTGTTCTTGCCTGGAGAATTCCAGGGACGGGGGAGCCTGGTGGGCTGCCATCTATGGGGTCACACAGAGTCGGACACGACTGAAGTGACTTTGCAGCAGCAGCAGCAGCAGACCATTATAATTCGTTAATTCCTAAAATGTCGATGTTCACTCTTGTCATCTCTTATTTGACCACTTCCAATTTGCCTTGATTCATGGACCTAACATTCCAGGTTCCTATGCAATATTGCTCTTGACAGCATCAGACTTTACTTCCATCACCAGTCACATCCACAACTGGGTGTTGTTTTTGCCTTGGCTCCTTCTCTTCATTCTTTCTGGAGTTATTTCTCAGCTGATTTCCAATAGCATATTGGGCACCTACCGACCTGGTGAGTTCATCTTTCAGTGTCCATTTTGCCTTTTCATACTGTTCATGGAGTTCTCAAGGCAAGGATACCGAGGCAACTATATTTTAGCCAATGTGAAAAATGTGAGTACTGATCATTGAAGAAAAGACTACAGCGAGTCAAGCTGGTGAAGAGGAAAATCTGGTATTTAATCCATAAGAAATGGTTTTAGCTGAGTTTCTAATATCTTTTAACTGTGATTTTGAGTAAGTCAACAAGCTTTCACAGGGATCATTTAAAAAAAAACAAAACTGTAGCACATTGAGATTTATTTTGAGTGTGATTTCCTTTTGAAATGCATACCAGTCTAAGGGTTTCACCAGATCCTATTGGATTTCTTTTCTGAGTTTCCCTTGGAGCAGGTTTCTCAGTGTGTCACACAATATTTTATCAACAAATGAAAATGCACTGAGACTTATGACTTGATAAGCAAATTAAGACTTAACTCATGAAACTGGAAAACAATTCATTAAAACTGAAATCTTAGTAAGGAAGTTTCATATCATTTGTTTCATAATGCACCTGCCTCAGCTTATTTCACTGTCATCTTTTCTGAGTTTCCCTTGGAGCAGGTTTCTCAGTGTGTCACACAATATTTTATCAACAAATGAAAATGCACTGAGACTTATGACTTGATAAGCAAATTAAGACTTAACTCATGAAACTGGAAAACAATTCATTAAAACTGAAATCTTAGTAAGGAAGTTTCATATCATTTGTTTCATAATGCACCTGCCTCAGCTTATTTCACTGTCACTAGTAAAATTTAAATTGCTTCCTATTTTTGTTTTGCACATAGCACATGCTTAGATTATCCAGTATATCTCAAGTAAAGTAAAAAGCACTAAGTTAGCCAGGAAGAATTAGTTTCTTTTGCATAGTCTCTGATAATCTCCTTTTACACACAAATTTTAGAATTTTTTTATGACTTTATTTTTGTTAATTATATGTTATCTGTTAAGCCTTCTGTACTCTTTATGGGCTAAATTGCTAATTTGAAATGCAAATTGGCATAAACTATATTAAAAATTATTTTCATGGCCTTGATATCCAAAATTCTGGCTGTATACAGATGAACAGTTAATAAACCTAATGGCAATATTTTTAAAATATGAGATAGAAAATTTCTGGGTTTTACATAGTATTTTAGTACAAATTATTCTAGCACCACATTGGGGGCAGGAGGAGAAGGGGATGACGGAGGATGAGATGGCTGGATGGCATCACTGACTCGACGGACACGAGTCTGAGTGAACTCCAGGAGTTGGTGATGGACAGGGAGGCCTAGTGTGCTGCGATTCATGGGGTTGCAAAGAGTCGGACATGACTGAGCGACTGAACTGAACTGATTCTAGCACCACTTTTATTTCCAGTTTCAAATGTCACATGTAAATTGCTCTTTAGAAAACGCTAAAATGAATTACAATTCCTCTAAAAATTTTCTCAAAAAGATTAGGACAGAGAGCCATTCTTTTTCTAGATATCAGACTTGATGAATCTACCTCTCAGTATAATTTGGGACTACGAAAACTGCCAATGTATTCCACCAGGGACCCTATCTCCAGGTAATTTGACATCATTTTAGGTGCTAAGGTAACTTTATTGCTTCAAAAAGAATGATTTGGTAATACTTATTGAAATACAAAGGGCTTTCCTGGTGGCTCAGGTGTAAGGAATCTGCCTGCCACTGTAGGAGATGAGAGCCCAACCTTTGGATCTGAAGATCCTCTGGGAAGGAAATAGCAACCCACTCCAGTATTCTTGCCTAAAAAGACAGACAGAAGAGCTTGGTGGGATATAGTCCATGCAGTTGCAAAAGAGTCAGACATGACTTAGTGACTAAATAGCAATAACAATTGAAATACTAAGCTTGGCATACCTAAGGCTACAGGGTTTCTCCAAATGTGACGAGGTTAAGGTTTCAGTTTCATGACCTCTAAAAAGAACACTGTGTCAGACTGCAAAATAATCTGGCAGTCTCTCTCTTCTCATTTCTCTGCAGTACAGTTCTGAAGCCCTTGTGTCTTATTCTCTTAATATATACTTCTCTTTTTTTCTTCCTACTACTATTATGCCAAAAAGATATTCACAGACAACTAGTTAACGGGCTAAGGAGAAACCCTTCCTAGAGGTATATTTCTACAAATATTAAAATTCATTATTGTCTTTAAAATATCTGAAAACAGTCCAAGGCCAGGACCACAGTGACAAAAATAAGGCATTGCCCCAGTGCAAAATTTAAGAGGAAACTTCCAAAATTAGCAATCAAAATAAGTAACGTTTTAATGTAATATTTTAAAACATCAAAATTAATGCAAAAATTCATGATGAAGAAAATATTAAAATTTTAAATAAAGATCTTATAAATGATATCTAGCTAAAGAAGTCCTTATATTTGCCACTTGTTTCATTTTAACTGGTTAAGTATACAGTAATTACAGTAATTCATAAAAGTTGGTACAAATATTGTTAAACACTAAATCTACAATTTCATTGTTTGTCCTCCTTAAAAACAGAATTTTAATTATTGGCCATGGGCAAATGTGAGATACACTTTATATTCTGCTGCTGTTCCCACAAGAATCATAATTCTTTGTGATATTGAGGAGGATTAAAATCAAGTTTACTAGGAGATCCAATTTAGTATAATGAAATTAAAAGATGCTTGTTCCTTGGAAGAAAAGCTATGACCAACCTAGAGAGCATATTAAAAAGTAGAGACATTACTTTACCAAAAAAGTTCTGTCTAGTCAAAGCTATGGTTTTTCCAGTAGTCATGTATGGATGTGAGAGTTGGATTATAAAGAAAGCTGATCGCTGAAGAATTGATGCCTTTGAACTGTGGTGTTGGAGAAGACTCTAGAGTCCCTTGGACTGCAAGGAGATCCAACCAGTTAATCCTAAAGGAAATCAGTCCTGAATATTCACTGGAAGTACTGGTGCTGAAGCTGAAACTCCAATACTTTGGCCACCAGACGAGAAGAACTGACTCATTGGAAAAGATCCTGATACTGGGAAAGATTGAAGGCGGGAGGACAAGGGGACTACAGAGGATGAATTGGTTGGATGGCATCACTGACGCAATGGACATGAGTTTGAGTAGGCTATGGGAGTTGGTGATGGACAGGGAAGCCTGGGGTAATGCAGTCCATGGGGTCACAAAGAATTGGACACAACTGAGTGACTGAACTGAACTGATTCTTATCTCACTATTAATAATAATCAAATTGCTAATGTGTTTGAGATAGATATAATTTTAGTTACATTTCACTTTGATAGATTTGTTACACTTAACATTTTGAGTCCACAGAATAAAATAATAATAATAAATTTTTTATACTTATAGTAAGTATGACTTTATAATTTACAAATAAGTCACAACTACAGGACACCAACATGATTTCAGATGCTTTATTGATGCTGCTTTTGGAAGAGTGTCTCACACTGATCATCGCATCACATTGTTTCAGAGAAGACCACCAGAGCTTGTAAGAGTTACTATAAATAGCAAAATCTTACATATAATAATATCAAAGTAGATAGCCCTTGATAGCAACAACCATAAAATCTTCAATTATATAAAATTTGTGAAAAAGGTAGACAAAGGATGCCATAGAGATCATTTCTTGCTGAAGATCCACTTTCTTGTCTAAATTTCTCATTTTGCTGTGAATTGAGAGGGCAGCCTTTCAATTAACATAATGAAAACACTGTGGCAAAATGAGAAGCCAACCTGTGTGCAATTGCAATTCAGACAGAAAGAATGCTAATTCTTGGCTTCAGTGCTTTCTTTAATAAAGTTATTCAGGCCTTTCTGTGGCACAGAACACTGTGATCAGCCAGGAACTGCTGGAGATGAAAATAATCTTTCTTTGTTATAATTCAAAAAATGTACTCATTTCAGTCTCATAGGAGACTCTTGCACCTCATTAAATATAAAAACATCAGGTGTGGGGTGGGATGGTGGAATTAATCATGTCATAGCCATTTTCTTTATTATTTTTTTTTTTGGCTTTTTTTTTTGTATTTATTTATTTTTTTACACGAACATGTGTTCATAAGGGATTTGGAAGTACAACACAAGCAAATGCTTTAACAAAACATGTAATATTTTGAAATTGCTCAGGTGTAGTCAAAGCACTCTGGACAGAGAGGATGAGGAGCTGATCTGAGGGCTCTCTCTACCCTTATGAGCTATAAAACATTGGGTTCTCACTTGAAGTATCCTTTTCCATAAAATAGCATTACTAGTTCTTATGTCACCAAGTTGAAGTCAGAATTAAATAACATGGCAACTACAGATAATTTGTAATTATGAGATGTTACACAAATGTCATGAGAAACTTAAAACATAACAAAATAGAATAAGAATATGAGGTAAGGTTGTAAAGCCAATTTCCATTTGTTCTAGAAAGAGAATTAATTTTAAAATTATTGTCATCAATCTACAGTAGTAAAAAATGATTAGATATTGCAATGAAATCATTTCTTACATTAAAATTTTCACTGTTGGGACCCTGAATTCAAAGTTTGAAGAGATATTAATCATCCCTACAATTTCCTGGGTTAAGAAAGTCAATTTATTAAGAAACGCACTTTAAAAATTATTTTTAGTTTAAAAAAAGGAAAAATTAGAAATGTGATTGGAAAATTATCTTAGTTTGATAACTTCCCAGGTAATATTTAAGTAATATGAAAATATAGACACTAAAAGTAAAACAACTCTGTTATTAAGGAATAACTGAAGAGTAAACATTTTACATCATAATATTATTTGACCACTAGTAAGTGCCAGATTAGATATTATGCAAAATAAAGTGGAAATTTCCAATACTCTGATTGAGTATATTAAAAATATACAGTTCCTTGCATCACTACATTTGCTTTCCTTAAGACAACTTTATAAAACATAGCCAAGTTTTATATGACAAAAGAATTTTGAATAAACCACATAAAATTTTACTTTTTATCTTGATTTGTCTTTTCTCTTTATACTACTAACTATCCCTGAGAAATACTACCTACTTTGGGTTTTCATTAATATCAACATATGTTTTTCAACTCTATATTCATTCCCAATATATTCTGAAGTCCACATTCTGATTTTCAATTATCTACTGGACATCAAACTTGGATATGTCCCACAAACCCTTTAGCCTGTTCCAAAATAAACTCATCATCTCTCACTTGATGGAATCTGCTTCTGTCCCTATTTTTTTCTCTGATTGAAAAGAACTACTACCCATACAGTGATTCATGTCTAAATTGTGGCAGTTACAATCTTGCTTTACCTCAGACCCATTATATACATCATCAGATTAGGTGGATCCTACTTTTAAAACATTTGTCATACTGGATTTCATTCCCA
>SJYX01004684.1:204607-256265 GCA_006410675.1 Oreotragus oreotragus
CAGTTAGAACTGGACATGGAACAACAGACTGGTTCCAAATAGGAAAAGGAGTACATCAAGGCTGTATACTGTCACCCTGCTTATTTAACTTATATGCAGAGTACATCATGAGCAATGCTGGGCTGGAAGAAACACAAACTGGAATCAAGATTGCCAGGAGAAATACCAATAACCTCAGATATGCAGATGACACCACCCTTATGGTAGAAACTGAAGAGAAACTAAAAGGCCTCTTGATAAAAGTGAAAAAGAGAGTGAAAAAGTTGGCTTAAAGCTCAACATTCAGAAAATGAAGATCATGGCATCTGGTCCCATCACTTCATGGGAAACAGATGGGGAAACAGTGGAAACAGTGTCAGACTTTATTTTGGGGGGCTCCAAAATCTCTGCAGATGGTGATTGGAAGGAAAGTTATGACAACCTAGATAGCATATTCAAAAATAGAGACTATTTTGCCAGCAAAGGTCTGTCTAGTCAAGGCTTTGGTTTTTCCAGTAGTCATGTATGGATATGAGAGTTGGACTGTGAAGAAAACTGAGTGCTGAAGAATTGATGCTTTTGAACTGTGGTGTTGGAGAAGACTCTTGAGAGTCCCTTGGACTGCAAGGAGATCCAACCAGCCCATTCTAAAGAGATCAGTCCTGGGTGTTCATTGGAAGGACTGATGCTGAAGCTGAAACTCTAGTACTTTGGCCACTTCATGTGAAGAGTTGACTCACTGGAAAAGACCCTGATGCTGGGAGGGTTTAGGGACAGGAGGAGAAGGGGACAACAGAGGATGAGATGGCTGGATGGCATCACGGACTTGATGGACGTGAGTCTGAGTGAACTCCGGGAGTTGGTGATGGACAGGGAGGCCTGGCGTGCTGTGATTCATGGGGTCACAAAGTCGGACATGACTGAGCGACTGGACTGAACTGAACTGTCCCTCTACTAAATGCCTGTAACACCCTATAGTCATTGGTATGAGCAACCTCCCCATCACACACGTTTCTACATATCGTAGAAGATGATAGTAGAGTTTTCTAAATATTCTATTAAAGGCCTTGCCTCAGCCTTTAAAATCTTCTCATCAGTGCCTCTTCCTTTGCACAATGGCCACAGTGACCTTCTTTCTATTCTCCTCAAACACTATGCACCTTTCTTCCATATAACATTTGCTCTTACTATTTTTTCCCATCCTGGAATATTCTTAGCTGCATGACATCCTCATTAACTAAATTTCTACTAAACTTTCAGATTGCACTTAAATATCTCTATTAGTAAAGTCTTTGCTAATCTTCAGTTCACTCAAGGTTAAGGTTCCCTTAATATGCAGTTTTAAATCTGATCTTATTTGCCTTCAGACCACTCATCTCATTATTTAACTACTTATTTTCATTATTATGTGATTAATTTCTCTCATCCACTAAACAGAAACCACAGAAGACTAAGGATCATGTATGATTTTACTCACTGTTGTACCTCCCTACCTTTCACATGGTACACCACAAAGCAGATTCTCTGTCTGTTCTTATATACAAAGAGTGAAGACTCAAACTGAGCTAGTTATGCAGAAGTCCATTCTTCTTCTCACCATTATATGCAATAGAATTTTTACCGTTGGACACTATATAAGGAGGACTATATTTTAGTTTTTTTAAAAATTTTTAAAATCCATGTTCAGTTTTTGTGATTGCACACATTACTCATCTCAAATATTTCAGATAAATTTTCTGCTTAAGTATGATTTTATGTTGGATAAACTCAGATCAATTTTTTGAATTTTCAAGATCATTTTAAATTCTAAACTGTCCTCTAACGTGATAGTCTCTACTGTATGCTCACTGACCAATTCTTTTCTCTCTCAGCTTAATTATTACTTACAAAGTTAAACTGTACACTTAGTAATCCATCTCTGATGACTGAATTTCATAAAATGTCAAGATATTGCCCTCAGTCTCTCTTGTGTGATAGTTTAAATGAATTTCCTCGTCTTTGGAAATTGTAGATGGTTAACTTAGGAGTGATTTTTTTGTATTTACAAAACTAAAATCCATAATATAAGTACTCAGTATTCTATTCCTTTCAAAGTAAAAGTCTAGTTTAAGTTAAATATATGCTTATTTGTAGTAAACCAAAGAGTAATACAGTTGAGCTTGATTATGAATTAAAGAGGAATCAAAAGTGTACAGTCTGGAGTGCGGAGATCTTGTGATGCCCATGCTAGCCAAGGTGCACAGTAACAACTGACACTAAAAAGCAGAGCAATCAACTATCGCATGCCACTCCATTTACATTAAAATTCTGCTGTTAGTTTGAAAGTTGATTAATCTTACAAATTCAGCATATTCAAAACAACACTCTATTTTCTCTATGATTCTAGCTTGTAATGATTATTCATTGAAAACAGAAAGAACTCCCTAAATTCAAATGAACAAAAAACTGGAAAAAATATTCTAGCTAATGTAAAAATGATTTGTGAAATCAGATACATTTGTGAACTACTACAAGAATTATTTTCTGAAGAAAAAGGCTACATATAATCTTCTGAGTATTTTAATGCATGTTTTCGACAAACCTGTTTAATTTGACAAATCCAGATTTTTTCTTCAATTTATTTTAAAGAGTAAGTATTTTTCTAAAGAAACATTTCAATGTGTTGTAGCACATAGTTTGGGTAAAGTATAATTTGGGGAATCCAGCTAAGAGTTCATCCTTAGCCTTTGACCATAAGATCAAAGAGGAAATACTGTGTAACACATCTTTAATTAGATCTAGTAAAATTCTGATTGTATTGGCCAAAGCTGACCCCATGTGGCAAACCATAAGTTAATGACTATTAACTGAATAATTTGAACTGTAACTCATTTATAGTCTTATAAAATAAAACCAAAACACAGAACAAATACCAAAAACTACAATTTTAAATCATATCCTGAAAAAAAATGGAAAAGATTTGAAACTGTGTTTTGAAAGTTCATACTACATACTTTGGAAGTAGATTCTTTACTGTCTGAACTACCAGGGAAGCTATTGGAAAATAATTGACTTCACATCAAAACATATCTGGTAAAATTATCAGAATTAAAAAGAAAAGAACTGGGGGAAGGGACATCCATATACAATGATCAAATAATTTAGAGAAAGTAATCTACTAATACATATAAACTAACAGTATGTTTGATTTTTAAGATCAAACAGAACATATTTATCCTGTTCTGTCAACTGAAATACAAACAAAAAAATAATAATCAACTCAGGAGCAATAAAGTTCCCTAGCAGGTGGGCTGCCGTCTATGGGGTCGCACAGAGTCAGACACGACTGAAACGATTTAGCAGCAGCAAAATTGGAGACTTAAAGTAGTAAAGGAATGAGAGAACTTGGAGACAAGACTGATTCCAGATCTGAGGTAAGTTGTGAGGTATAAAGAAACCCACATTCACCTTGAGTTGATAGCTGTTGAAACTGGGTCATGTGAGCATAAGTGTTCATTAACTTTCCTGTCTAGCTTTTTCCATATAAAAACCATTTTCATAAAACAAACATCAAACCTCAGATCTCACAGTCTGTTTGGATGTAAAATCTTGCAGTGTAGAGTGCCCATAAGTGTTTCATAATCTATAGAAAATATAATTTTGAGTTATAAAGAGCCATATTCCAACAGGAAATATAAATAGTAGTAACCTCTGGCAACTATAATCTAACTGAGATGACTTAGGTGTAGCTATGGCTGGTTCTTGTATGACAGAAACACACAAAATTCTGTAAAGCAAATATCCTTCAATTTAAAAAAAAGTGGAAAAAAGTAGTGTGTTTCTTAATTTAAGGTCCATTCTGACAGAATTATGTCCCCCAAATTTATATGCTGAAGCCCTACTTCCCAAAGTGATGGTATTGAGGATGGTATTTGGGAGATTACTAGATTTAGGTCTTTGGGGATGAGGTCATGAGGGTGGAACCCTCAAGACGGGATTTTCATGTCCTTATAGGAGGAGATACCAGAGAGTTTGTTCTCTTCTTGCTCTGTCATGTCTGAAGATACCATGAGAAAGCGGCTGTCTGCAAAGCAGAATCCTCACCAGAACCCAATCATAATGTTGGACTTCTCAGCCACCAGAACTGTGACAAATAAGTTTTCAGTTGCTAAAACTATCCAGTTTGTGGTATTTCACTATGGCAGCCTAAGCTGACTGCACTTTTCATTTGGTAGGTGCTCAACAAATGGCAGCAGAATTGAAAGTGGCAGCACATTTCTCTTTCAGTAGCCTATAAAATATTCAAAACAAAAAAAGAACACTTTGTTTTGAACTTGAAATATTATGAGTACATAAACATAAGTCAACTTACTGTGTAAACTATTCATAATAACAGAGGCTTAAAATGTAAATGATTAGAAACATTAAATCACTGATTTGATTACAGAATGACATTTTATAAAAATGGGGCAGCAACAATTAGAATCATGCTGACAACACGGAAAAAATTTCTTGCCTTGAGCATCAAATTAAGGTGAATAATTTTATTTTCTATAAGAAGATAAATAACATATCTGGTATGTTAAAAAGAAAAGAAAGGGAAATTAATTTACATTTTTTATCCTAGTTAATCCTTGAGAACAAAAAAAGGCTTATTCAACTATGTTCTTTCTAGTTTATTATATATAAACTAAATAGGATGCTATTTCAATATCCCAGTAATCCAAATCTATGCCCCAACCATTAATGCCGAAGAAGCTGAAGTTAAACAGCTCTATGAAGATCCACAGACCTTATAGAACTAACAGTAAAGAAAAAAAAAATGTCATTTTCATCATAGGGGACTGGAATGCAAAAGTAGGAATTCAAGAGATACCTGGAGTAACAGGAAGGTTTGGTCTTGGAGTACAAAATGAAGAAGGGCAAAAGCTAATAGAGTTTGGTCAAGAGAATGCACTGGTTGTAGAAAACATCTTCTTCCAACAACACAAGAGATGACTCTGCACATGGACATCACCAAATGGTCAATACTAAAATTAGACTGATCATATTCTTTGCAGCTGAAGATAGAGAAGCTCTATACAGTCAGCAAAACTAGACAGGGAACTACTGTGGTTCAGATCATGAACTCCATATTGCCAAATTCAGACTTACACTGAAGAAAGTAGGGAAAACCACTAGGCCATTCAGGTATGACCTAAAGCATATCCCTTGCAATTATATAGTGTAATTGATAAATAGATTCAAGGACTTAGACCTGAAAGACAGAGTGCCTGAAGAACTATGGATGGAGGTTCATAACATTGTACAGGAGGCAGTGATCAAGACCACCCCCAAAAAAAGAAATACAAAATGGCAAAATGGTTGTCTGAAGAGGCCTTACAAATAGCTAAGAAAGAAGAGAAACTAAAGGCAAAGGAGAAAAGGAAATGTATACCCATCTGAATGCAGAATTCCAAAGAATTGCAAGGAGAAATAAGAAAGCTTTCTGAAGTGAACAATGCAAATAAAGGAAAACAAGAGAATTAAGAGACACTAAGAAAATATTTTATGCAAAGATGGGCACAATAAAGGACAGAAACAGTATGGACCTAACAGAAACAGAAGAGACTAAGAAGAGGTGGCAAGAACACACAGAAGAACTATATGCACAAATCTTAATGACCTGTATGGCCATGATGGCATGATCCCTCACCCAGAGCTAGACATTGACCTGCATGGCCATGATGGTATGATCCCTCACCCAGAGCTAGACATCTTGCAGTATGAAGTCAAAGTGCCGTAGGAAGCGTCACTATGAAATAAAGCTAGCAGAGGTGATGAAATTCTAGCTGAGCTATTTCAAATCCTTAAAAATCATACTGTGAAAGTGCTGTACTCAATATGCCCACAAGTTTGGAAAACTCAGCCGTGCTACTGAACTGGAAAAGGTAAGTTTTTAATCCAATCTCAAAGAAGAGCAATGCCAGAGAATGTTCGGACTATTGCACAATTGCACTCATTTCACATGCTAGCAAGGTAATGCTCAAAATTCTTCAAGCTAGGATTCAATAGTACATGAGTCAAGAAATTTCAGATGTTCAAGATAGACTTAGAAAAGTGGAGTAACCAGAGATCAAATTGCCAACATCTGTTGGATCATAGAAAAAGCAAGAGAATTCCAGAAAAAAATATCTCCTTTGCTTCATTGACTACACTAAAGCCTTTGATTGTGTGAATCACAACAAACTGTGTAAAATTCTTAAAGAGCTGGGTATACCAGACTACCTTACTTGCCTCCTGAGAAACCTGTATGCAGACCAAGTAGCAACAGTAGAACCAGACATGCAACAATGGACTGGTTCAAAATTGGGAAAGGAGTACATCAAGGCTGTATATTGTCACCCTGCTTATTTAACTTATATGCAGAGTACATCATGCAAAATGACAAGCTGGATGAAACACAAGCTGGAATCAAGATTGCTGGGAGAAATATCAATAACCTCAGATATGCAGATGACACCACCCTTATGGCAGAAAGGAAAGAAGAACTAAAGAGCCTCTTGATGAAGGTGAAAGATGAGAATGAAAAAGCTGGCTTAAAACTCAACATTCAGTAACAGAAATAAAAAGAAAAATAAGCAAATGGGACCTAATTAAACTTAAAACCCTTTGCACAATGAATGAATTATAAGCAAGGTGAAAAGGCAGCCTTGAGAATGGGAGAAAATAAAAGCAAATGACACAACTGACAAAGAATTAACATGTACAAGCTGCTCATGTAGCTCAACACCAGAAAAACGAACAACCCAGTCAAAAATTAGGCCAAAGAACTAAACAGACATTTCTCCAAAGAAGACATGCAAATGGCTAATAAACACATGAAAGATGCTCAACATCACTCATCATTAGAGAAATGCAAATCAAAACCCCACTGAGGTATCATCTCATACCGTTCAGAATGACTGCCATCAAAAAGTCTACAAACAATAAATGCTGGAGAAGGTGTGGAGAAAAACACTCACAGTGTTAGTGAGAATGCAAACTGGTAGAGCCATTGTGGAGAACAGTGTGGAGATTCCTTAAAAAAACTGGAAACAGAATTGCCATATGACCCAGCAATCCCACTGCTGGGCATACAACCGAGGAAATCAGAATTGAAAACAGACATGTATACCCCAGTGTTCATTGCAGCACTCCTCAGATATGCAGATGACACCACCCTTATGGCAGAAAGGAAAGAAGAACTAAAGAGCCTCTTGATGAAGGTGAAAGATGAGAATGAAAAAGCTGGCTTAAAACTCAACATTCAGTAACAGAAATAAAAAGAAAAATAAGCAAATGGGACCTAATTAAACTTAAAACCCTTTGCACAATGAATGAATTATAAGCAAGGTGAAAAGGCAGCCTTGAGAATGGGAGAAAATAAAAGCAAATGACACAACTGACAAAGAATTAACATGTACAAGCTGCTCATGTAGCTCAACACCAGAAAAACGAACAACCCAGTCAAAAATTAGGCCAAAGAACTAAACAGACATTTCTCCAAAGAAGACATGCAAATGGCTAATAAACACATGAAAGATGCTCAACATCACTCATCATTAGAGAAATGCAAATCAAAACCCCACTGAGGTATCATCTCATACCGTTCAGAATGACTGCCATCAAAAAGTCTACAAACAATAAATGCTGGAGAAGGTGTGAAGAAAAACACTCACAGTGTTAGTGAGAATGCAAACTGGTAGAGCCATTGTGGAGAACAGTGTGGAGATTCCTTAAAAAAACTGGAAACAGAATTGCCATATGACCCAGCAATCCCACTGCTGGGCATACAACCGAGGAAATCAGAATTGAAAACAGACATGTATACCCCAGTGTTCATTGCAGCACTATTTACAATATCTAAGATATGGAAGTAACCTAGATGTCCATAGGCAGAAGAATGGATAAGGAAATTGTGGTACATATACATAATGAAATATTACTTAGCCATAAAAAAGGAACACATTGGAGTCAATTCTAATGAGATGGATGACACTGGAGCCTATTATACAGAGTGAAGTAAGTCAGAAAGAGAAACACTAATACTGCATATTATCACATATATAAGGATTTTAGAAAGACAGTAATGACAATCCTATATGCAAGGCAGCAAAAGAGACACAGATGTAAAGAAAAGACTTTGGACTCTGTGGGAGAGGGCATGAATGGGATGATTTGAGAGAATAACATTGAAACATATATATTACCATATGTAAAACAGATGACCAGGGCAAGTTCAATGCATGAAGCAGGGCATTCAAAGTTGATGCTCTGGGACAATCCACAGGGATGGGGTGGGGAGGTAGGCGGGAAGGGGAGTTCAGGATGGGGGGACACATGTGTACCCATGGCTGATTCATGTCTATGTATGGCAAAAGCCATCATATAATTGTAAAGTAATTATCCTCCAATTAAAATAAATGAGTAAAAAAGAAAAATAAAAAGCTATCATGGCATCTATTCGCATCACTTCATGGCAAATAGATGGGGGAGCAAGGGAAACAGTGACAGAATTATTTTCTCCAAAATCACTGCAACCAGTGACTGTAGCCATGAAATTAAAAGCCACTTACTCCTTGGAAGAAAAGCTATGATAAACATAGACAATATATTAAAAAGCAGATGCATCACTTTGCAGACAAAGGTCCATATAGTCAAAGCTATGGTTTTTCCAGTAGTCACGTACAGATGTGAGATTTGGATCATAAAGAAGGCTGAATGCCGAAGAACTGACGTTTTCAACCTGTGGTGTTTTAGAAGACTTTTGAGAGCCTCTTGGACCTCAAGGAGGTCAAACCAGTCAGTCCTAAAATAAATAAACACTGCATATTCATTGGAAGGACTGATGCTGAAGTTGAAGCTTCAACACTTTGGCCCCCTGATGCAAAGAGTTGACTCTTTGGAAAAGACCCTGATGCTGGGAAAGATTGAAGGCAGGAGGAGAAGGGGATGGCAGAGGATGAGATGGTTGGATGGCATCACTGACTCGATGGACCTGTGTTTGAGCAAAGTCCAGAAGATGGTGAAGGACAGAGAAGACTGGCATGCTGCATCCATGGGGTTGCAAAGAATCAGACACGACTGAACAATTGAACAACAACAAATAAGATGCTAATTAATTACCTAATATTTCTACTTATAGTCAAAACATAAGAATACAAGTTTACCTCAGTATATTGTATTTATCATAAAATATAAATATTTTTAGATTTTAGGATAAAGAAAGAACAAGTGAAGATAGATAAATGGATTTTCTTATTTTTTTCTAATAAGATTTTCAATTCATCTTTCTGGTTTCCAAAAATTGTGAACAGAGTGTACAGTCATACTAAAAGGTGCATCCAGTTTACAACTGCTAAACTTTGGGTAGCTGTTTGCTAGACATAACTGTATAGTGATAGTTGAAAACAATAAATCAGAAGGTAACTATACTTCAAGTTCATTATCCAACTGGTGAGTCTTTCTTGAAGTAATGAGTGACAATATTTTTGAGTCCTAACTTCAATAACCATCACATGGCAAATGGAGCAAGCTTACTGTTAACCTTTTCTTCAGTTCAGTTCAGTTCAGTTAGTTGCTCAGTCGTGTCCGACTCTTTGCGACCCCATGAATGGCAGCACACCAGGCCTCCCTGTCCATCACCAACTCCCGTAGTTCACTCAGACTCACGTCCATCGAGTCAGTGATGTCATCCAGCCATCTCATCCTCTGTCGTCTCCTTATCCTCCTGCCCCCAATCCCTCCCAGCATCAGAGTCTTTTCCAATGAGTCAACTCTTCGCATGAGGTGGTCAAAGTACTGGAGTTTCAGCTTCAGCATCATTCCCTCCAAAGAACTTTGCTTTAGCAGAAAGCTCTAAATAGGAATTTTTACAAAAATAAATGCTCTGAGTTGGAAGATGGCTTTAAGAAAACATATTAGGATTCAGGAATAAGTTACAAGAAAGTGGGAGAGACAAAACCTATGTATGTCCATCAATTCATTCAACAACTAATTACTGGCTGTCTGCAATGTGCCAGAAACCCTATCTGGGAAATTATCCACAACAAAGATAAACAAAATCATTGTTTTCAAAATATTTATATTCTATAAGAGAACCAGTGTATAAAAAATAATTAAATAAGACATTTTCCATTAGTCATAAATGCCATTAAATAATAAAAACAAGTAAATGCAAAGTAGAGCAAGCCTTGAGGGACTATTTTAGATTAGAGAATGGGGCAAAACCTCTTAATGAATGTGTTCATCCTCAGTTTCTTAAGTTGTGTCCAACTCTTTGCAACCTCATGGACTGTAACCCGCCAGTCACCTCTGTCCATGGGATTTTCCCTGCAAGAATACTGGAGTGAGTTGCCATTCCCTTCTTCAGAGGATCTTCCTGACCCAGGGACTGAACCCATACCTCCTGCATTGGCAGTCGGATTTTTACCACTGAACCTCCTGGGAAACCCTCTTAAATGAATGAGAAGGAGCAAACTATTGGGGGGACTGGGAGGAAATAGTCTAGGCAGAGGAAACATCTAGTGCACCAGGTCTCCCTAACAATGCTCATATTTAATTTCATGATATTAAGTCACCCATCCATCTAGAACCCTTGCTTAGTAAGGTCAGGTACCAATTTCTCAGAAATCTCAGCTCATTGTCATTATCTTCAACACTAATCTCATTTCAGTTTTTGGTTGTTTTACTACCTATACCCATAACTCCTTCAAAATGCAGGCCTCTGGGTTTCTTGATTTCGACTCTTTTAGTGTTCAACACGACTTCTGCTCCTCTGGTTGTACCAATGAAAACAAAACAAAACAAACAAACAGTCTCAATTCACAACATCACACTTCCTGACTATCACCTTCTTTCTTTCCAGTGCACTCACTCTAAGCACTCTGACGCCAGTGATTCTCCTACCCCACCAGGACCTACAATCTATGGAGTTGCCACTTGTTTTCTGTGGTACCACAGCCCATCTGCTCAGGCTTCCCTTGTGGCTCAGCTGGTAAAGAATCCACCCACAATGCGGGAGACCTGGGTTCGATCCTTAGATTAGAAAGATCCCTGGAGAAGGGAAAGGCTATCCACTCCAGTATTCTGGCCTGGAGAATTCCATGGAGTGTATAGTCCATGGGGTCCTCACTACTTTATTTACTGATCAAATTTCATGAAACATCACTACAATCACTTTACTGTCTAAAATTCCAACTCCCTCTCTTTTTCTTGCTTTACTCTATCCTTGACTAATCTAATCCTAGTTAAAATCAATTCCACTTGTTATGTGCCTACACCTATGAATCTAAACATGGCTAGAAAAATAAATCACACTGTCTAATCATACTGAATGGTTTCGTCTTACATTCAGGAACAGTATCCTGAAAAAGGCTATTAAACCAGACCATTCACTCTCTAATCATCCCACATTTTTGTACTTTCTCTCAGACTGTGAACATTTTCTTCTCCTTAGCCACCCTTACTTAGTAAACACCATGTTAAATGTTATTCTACAGAATCAAAACCCCTACTTGTACATAAGATCCCATTCCTCCAGCTTACTCACATCACTTCAGTAAGTCTCCCTTTTTCTTCTGTATCGACATTTTTTTCAATACCCATCATTCACTTCCATTAGCACACAAATTTGCTCTTACTTCTCTTTCCCAAACATACTCTTTTAGAAGAGTGAAGAAATAAGAAAATAAATAGGTGCTTTTTTTTTTTTTCTGGAAGGACAAATGAACAAACAGCAAGAATAACAAAGCAATTTGAATAACTTACAGAATTTATTAAGAAGCATTATATTAAATGTATTAGAACCTACTATAAAACAATAATAATATAAAAGCAATAGCAGTAAAAATAGGCACATATTTTTAATGAACTAGAGGTACATAAACAGACCTAACATTAGATGTAATAATTATGGCATTTCAAAACAAAAAGAAAGTAAATCAATTGCTTTTTAAAAACTATGAAAATAGTATGGATGTGGGGAAAATTTGCAGCATAATTAATAGAGAAAGGACAATATCACTAAAACAGAAATAAATTTTACAGATTATTTCTCAAAAGAAAAAAATTGAGTGATACATATAATTAAGAATTTAAAAAGAAGATATAGAGATAGACAGTAACACATGAAAAATATTTTTACCAATATTTAATAATGTAAAGTAAAACAATAATTAAAATAAAAAATAAAATGAGATGCCATTATTGCTTTATGTTTTAATATATTTAAAGTTATATATTATACTTTATTATATATACACCTACATGCATACACACACTTACATAAATACATGGTGGACACACATATTTATATATCCATAAATATAATATATCCAATATTGTGAAACATACAAGGAAGTAAGGATTCTCATACTAGTTGGGATATCAGCTGATAACTTCCTAAAGGTAACCTGTCAATACAAATCAAAATGTAAAATTATGGTCATTTTATAACAACAAAAAATTAAAAACAATATGAATTTTCCACAGTAGACTAAATAAATTATAACATATCCTTATGTCAGTATGAGGATGTGCTGGAATAATTAAAAATACTATCTTGAAGAAAATGTAAGGCTATCTAACGTTGCTTCAGGTAGAGAGCCAAATCTAAATGGAGATTACAAAACAGTATCATCATAAATTGTCTAATTTTTCTAGTAAAATTCCTTACAGTATTCATTATAAATAATACACCAAAAGATGTAAGGCAAAGTATTGAGTATCTATTCTGGTGGAGCTATGAGCACTTATAATTTTCTTTAGTATTTTCAACCTTTTCCATAGAAGTATATTCAGTATATAGAAGTATATAGCAGTTGATAAAGCAACAAATATTGAGGATAAAGATTTTTAAAATGAAAGAGGCAAGTTGGTAAGGAGAGTCAAGAGTAAAGAGTTCTTCTCTTTACTCAATTTAGTGGGAACTGGTTTCCAGTCACATTTCAGCCCCTGCACAGGATAAACTAGCTTTTTATCCTCACTCACTCTATCCTCACCACCACTACCACCACCAGATACTTTGTTATTAAAACCAACAAAGGCAATGACATATACTGTAGTTGTGTAATCTAGGCTCTACATTCCAAACGGGCAGTCATAGAATGTTTCCGAATTTAAGTTCTTATTTGCCTATGTGTTAATATGGAAGAGACTAAGGGAAAACAGCATTATTGTTTTTATTAATCAGATGTTATATATCTTAAAAGATTCCAAAGCATTCTAGGGTTAAAATGCTACACTTCAAATTTCTTTTCTAACTTTTGTGATATCATTTAAAAAGATGAAGTAATAGTCTCAAACTTATTGGAAAGTACTGATAATATAGATTAGAATTATAAACAATTTAATGTATCATGGAATTATCTTATTTGGAATTAAATAAAATAATCTAAAAATTGTTATCCACTTACATAACATTCAGTAATGCTTTCACCAAAAGGGAAAATGAGAAATGAGCCTCATCCTGTATAGATTACATGCTTATTTTTCAAAATCATATCAGATAAGGATAATGCTTTCATCGTTTGAAATATTTTAATATCCAAATATTTTCAACATTTTAACAGGAGTTTCTAGAACCTAAAGAAAAGACACTTAACAGTCCTAAAGTTATAGTCTCTTAACTCAAGCAAGAGAGTATTATCATAGGACAATGAATGTACTTACTACACATGTAGCTCTGAAACAGTGAATTTAGGACAAATTCAATTGCACCAAAGCATGGGCTAATAAACATCAGACAAAGCAGTAATTGTATGCTAAGGCTCATCTATTATAACATGTGATCACACAAGCCATAATAAAGTCTTTGTTTTTATATTAGTGCACAGTTGTCAAAGGGAATAATATATTTACACATGTAGCTCTGAAACAGTGAATTTAGGACAAATTCAATTGCACCAAAGCATGGGCTAATAAACATCAGACAAAGCAGTAATTGTATGCTAAGGCTCATCTATTATAACATGTGATCACACAAGCCATAATAAAGTCTTTGTTTTTATATTAGTGCACAGTTGTCAAAGGGAATAATATATTCTAAATTTATTTTGTTAACTTGCTCATCATAAAAGTGTTTTATAAATGTAAACATATTTTACAAATATAAAAGCATTAAAATATTAAAGATATTTTACTTCAATTATAGTCAAATAAATAAAAATAATGATTATAAAGATTAAAGAACCACAAAATAGAGGTCAGAAGATTTGCAGATGTGCCTTGTCAATTACCATTTTCTTTTTTTTTCCTGTTTTAAAAGTCACATTTTATTTTATTTTTTCCCAGTTAATACATTTTATTTTATTTTATTTTTTTGTTTGTTTTTATTTTCTCACTACTTACTAATTTATTTATTTATTTTATTTTATTATTATTATTTTTTTAGAGCTTCCATTTTACTTTATTTTACTTTACAGTACTCTATTGGTTTTGGAACTGATTATACAGAGTGAAGTAAGCCAGAAAGAAAAACACCAATACAGTATAATAACACATATATATGGAATTTAGAAAGATGGTAATGAGGACCCTGTATGCAAGACAGCAAAAGAGACACAGATGTGTAGAGCAGACTATTGGACTCTGAGGGAGAGGGAGAGGGAGAGGGAGAGGGAGAGGGTGGAATGATGTGGGAGAATAGCAGTGAAATTTGTATACTATCATGTAAGAAATGAATCGCCAGTCTATGTTCAATGCAGGATGCAGGATGCTTGGGGCTGGTGTATGGGGATGATCCGGAGGGATGATGTGGGGTGGGAGGTGGGAGAGGGGTTCATGTTTGTGAGTTCGTGTACCATTTTCTTATAACAAAAATGTATCAGGCTCCTCAGAGAACCTATACTCTCATTTAACCAATGTAAGAACACCTTGCAATTGAACTGATACCACTAATTTAAACTGAAGCAGCCACAAGTCTCTTTCCTCTTTTGCATAACTAGTTAAGTGTGGGGCTAAAACCATAATCTTCTGAAAACTATTATATTGTTCTTCTCAATAGAGAAGAGCCATTGTGTTTCTGTACACAATCCTTGTTCATGTAAATGTCATAAGCTGCAAATACACATTGTCTTTTTTTTTTTTTTTTTCGGTAATTTATAGGCACTTCCTCTTGTGATGTAGAGTACCCTGCACACTTTGTGTATTCCCCTTCACTGTGTCATGCCCTGGAACCACTTCTTCTTTCCACTCTCCCCTTTGATTCTTTCTCCTAATATAAAATTTTAAAATGCTCAAGGCTTCTAGGCAAAAAGAAATAACCTAAATTATTATGTAGGATATTGAAAACTAGGTTTTTGTCACTTCTGTTCACAATGTCTGCTTGTTCAAGGATCCCTTGGATGATTTCTGGCACAGAGGAGATATTTAGTAAATTTTTATTAAAATGTAAATAATCCCTGAATACCATTTCACTTTAAGCTGAAAGTGAAAGTGAAGTCGCTCAGTCGTGTCCGACTCTTTGTGACCCCAAGGACTCCTCCGTCTGTGGGATTCTCCAGGCAAGAGTACTGGAGTGGGTTGCCATTTCCTTCTCCAGGAGATCTTCCCAACCCAGGGATCAAACCCAGGTCTCCTGCATTGCAGGCAGACGCTTTCCCATCTGAGCCATCAGGGAAGACTCTCACTTTATGCTACTAACCTCTAATGATATTTCCTTCAACAGTCACAGCCACATATCGTGAAGCTTCAGCCAATCTTTACAAAATAGCACATGCATGTCCAACTCTTTGTGACGCCATGGATTGCAGCACACCAGGCTTCCCTCAGGAGGCAAGTAAGGTAATCTGGTATTTCCACCTCTTCAAAAATTTTCCACAGTTTGTTGTGATCCACACAGTCAAAGGTTTTAGCATAGTCAATGAAGCAGAAATATACGTTTTTCTGGAATTCTCTTGATTTTTCTATATCCAACATAGAAATGTTGGCAATTTGATTTCTGATTCCTCTGCCTTTTCTAAATTCAGCTTGAACATCAGGAAGTTCTCAGTACACATACTGTTGAAGCCTGCTGCTGCTGCTGCTAAGTCACTTCAGTCGTGTCCGACTCTGTGTGACCCCATAGACGGCAGCCCACCAGGCTCCCCCATCCCTGGGATTCTCCAGGCAAGAATACTGGAGTGGGTTGCCATTTCCTTCTAAATCAACTATACTCCTTCTAAATCAACTATACTTCAACTTAAAAATAAATACATTAATTAATTAAAAACAACACGGGGTTTGGTTTCTCCAGTAGATTTCCAGCTCAACCTGTTTAATAGTTGAATGAATTTAGAAAAATCATTCTGTCCATCAGTTTCCTTAGCTATAAAATCATTNAGGGAGAGGGAGAGGGAGAGGGAGAGGGAGAGGGTGGAATGATGTGGGAGAATAGCAGTGAAATTTGTATACTATCATGTAAGAAATGAATCGCCAGTCTATGTTCAATGCAGGATGCAGGATGCTTGGGGCTGGTGTATGGGGATGATCCGGAGGGATGATGTGGGGTGGGAGGTGGGAGAGGGGTTCATGTTTGTGAGTTCGTGTACCATTTTCTTATAACAAAAATGTATCAGGCTCCTCAGAGAACCTATACTCTCATTTAACCAATGTAAGAACACCTTGCAATTGAACTGATACCACTAATTTAAACTGAAGCAGCCACAAGTCTCTTTCCTCTTTTGCATAACTAGTTAAGTGTGGGGCTAAAACCATAATCTTCTGAAAACTATTATATTGTTCTTCTCAATAGAGAAGAGCCATTGTGTTTCTGTACACAATCCTTGTTCATGTAAATGTCATAAGCTGAAAATACACATTGTCTTTTTTTTTTTTTCTTTTTTTTTCGGTAATTTATAGGCACTTCCTCTTGTGATGTAGAGTACCCTGCACACTTTGTGTATTCCCCTTCACTGTGTCATGCCCTGGAACCACTTCTTCTTTCCACTCTCCCCTTTGATTCTTTCTCCTAATATAAAATTTTAAAATGCTCAAGGCTTCTAGGCAAAAAGAAATAACCTAAATTATTATGTAGGATATTGAAAACTAGGTTTTTGTCACTTCTGTTCACAATGTCTGCTTGTTCAAGGATCCCTTGGATGATTTCTGGCACAGAGGAGATATTTAGTAAATTTTTATTAAAATGTAAATAATCCCTGAATACCATTTCACCTTAAGCTGAAAGTGAAAGTGAAGTCGCTCAGTCGTGTCCGACTCTTTGTGACCCCAAGGACTCCTCCGTCTGTGGGATTCTCCAGGCAAGAGTACTGGAGTGGGTTGCCATTTCCTTCTCCAGGAGATCTTCCCAACCCAGGGATCGAACCCAGGTCTCCTGCATTGCAGGCAGACGCTTTACCATCTGAGCCATCAGGGAAGACTCTCACTTTATGCTACTAACCTCTAATGATATTTCCTTCAACAGTCACAGCCACATATCGTGAAGCTTCAGCCAATCTTTACAAAATAGCACATGCATGTCCAACTCTTTGTGACGCCATGGATTGCAGCACACCAGGCTTCCCTCAGGAGGCAAGTAAGGTAATCTGGTATTTCCACCTCTTCAAAAATTTTCCACAGTTTGTTGTGATCCACACAGTCAAAGGTTTTAGCATAGTCAATGAAGCAGAAATATACGTTTTTCTGGAATTCTCTTGATTTTTCTATATCCAACATAGAAATGTTGGCAATTTGATTTCTGATTCCTCTGCCTTTTCTAAATTCAGCTTGAACATCAGGAAGTTCTCAGTACACATACTGTTGAAGCCTGCTGCTGCTGCTGCTAAGTCACTTCAGTCGTGTCCGACTCTGTGTGACCCCATAGACGGCAGCCCACCAGGCTCCCCCATCCCTGGGATTCTCCAGGCAAGAATACTGGAGTGGGTTGCCATTTCCTTCTCCAATGCATGAAAGAGAAAAGTGAAAGTGAAGTCACTCAGTCTGTCCGACTGTTAGCGACCCCATGGACTGCAGCCCACCAGGCTACTCCGTCCATTGGATTTTCCAGTTGAAGCCTAGCTTGGAGAATTTTGAGCATTACTTTGCTAGCATGTGAAATGAGTGCAATTCTGCGGTAATTTGAACATTCTTTGGCATGCCCTTTCTTTGGGACTGGAATGAAAACGGACCTTTTCCAGTCCTGTGTCCACTGCTCATGTTTCCAAATTTGCTGGAATATTGAGTGCAGCATTTTGAACTGTGGTATTGGAGAAGACTCTCAAGAGTCCTGGGACTGCAAGGAGATCCAGCCAGTCCATCCTAAAAGAAATAGGTCCTGAATATTCATTAAAGACTGATGCTGAATTTGAAACTCCAATACTTTGGCCATCCGATGTGAAGAACTGACTTACTAGAAAATACCCTGATGCTGGAAAAGATTGAAGGCAGGAGGAGAAGGGGATGACAGAGAATGGATTGGCATCACCAACTCAATGGACATGAGTTTGAATAAGCTCCAGGAGTTGGTGATGGACAGGGAAGCCTGATGTGCTGCAGTCCATGGAGTCACAAAGAGTCAGACACAATTGAGTGACTAAACTGGACTGAACTGAGTACAGCATTCTAACAGCATGATTTTTTTAGGATTTGAATAGCTCAGCTGGAATTCCATCATCTCCACTAGCTTTGTCCATAGTGATGCTTCCTAAGGCCCACTTGACTTTACACTCTAGGATGACTGGTTCTAGGTGAGTGATCACAACCATGGTGGTTATCTGGGCCATTAAGATCTCTTTAATATAGGTCTTCTGTGTATTCTTGCCTCCTCTTCTTAATATCTTCTGCATCTGTTAGGTCCGTACCATTCTGTCCTTTATTGTGCCCATCTTTGCATGAAATATTCCCTTGGTATTTCTAATTTTCTTGAGAGAGCTCTAGCTTCCCATTCTATATTTTCCTCTATTTCTTTGCATTGATCACTCAGGATGGCTTTCTTATCTCTCCTTGCTATTCTTGGGATATATGTATTCAGAAGGGTGTATCTTTCCTTTTCTCCTTTGCCTTTTGCTTCTCTTCTTTTCTCAGCTATTAGTAAGGCCTCTTCAGACAGCCATTTTGGCTATTTGCATTTCCTCTTCTCGGGCATGGTTTTGATCACCACCTCCTCTACAATGTTACGAACCTGTGTCCATAGTTCTTCAGGTACTTTATCAGATCTAATCCCTTGAATCACTTCCACTGTATAATCGTAAGGGATTTGATTTAGGTCATACATGAATGGTCTAGTAGTTTGACTACTNTATTTGCATTTCCTCTTCTCGGGCATGGTTTTGATCACCACCTCCTCTACAATGTTACGAACCTGTGTCCATAGTTCTTCAGGTACTTTATCAGATCTAATCCCTTGAATCACTTCCACTGTATAATCGTAAGGGATTTGATTTAGGTCATACATGAATGGTCTAGTAGTTTGACTACTTTCTTCAATTTAAGTCTGAATTTGGCAATAAGGAATTCATGATCTGAGCCACAGTCAGCTCCTGGTCTCGTTTTTGCTGACTGTATAAAGCTTTTCTATTTTTGGCTCAAAGAATATAATCAATCTGATTTCGGTACTGACCACCAGGTGAAGTCCATTTGTAAAGTCGTCTCTTCTGTTGTTGGAAGAGGGTGTTTGCTAGGACTAGTGCTTTCTCTTGGCAAACCTCTATTAGCTTTTGATCTGCTTCATTCTGTACTCCAAGGCCAAACTTGCCTGTTACTTCAGGTATCTCTTGACTTGTTGCTTTTGCTTTCCAGTTCCTTACAATGTGAAGGACATATTTTTTTTCAGTTCTAGATGGTTTTGTAGGTGTTCATAGAACCACTTATCTTCAGCTTCTTCAACATTAGTGGTTGGGGCATAGACCTGATTACTGTAATATTGAATTATTTGTCTTGGAAATGATCAGAGATCATTCTGTTGTTTTTAATATTGCACTCAAATACTGGATTTTGGACTCTTTTATTGACCATGAGGGATACTCTATTTCTTCTAAGGGATTCTTGTCCACAGTAGTAGATATAATGGTCATCTGAATTAAATTCATCCATTCCAGTCCATTTTAGTTCACTGATTCCTAAATAGTTGATGTTAACTCTTCCTTCTCCTATTTGACCACTTCCAATTTATCTTGATTCATGGACCTAACATTCCAGGTTCCTATGCAATATTGTTCTTTACAGCATCAGACTTTACTTCCATCACCGGTCACATCCACAGCTGGGTATTGTTTTCACTTTGACTCCATCTCTTCATTCTTTCTAGAGTTATGTCTCCACTTGTCTCCATAGCAGACTGAGCATCTACCAACCTGGGGAGTTCACCTTTCAGTATCCTATCTTTTTGCCTTTTCATACTGTTCACGGGGTTCTCAAGGCAAGAATACTGAAGTGGTTTGCCATTTCCTTCACCAGTGGACCATGTTTTGTCAAAATTCTCCACATTACCTGTCCATCTTGGGTGGCCTTACATGGCAGTGCTCATAGTTTCATTGAATCAGACAAGGATGTGATCCAATTATCAGTTTGGTTAGTTTTCTATAATTGCAGTTTTGATTAGTTTTCTGTAATTGTGGTTTTGATTCTGTCTGCCCTCTGATAGATAAGGGTAAGAGGCTTGTGGAAACTTCCTGATGGGAGGGATTGGCTGTGGAGAATCTGGGTCTTTCTCTCTCTGATGGCCTGGCCAAGCTCAGTAAATCTTTAATACAATTTTCTGTTTATGTGGGGCTGTGTTCTCTCCCTGCAGTTTGGCCTGAGGTCAAACTATGGTAAGGGTAAGTCCTTCAAAGGGACTTATGCCAGGATTGTTGTATTCAGTGCCCCAACCCCATGGCAGGCCAGTGTTGATCCTCAACTCCACCAGAGATTTCCAGACACTCACAGGCAAGTATAGCTCAGTCTCTTGTGGGGTCACTGCTCCTTTCTCCTAGGTTCTTGTGCGCACAAGGTTTTGTTTATGCCCTCCAAGTGAAAGTGTTAGTTCTGACTCCTTGTTACACTGTGGACTGTAGCCTTCCAGGCTCCTCTGTCCATGGAATTCTCCAGACAGGAATACTGGAGTAGGGAATGGCTAGCCATTCCCTTCTCCAGGGGGTCTTCTTGACCCAAAGATTGAACATAGGTCTTCTGCATCACAAGCAGATTCTATACCATGAGAGACACCAGGGAAGCCCACCCTAATTTTACCTAAAGCTAATCCCACCTATCTATTTGGAATTCATCCATACCTTTTGGCTCCTCAAAGACAGTGCTCCAGAATATCATCCTGCCTGTTGCCATCTTGATTTTCCTCTTTTCTGGATGATTCCCATCATCATGCAAACCTGATTTAAGGAATTTTTTCATCTTTAAAATGACAACAAACCTTACTTAATGCACATTCCTATCCAAATACTATTCTTTTTCTCTGCTTTCTTTTATAGCAAAACTCAAAAAAGCTACTAATACTAACCCCCTTCCTCTTCTTCTGTTCTCTTGAACCAATTTGATCAGGCTTATCATCTTATCAATCCACAATAGCTCTCCTCAAGGCTCTAGAGATGTCTACACATCATCAGATTAATGGTTAATCCTCTGTTCTCATTTTATAAAAACCAGTAGAAGTACTTCATATAGTACTTCATTCCTTCCTTCTCAAGACAGTTTCAAGACTTCCTTATTCAAGTATGAAAAAACAGTGAAATCCTATCCATAACATCCCAGTCCCCAAAGCCCCTTCCTCTGTATACTCTCTCTCTCCTTTAACCAACTTTACTGAAACTCTTCATAGCACCTGTTACTACCTGACATATATTTACTTTTTGTGAAATGTGAGCTCAATGAGAGTGAGGACTTTGTGTTTACACCAAACTCCAGCCCACATTAGGCACTCACTAAGTATCATTTATACTATTTATTTTTACTGTTTACACCAATATGTTAATTGATGAATTTATTTCAGACCCTCCTAATTCTTATCTGCACTATATCATGTGACTACAAATATATATTTCTGTATCAGTTTTGTTTTCCTTTAAATCTACTTTCTATAATATTATCTTTCTAAAGCTTAGATCAAATTATGTAGTAAATAAGTCTACAACAATGCTAACATGCTAAGGAAAAAGAACATCAATATATCTTGCTTGGTTTAACCAAAATTTAGGATTCTTATTTTATCATACATTTGCATTAGCCAATTGACATATCTTTTAAATGTTTTAAAAATATAGTAATTAGGAGCACTTTATAGCACTCAAGGTCATATACACTTGGATTATAATTGTGGCTCTCCCATCTCATGTTTTTGGTCATGTTATTTAACCTCCAAAGTTCATTTTTATTATCCATGAAAATGGAGTAATCATTAGGAAGATCAGGTTTCCAAGGTTCTTGGGAGAATTAAATAAACTAATGTAATTATTACTTTTGCTATTATATATTCTTATTGTTCAGTGTTCACTCAGGACCTCACACCTACCATTTATGAATGAAAATAATTACTGCACTGATCTTATATTATGGTTCTTAGACACCCAACAGAAGCCTTATTTCCTTCACTGAAAATTATCTGTTAGTATTAATATAATTCACAATGCTGTTTGCAAAAACATATATAAGATTAAGCATAATAATCAAAAGAAATATTTTTCAGTCAAAAATATACTTGAAAGGTGAACAGCGAAGATTCCTTTATATATACTGTGTACCTACTTTGCTATAATATATAGTTCACTGTGTGAGATCAATTAGTATTAATTTATGGTTATTTATGTTAAATATTTTAAAAGGGACAGTTCTGTACAATTATGATGTAGTTCAGTCCCTGAACTGTTTTTGCAAAATGGAATAGAATTCCAGAGAGATAAAGTATTAGTGCTCTTTAGATGCAACTAAGAAGACAGAAATCAAGTTCATCATTTCTATAATAAGTGAAATACTTAAATTGAAATAATTCATTAATATTAAAGAATTCTATGGTATAAGACCAAGTATAAGAACCTAAGGGATGTTTTACCTGTTTTCAGGTTTAACACATTTTAATATTATCTTGGAAAGAAAAGATAGATTACAAATAAATATCACATCTATAATTTTTAAACTATTTTAAATTATGAGTTTAGACTTACTGTAAAAACATTTTATCTTCTACTAAATTGTTTCCTCAATTTTGTCCTTTGACTTTATTTCACTTTTTTATTTGCTTGCTGGAGTTGTCACAGTTGATTAAATCAATAAGGAAGCAGATATAATAAAACATATAAGAGATTAAAAACCAACATATTAAAATCATTTTTGTGATTAAATGAAAATAATGAGAATAAAAGCCAAAGTTCTATTTAAATACAGTTTTGATTTATTTAATACCTGGAGTACACCATCAGAGTATTTTTAAATGAGCACAGCAGGTATCAAGTAAAACATATTCCCTGGAAATAAATATTTTGAAAACAGAGTATAATATACATATATAATCAATCTTTAGAAATTTAAATTATTTCAGAGCATTTTGAGACAGTGTTATATAATTTACCTTGGTTTAAAAATCCCAACTGACACTTGGCAAACCACTATGCCTTTAGCAACTCAGTTTCTTCCTCTGTAAAATAAGAATATCGCCTATCTTACCAGTTTCTTGAGGGATTAAAAGTGATATGTATATTTTATGTAAACCTGAAGTTACCTTTCATTCTTCCTTCTCCTTTAACCCATTACGTCAATTTTTTCTTTCCACTGTCTCTCACTTAACAATAAAGACTAAACCTGACCTCTGCCCAGATGCTCACCTCTTATCCCTCCAGACAGTTTTCTCCCTAGTAGATTCTCTTGCATCCAATGTTGTTATTGTTTAGTTGCTAAGTCATGACTCTTTTGTGACTCCATGGACTGTAGCCCACCAGACTTTTTTGTCATAGGATTTCCCAGGCAAAAATACTGGAGTGGATTGCTATTTCCTTCTCCAGAGGATACTCCTGATTCAGGGATTAAACCCATGTCTCCTGCATTGTAGGAGATTCTTGACTACTGACACAAGAGGGAAGTCCAGACAGCTCCTTAAGATACTAAAAACCACTGCCAAATCAAATTGTCTAAAGTGCCAAATGTTTCTGGTCGTGTTATATAATCAATACCTGCACCACTGCATTGTCCTCTTCAGATATCTAGTTATTTCTGCTACCTGCAGAAGGAGCTACTAATTCCTAAACTTGTATTTTATGCCCTCCACTATCTGGATCTCTTGCCTACACAGCGTTATTGCCTAATATTCTTCTTCATAGATATTCCATTTCTCTCAACCATGACTACTCATTGCCCAGAAAGAAGAAATGCAGATTCAAACCTCTTTTATCAAAATAGTTTTTCCATTGCCTATAATGAATTTGTCTTTTTTTTCTTTTCTTTCTTTTTTTGTATCACATATTCCTATTAAGGAGCATTTCTTCAACAGTAAATCAAAGGTGAGTCCATTGGCATTATGACTTGTTTTTTTCTCACAATTTCCTTGTATTATTATTTATGCTATTATTTTACAGCAATAACCTCTGACTCCACTATTTCTCCTTTTGACCTCTGCAATTCATTCTCCACACAGCAACCAAGCTGATATTTTAAAATGCAAATCATATCAGGTCTCAATTCTGCTGAAAACTCCAGTGTGTTGCTATACTTAGAAGAAAAGACAAAAGCATCAAACATCGCCTTGTACCTGCCCACACTGCCTCTATTTTATGTTCCAGTCCTCTGTATTCTATTGGGAACCGAATGTACCAGAGTTTTCTTGAAAAGATGTTGTACAAAAGTGTTAACAGTAATTCTTTCAATTACTTCTGGCCTGTGGGGTTTCATATGACCGTATCTGTTTCTCAAGCTGGAAAACTTAAGAGATAACTTCATTTCTTTCTTTATCTCTCCTATCAGGAATAACCAGTCACCAATTACAGGTTCTTTTATTCTAGAAATCCCCTTAATCTGATGCATCTTCATTCTCATTTAATTGATGCATTCATCTATGGTGGTCTTTGTTTTCCAAACACTAATTCTAAATATTTAGCCTATATTCTCTCACTTAATCTTTACACCAATCGTACACATCAGCCCTCTTTTATAGACAAAATGACACACAAAAAGGATAAGCAATTTGTTAACATAGCTAGTGAGAGGCAAAGCTGGTGTCCTTAACTATTGTAACATTATTTATGTCACTTCTTCTAATTACTTAAAAAAATATTTTCCCCCATTGCCCAGTTTGTAACAATTCAAACTCATCTGTGTTTCAAAAAAAACTTTTGGAAGTCTAGAGCAAGGATAATTGTCCAAGCACATCTCTTAACTCTCCCTACCCCATCCCATGTGTTTTTCCCAAACTGAACAGAAAGAATAAGGACTTGCAGGGTCCTTTCCCAATCCTATTGGTTTATGAATGTCTCAACATGTCTTTCTTAGACGTAGTCCACAAAATATGACTCAAATTCATTTCTTCAACAAAGCCTCCCTTCCCTCTGTCATCATCCTGCAGAATAACTTGTCCTACTCTCTACATTTTCATAACACTGTACTCGTATATATTACACATTATCTATTACAAGGCAATAGAATTTAATTCTTGGCTAATCTAGCTTTCTTACTAAACGATAATCTCCTCCAGAGTAGGGACTGGGTCTTAGTCATCATTGTATCATTTTCTCTTCCAGTAATATTAGTTGAATATATAGCACATGCTAATGCTTAAATCAATACCTGCCATAACAGACCTTTGATAAATGATTGATGTGGGAAATTATCAGAATACCACATTTTTATAAAGCAAATATTCATGGAAAGAGTAATTCTTATCAGACAGTCTTCAAGTTTAGGGAGACTCAGAACTAGTAACGAAGCCTGAACTGTCTCTAGGGATATAAGTCAAAGGACATGAAAGAGGAGGATGAGACACAGAAGTGACAGAAGAGTCAAAAAGCAGCAAAGGCAAACTTTACTCCCTTGAAAACGTTGTCATTTCTGAAGTATTAAGCAGTCAAATGCAAGTTAATTTGGACGGAATTCTCTGCTACAAACAAGTATTTTCCTTTTTCCTTTTTTATGTAAATTCTTGGATCAGCTATTAATCCATGGAGCTACTATGGTGAAATACCACTCTACCAAATGTTTTTAGTTTTAGACCATTTAAGCTATTGTGAAACTCAACTTGGCAGTCACCTTGCTGCATAGTGAGAGAGCAGGATAAATGAAGCTTCCCTGAAGTTCTTTTTGTCATCAAACAGTAGGAGAACATTATTGGCTCCCTCCAGTTGTGGCTAGGTTACACAGGTTCTATTTTAAACATTTTAAGCCAAACTCATTGTAATGTGATATTATTGGGCCAGTTTGTCTAACTTAAGAAAAGGCCTATTATAGTGGAAATAGATCTGCTCCATTTCTTAAAAGTGTACATAAAACTCTGGAAAAGTTTAGAAATCTCAATTTTTTTTCCATCTAAAATGAGAGGAAAAAAGAAATTCTGCCTCTCCAAGAAAATTTAAAAATATAAGTTCAAATGTAATTAATTAGTAATGATAATATGAGTCCACTTCTAGAATTTTAAAACTTTTTCTATTAAAATTTAATTCATGTGGTATTATTTATTATATACCTCTATCACAGAAGATAAAAACAGGATCATACTTGTAATCAAGAAAAACAAAGTCTGAGGTAAAATGAATTAATCTACTTTGTTTCTCTGACAGTTGACATTCACTATTTGTTACGTTGAACAACTTACTTCACCACTAAATCTCATATTCCCTCACTTGTGAAGTAAAAATAAATGAAATAAAGGAGAAAGGGGTGGCAGAGGATGAGATGGTTGGATAGTATCATCAACTCAATGGACATGAAGTTGAGTAAGCTCCAGGAGATAGTGGACAGAGGAACCTGGCATGCTATAGTCCAGGGCTTCACAGAGTTGGGTATGACTTAGCAACTGAACACAACAAAGTAAAAATAATATGTAGTGCAAAGGTTATTTCAAGTATTCTGCTAATATTTATAATGTCTGGTAGAAATAAGTAATTAATTAAATATATTAAGGTAATCAAACCCAAAGTCTTATTGAGAAGATTGGTAAACAGGCTTCAATTAAAGCTGAAGGGTCAGATTATGATTTATTTATTTTATGTATAAATTTAACTGAATTCAACAACTAAAATTATGAAAACTTTGTTTTATAAGTAAAATAAAGACATAGATGTTAGTATATAGCCAATAAAACTAGAAATATGATGTCCACCTTCATATTCCAGGAATTTTAGTGTTAGCTTGCCTGGTTGGTTAGTTGTTTGAGATATCACTTGTCTGGGCATCTGTGTTGTATATTTTACTGAAAGGATTCCAACTGATATTTAACAAGTCATTTCAGTATTTATTAGCCATCAATTATGTATACAGTATACTAGGAACTAAGTGCAAAAAGATAAATGAAATTGTGTCTTGAAGAGTACATTAAGTAATACAAAGAATGGAATATAATTTAGAAATTCCAAGATTCACTCATGAGCTCTTAAATAGACACAGGGAAATATTCAGAGATGGTACACTTAGTTCATCCACTGGAGAGGTCAGGTGTAGTAGCTGAATTAATTTTTTTTAATTTTATTTTATTTTACTTTACAATACTGTATTGGTTTGCCATACACCAACATGAGTTCCCAATCTTGAACCCCCCTCCCACCTTCCTTCCCATACCATCTCTCTGGGTCATCCCAGTGCAAATTAGCCAGGTGAAACAAGTTGAAACAAAATTCCGGGCAGTGAGAAATACTCCTGTATGTGTGAGGAGATGGGAAGAACTTTCCGAGTTATGTGAGTGCTAAAGACAAGACTGAAGAGGTAAGGCTGGGTCCTAGAGTGTCCTTCATTCCATGCTAATATGATTACACTTGTCTAGTATGTAATGATGGAGCTATTGCAATTTTTAGATAGAAGGTAACAAACGCTGAACTGGAGCAAAACTTTTAAAGATTAAAACAATAGCAAAGATTCAAAAATATACTGTGAACAAAAAGCCCCACTGTATAGCACAGGGAACTATATCCAAACTCTTGGGATAAACCACAATGGAAAAGAATATTTGAAAAAAAGAATGTATATATGTGTAAAACTGAGTCTCTTTGCCGTACATCAGGGATTGACATAACATTGTAAATCAACTATACTTTAATAAAAATGTATAATATATATTACATATCATATATATATATATATATACACATTGTGAGTAAATCCACATTATGCAATGATTGTCACAATTTTATTTCTATAGCCATCCAGTGTGTTAAAACAGAACATGACTTTTGCTTAAATATAATTTTGATATATATTATATATTTTTACATAGCACTCGTTTTAGCAACAGTAGATTTATATTTTATTACAATGTTGGCATATTGCCTTATTCATCATTGTCAGATTTATCTGGCAGTTCTTGCAAATGTGTTTATCCTTATGAAGTTTAGAATTTACTATACTGTCTAGTGTATTGAGTCTTTCTTAGAAGTATTCATTAAATCTATTAATTCACATAGAAACCACAGGTTTCTTGACATCATGTGTTCCTACACAATAACAAAATACAATATTTTTTTTTAAAGTTTATTTATTTTTTATTTTTTTAAGGTAGGCATTATATTTATTGCATATCTTCCTAACACTCAATAGTTCAGTATGTTTTCTTCAAATGGGTCTTAGACATTTACTGATAAGTTTATACCAAGGTAGCTTCTCCTTTGTGTTACTATCAATGAAGTCTGTTCATCCATTATATTTAAAATTATTTTTACAATAGTAAAAAGGATTACAAAATAGATAGGCCTGTATTAAACATGAAGTTCTATCAAATTCTAACATTTGATTATCCTTGCTTCTGATTTTCCATAAAGAGGTCAAACATCACAGATATGATTGGAACCTCTGTGCACTCCTTAGACCACCTCCCAAGTGGCATTGCTATATAAAATTCAGGACTCTTCATTAAACTTGAACTCCAGATAAACAATGACTTAATTTTTATTATAGCTCATGTGATCTGCAATTTGAATGTATTTTTATTTGCTAAATCTGACAAGCTTAGCTGAATTTGTTTTATACCATTCTTAAAGATTTCAAAGTTTTACCTCTATGCGTTTTGTGATCTTAAGCACTTCACAGCATCATTTTACATGTCTTTAAAACATATAAATGATTTAAACATGTTTCCACTGGCTCATATCAAAGATTGATGCTTTTTCTCTTTAGCATACTCTGAACACTGGTATTTAGCTGGGTATGTCTGAGACATATGACTACTTATGTCTCTGTCAGGATCTTTGGAAACCCTGGATTGATATTTAGTGTATTTGACAACGTGTGTGACAAATTTCTTCAGTCGTGCCCGACTCTTCATGACCCCCACCCCCATGAACTGTAGATTGGCAGGCTCCTCTGTCCATGGCATTCTCCAGGCAAGAGTATTGGAGTGGGTGGCCATACCTTCCTCCAGGGGATCTTTCTGACCCAGGGATTGAATCCATATTTCTTTTGTCTCCTGTATTGGCAGGCAGGTTCTTTACCACTAGCGCCACCTTGGAAGCTTCTTAAATTGTGATTCAAGAGTACAGATATTCCTAGTTTTGTTAAAAACATGGTTTATATTTTTTCTTTTAATAATTTAAGAGTAGAAAAAGGGAAAGTGTCTCTGCTCTTTCTTTTTACAATTGAAATCCCTTTGTTTCTGAAAATTAATTGTGCCTTGAGTTTCATTCTAACAACTGGAATCAGAATCTTCAAGTGTGAAAGTGGTAAGTCACTTATTTTTGTCCAGCTCTTTGTGATCCCACAGACTGTAGCCTGTCATGATCCTCTGTCCATGGAATTCTCCAGGCAAGAATACTGGAGTAGCTATTCCCTTCTCGAGGGGATCTTCCGGACACAGGGATAGAACCCAGCTCTCCACAGTGCAGGCAGATTCTTTTACCTTCTGACCCACCAAGGAAGCCCCAGAATCTTTAAGGGTCAGTTCAAAGCTGTGTAAATTGACAAATACCACAGGTGATTCTGCTGCAGAAGTGAGACTCATGCCTCGATAGACCCATGCATCTATCAAACAAAGATAGAGGTGTTTAATATTATTTAAAAGATACTACTTGTGTCCTTTCTTTGTATTAATCATATGTACATTTTTAAGCATCTTGTTATATTTTTAAGATTCTTGCTGCTTCTAAAAAGTGGTATTTGATCAACTTCCATAAAACCTAGCACTTCTAATACAAGTTTATAAATGGCTTTATTAAATAGAGGCTAACTGAGATTTTGTAGGAAAGCTCAGTCTGTTTTGGTTCCGTTGGACTTTCTGATAATGGAATATTTTGGCCTGCAAAAAGTAATCAACATATCCTTTGAAATTTTAAACAATCTATTGATGATTTAAACATATTAAACTCAACAATATTTAGCCATCTTTGAAGAATAATCTTTTGCTCTACTACAACATATTATGCTCCAGTAAAATGAATGCTTTCCTGTTCCTCAATTATACATCGTGCTTTTCCTGATGCATCATTTTGCTCATACTCTTCAACTAAAGAGTTGAATACCTTTTAAACAGGTGAGATACCCTCACCTTAATTGATAAACATTAGCTATCTTTCTAAAGAACATTACCCAAATCAACTTCTCCTCCTCTTCCAAGATATTCAAGCCCAGATGTTGGTTCTGCATTTCTGAATCCTAAGGACAATCTGTTCATATTTTTTTTTCTTAGCATGCATATTATATTATTATACTGTAATAATTCGTGTACTTGGCATTTCACTTAGTAGCAGTTTGTGATAATAATAGTTAGAATTATAATATATGATAATTATTTTGTATTTGCTAAATGCCAGGCAGTGGATTAAGGTCGTCATTTGGTTTAATCAAACAAATATATTAATATAGACATATGTGTATGTGTGTACCCAGTCACTAAGTTGGGTCCAAAATTTGCAACCCCATGGACTGTAGCCCACCTGGCTCCTCTGTCCATAGAATTTTCCAGGCAAGAATACTGGAACAGGTTACCATTTCCTACTCTAGGGGGTCTTCCTGACCCAGGGATCAAATAAATAACGATATAAAATATGTGATTTTTTTTTTTATGAGGGCAAAATAAAGTTGAGTAGTACTTCCAAAATCACACAATTAGCAAAGGGCCAATACGTAAGCATGTCTCACTGTAGAGGCAGCATTCTTAACCACAAAACTCTGTAGTGCCATAGACGATCTACTACCTATATAGCATCTTGCTCAGTAACATTCACATGGCAAACCTAGGATATTTATTACAATGACTCACATTTAACTCCTACCACCAGTTTGAGCTTACTTAGGCTGGTTTACATAATTATAAATACGTGATTCTCAAGTCAACATTTTTGAATGCTTCTGTTTTTCCATTATACTTCTGAATTTTAACTAGAATATGTTCCCAGCTGGAGAACGTGACCTGACCACGAGTTCTTCTGCCTTCCCCTCCATTTCAGCAGACTCCAATTGCTTTGTAGATCTGAACTGACGGCCATCACATAAAGCAGCAAGAAGATGATTAGCCTGGAAAACTGACTTTTGTCAAGTTAATTACCAATGATAAACACAGACTTTGATTCATGAATATGGCTTTCAGCAGAGCTCTTAAAGTGAGATGTTAATCAGTAAACACTAATTTTTTTATAGTGTAATGGAAATGTCAAAAGGGGGGTTTTAGGGAAAACCCAGGCAAGAAAACCCCTGATGTGCACTGAAAGAATCACCAAATAGAAAAGAAGCATTAATTTTAGAGAAATGTTTTCAAGCCACTTGATCATGAAATGGACACAATTTAACTGCTGGAGTTGCAATCAGATCAATCATCAGTGCTCTTCACAGACACAGAGATCTTGGCATTAAAGGTGAATGCAAAAAATCAGGACAAAGAATAAAATATATTTCTATTAAATATAAATTTTAAAATGTATTATATGTGGTATTTTATCAAATTGGAAATATTCTGCAAATTTTCTTCCTATTTCAATGATGAACAAATACTTTTGGAAATAAAGACTTTTTCACACACAGTCAACCTACATCATTCATGCTGCTTTTCAAGCTTGTTGGCTTTCTTTGTGTCATGGTGTCAAAATCTCAAAATTCTTCCTCTCAGGAAAAGGATCTATCAGAACACTTCTGAAAATGATGGCATCATAGGAAAATATAACCCTTGTATTTTGCTGCCAAATATTTCCACTAAATATATTTTAATACCTGGAAAAAACTCTGACTTTTATAGCATATAAAGAATTCAAGCTTTGAATGTATATTTCAGATTTCATTTTTAAGCTATTTATTAATGATTGGGAAAAAAACAAAACCAGAAAATCAATGGAGCCTCATTTGGGTTTATAAACTCTTTGTTACTGGGCAACATTACATTCCTGAAACACTGTATTTTGTGTCTCAAAAAATGAAAATTAAATATGACATCAATCACAAAATATTATGACCAAATGCATCTACTTATAATATTCATAAATATCCTCTTCTGGTCTACCTATTTCCCTCAAAGCCCAAGTTCATTACCAGAAAGTGCATCTTTTTATAAACATGCAAAGACTGTGCCTCTAATTCCTCTATAGGTTACCACATCTATGACTGAAAAAATATGCTTTCTAGTAAAAATGTATGATGAAACCAATACAATATTGTAAAGTACTTAACCTCCAATTAAAATACATAAATTTATGTTAAAAAAATTTTAAAAAGTAAAGGATTAAAAAAAAAGAAAGCATTTGTAATGTTGTGTCTAATTAAAATATATACCAACTATATATATATACACACACCAACTCTATGAGTAAGGGCAGATAATGATACAAAATGCCTGCATCACTTATTAATTTATATGGGCAAAAATTAGTATTTTTATATGTAAGGGGACTATCAAAGAAAGTTACTGGATTGGGAGGTTTACATCAGCAAAATTATTTGAAAGAAAGGAATTTTATGGAATTAACTCTTATTAGTTTATCCAAACACACGATCAAAAAACATTTGTAAGCAAATCATTAAGAATTCAATGCTTTTCTTTGCCTTTCCTCAATAGAAGCACTAATAGAATTTCTGAGCAAATGTGGATTTCAATCTTCTTTTGCAGTAAAGACCATCAGAGTCAGTGATTCCATTTGACATTTTTTATATTAGAGAAAATAAATACAGTGCTGAAATATAGTTTTCCTGGCAGGCCATGAGCCTAGTCTACAAAACTGTGATACATTGTCCAGGACATCATTTTTAAAATTTGAGAATTTGAATACTGAATCAGTGAAACATATTTGATGCAATTTCATATACCACTGGAGAAGGAAATGGCAACCCACTCGAGTATTCTTGCCTAGAGGATCCTGTGGACAGAGGAGCCTGGTGGGCTGCTGTCTATGGGGCCGCAGAGAGTCAGATACGACTGAAGTGACTTAGCATGCACCATGCACTGGAGAAGGAAATGGCAACCCACTCCAGTATTTTTGCCTAGAGAATCCCAGGGACAAAGGAGCCTGGTGGGCTGCTGTCTATGGGGTCGCACGGAGTCAGACACGACTGAAGTGACTTAGCAGCAGCATATACCATCATGATTATAGATTCAAACGCTGTTACTATTCTATTCTGAACTGTGGGGCAGAAATTTTTCTCTTGAGATTGTATATCTCCATTTATCATTGATGTTTTCATTATTTCTCACATCAAATTATATTTGTGAAACTTAATTGGATGTTTTCAAAGATAACCATAAAGTCAATATAAAACCTCATAATAGCCCCATATCAGATGCTACACATATGGAATCCATTAAGGAAAAATAATTGCCTAAATTGACCCATGATAGGCTCAAAATTGCCTTAACCCTTCCACATAGTGAGGCAAATAATTTAAGAAGCAATTTCCGTAACTCTTCATTTGCAATTTAAAGTCTTTTATAGTATAAATTCTTTCAGTCATTGATTCAACAAATATTTGTAGAACTCACTCTGAACCAGGAATGTAATAATTACCAAAATCAAATATACATTCCCTAAGAGTGCATAGTTTAATGCAACATTACAAAGTAATATATGCATGTTATTTGCTCATTTTGTTCATTAGAATTAATTAGACAATTAAAACCACTAATAATCTCTCTAACTCAGAGATAGCCACAGCTGAAACCTGTGGCTTTATAAATAAGTATTTGTATATTTATAAGTTTGGAGCATATGAAATCTCTGATTTTGTAGAGAAGAAATTGTTGATAACACCAATATCATATACTTAAATCTATTAATACATTTGCATGTATGAGCCACAATCCTCTATATTTGTATATTTATTTTTTCATTATTTTTCCATAGTAAATAGTGGTAATGAATAGCACCACATTGCATATCTAGTCACATAAATCTACATATATGCCTCATTCTCCCCTCAAGAAAAATCCCTGTAGGCAAAATTCTTATATAGAGGATATGTACTTAATTTTTAATTTTTAAATTTACTTTTAAATCAGTGCTTCCATTTCTACTAAACTTGCATTGTTCTGAAACTAAGTTACTTTTCAACCATTTTCCCATGCTATCCTATTATCTATAGGATCAATTTTGGTCATTTTCCTTTTACTGAAAAACTTTCACTTCATCATATTTTTGCCTTTTCTTAACATATGACCGTCACAGTATTTTCTTTATCCTGAAGGAGGAAAACACCCCAAATATGTTGTTATACCCTCTCTATCATTCCTAACATAACATAGTGCCTTTCTCCCTTGTTTCCCTACACATTTTGCCCAAGGGATGGTCTATTTTACCAACCTTGTAAAGAACAAATATTGGATTAATTTAAAAACTGCATTTCCCCTCCTCACTTTTTTTTTTTCAAATTTATAAATGTTAACTTTTGCTTTTCATGATTTTTTCTTCTTTATTTTCCTTAAGCATTTTTTTCTTAATATTTTTCTTGATTAACTCAACACTAAGTTCACTTATTTTCAGTTTTTATTATGTAATTTTTTCTGAATATAGCTTAGGCCTATTGCATAATTTTATACATTTTTTTCTCTGCTATTTTTGAGCATCATATAATTGTAGAATTGGATCTCTACTTTCGTCAGGGTTAAGAAAGTTATTTACCTCAAATATGAAAATGTTCAGTTTGCCAAATGCAATGGATATTTAGAGTCATCCCCAATCCTTCTCATCTGACCTCCTTTCCTACAAGAAGGTAGACAGCTGAAAGTTTCAATAACTATGGGTGAATATGTGATCTACTTTTAACAATTAGATGTTAACTGAAGTCACTGGGTAGTACTACTGGGAAAGCTAAGGGTTTTTTCCCAATAGAGCTTGTATATATAGATATATATATATATTTAATAGGAGGATACTTACTTTACAATGTTGTGTTGGTTTCTTAGGTACAGAGGGAGGTGATGAATGATAAATGATAAAGTAAAGGCTAAAGCTTTGTGCATATGACCACATTCCAGGCAGGAACAAGGGGAAGGGCAGAGGACTGAAGGGACAAGACAGTCAATATACAAGCTCTGCCTTACAACAACATGAATGAGCTATGAATATGTGCTTGTATACTGCCTGGAATGTGGTCATATGCACAAAGCTTTAGCAGCCATCCTGAACACAAGGATGAAACCACACACTAAGCAGGACACTATAACCAGGGAGAAAGGACACAGATCCTTAAGGAAGTCCTGGAGCCACTCACAGGTATAAACTGCCTATCTCTGACTCCTTGACTCATGAGAAAGATAAAGCCTTTACTTTGTTTAAACCACTTTCATCAGATTTTTCTCTTTCTTGCAGTCAAAATTAGTTTTAATAGAAAACATGTCTGTAGTACATGTTGTCAGCCCCCTTCAAATCTCCTTTGCTGGTCAGTACATATGTCCCCCAGCTACTGTGAGTTCATGGCTATAGTTTCTTTGGAAAACTGTCCTGGACTAAGAAGAGCAGCTTTGGGAATGGACCACAGTGAAGTTATTCCTATATTTGTTAATATTATTATTATTACTATTAGATGCTTATTAAATATCTACTGAATCTCAAAGATCTGACTTTGATGTGTCAAAGTAAAATTATACTGGACAAATTTAAACAGGCAAGGAAGACTTTATTAGAACTATTGTAATAAAAAAAGAGACTGAACTCAACTCCATTGAAACAAGTGGTTGGAGAGTTTTTAGATAAGGGGTGAGCTAATAGAACATGTACTAGTAGACATGGAACAACAGACTGGTTTCAAATAGGAAAAGCAGCACATCAAGGCTGTATATTGTCACCCTGCTTATTTAACTTATATGCAGAGTACATCATGAGAAAGGTTGGGCTGGAGGAAACACAAGTTGGAATCAAGATTGCTGGGAGAAATATCAATAACTTCAGATACGCAGATGACACCACCCTCATGGCAGAAAGTGAAGAACTAATGAACCTCTTAATGAAAGTGAAAGAGGAGAGTGAAAAAGTTGGCTTAAAACTCAACATTCAGAAAACAAAGATCATGGCATCTGGTCCTATCACTTCATGGCAAATAAATGAGGAAACAGTGGAAACAGTGTCAGACTTTACTTTTTGGGGGCTCCAAAGTCACTACAAATGGTGACTGTACCATGAAATTAAAAGATGCTTGCTCCTTGGAAGAAAAGTTATGACCAACCTAGACAGCATATTAAAAAACAGAGACATTACTTTGCCAACAAAGGTCCGTCTAGTTAAAGCCATGGTTTTTCCAGTGGTCATGTATGTATGTGAGAGTTGGACTATAAAGAAAGCTGAGAGCGGAAGAATTGATGCTTTTGAGCTGTGGTGTTGAAGACTCTTGAGAGTCCCTTGGATTACAAGGAGAGCCAACCTGTCAATCCTAAAGGAAATCAGTCCTGAGTATTAATTGGAAGGACTGATGCTGAAACTGAAACTCCAATACTTTGGCTACCTGATGTGAAGGACTGACTTATTTGAAAAGAACCTGATGCTGGGAAAGATTGAAGGCAGGAGGAGAAGGGGACGACAGAGGATGAGACGGTTGGATGGCATCACCGACTCAATGGACATGAGTTTGAGTAAGCTCCAGGAGTTGGCAATGGACAGGGAGGCCTGGTGTGCTACAGTTCATGGGGTCACAAAGAGTCGGGCATGACTGAGTGACTGAACTGAACTGAGCTAGTAGAAAAGTACTAAAAGATGTTCGTGGGAGGTCACTGTGATTAGACCATCTGTTTGCTAACTGCTGCTTGTTGAGGTTAGTTTCCTACACTTCCACAGAAACTGAGAGTTGGTGGTGCCATATTTCTTGATGGCTATATTTTGAAAGAATGATTCCTAGGTCTTTGAAAAAGACATTCCTAGATTATAAAACTGGCAAAAGCTGAGGAATGATTTATACAAATTTCACAGGGGCAGAGAAAGAATTTTCAAGAAGTTTTCTAAAATAAATCCTTCAAGAAAAGGAAATCAGAGAGACCTATAGTCAGGAAAAGCCTCTCGAAAGTTAGTCAAGCTGAGGGGAACTTCAAGGCTATTTTGGTCACACTTCCTTTGGCTTTTGTTACTTTGGCCTCATACTTTTTCCAAGTTCAGGAAGAATTTCTTAAATACGTCATTTACATTACTGATTTTGTGAAATGCCATCAGTGGTCTCTATTTTTATTCAAGTTTTAAAATGGCAATTGTGGATTTCCATGTGGATTTTCTTATTTCAGATCATTCTCTCATTATGATTTTGCACCACTGTAAACTGCAGTGGTTTGATTTATTTCTTTGATTAAAATCAAAATTTAATTCATAAGTCAACCTAACATATTCTAAAATTTTCTATGGTGTTGTAGTAACAAATGCACAAGAATATACTCTATCTTTGTTTCAAAGGTCACTGTCTTTTGAATCAGAGTGTTTTTGTTTGTTGTGCTCACAGACAAGAGCATGCTTTTTAAATACTGAACGTTGAGACAGGTTCTGCAAAAAAAAAAAAAAAATTTGAGGGTCTATTTCCAAATCTTTCCAGTACAAATGAAAGGGTAAGGGAGTAGTTTTCAATCATGTTACTTTCATTATGCTAACAAGAGATCCAGGAGTCTAGGATGATATTGGAAAGAAACCAAGTAGAACTGGAGGAAGTCAGGACAGGATGTGCCAGTCTAATTTGAAGATGAGTTTTCTTTTTCTTTATTAAAAGAACATTAGTTGGCTGGGTCAGGCTCCTATTTTATGCCTGTTAAATTTTCTTGTAGAAATCAATGTGTTGCATTGTTATTTGGCTTTTAACAAAAAGCATTAGTGAATTTCTATCAGCATCGAGGATAGCATTTATCCATGGGAGAGGTACAGCAGGCACAATGTCTATGGTCCATGTTACTTTTAGGAGTTAACAAAAATGTTTTAATTTTAATTTGCTTTAAAAGAAGAGAAAACAGATGTAATATTAATAAATATATAAGAATAAATTAGCTTGGATTATATTTATCTTTATATTAAGTAAAGAAGATTGGAAAATATCATTTGTAATTATTTTTTATGGAGAAATGGACCCATAAAGGTAGAAGTGCCTGGGGTTCATGAAAATCACAATATGGTCTTCCACTTTCCTTTTTTGGTGAGTCTTTTCTAACACACACAGGGCTTCTTGGTCATGTTAGTAATTCCTTCATTCTAGTAAGATTTCACTACGTCTAGCAAAGACATATCAAAGTTTCTATTATGAATATCATCCTTTGCCATATTTACCACCCAAACTCCAATTTTGTAGCTTTTTATTGCTCATTTCAATGAGATTCTTACAGGACAAAGGATATGATCACCTTATGACCGTATTTAATGGCTTAGCTATAAAACTTGACTCATCAAGAGTAAACAATACACCAAGTATTTCATGAGACAAAACATTTTGTAGTTCCAATTTCCTCTGCTTCATGGAGAAGTTAAAACTAAGTCACATGTCAGTCAGCTGAGTGCTTCCAGTAATAAACATAAGTAAATAGCATGTTAAGACGCCTTCTTCATTAGATAATTGCTTTGATTATTAGATATATCTTAAAAAGATTATGAAAAAAATTATCCTATAGAAGGAAAATCTATATGAAATGAAATGAAATGAAAGCAACTCTCTTGAGTAGCTAAGAATGAATTATGTAGAATTCCATAGCATAAGAATAACGTTAGTCACTGGGGCTAGGGAAGAATAACTTCATAATAAGCAGCATAAGTGTGATTCTTATGTGTTAGGCATCTTCCAATATATGAATCATATGATGCAATTCTCCCACATTTCTATGTGGTAGCTGCTGTTATTATTATTTTCAGTTCAGTTCAGTTGCTCAGTCATGTCCAACTCGTTGCAGCCCCATGGAATGCAGCATGTGAAGCTTTTCTGTCCATCATCAACTAATGGAGCTTGTTCCAACTCATGTCCATTGAATTGGTGATGCCATCCAACCATTTCATCCTCTGTTACCCCTTTATCCTTCTGCCTTCAATCATGCCCAGCATCAGAGTCTTTCCCAATGGTTTGATCTCCTTACTGTCCAAGGGACTCCCAGGAGTCTCCTACACCACATTTCAAAAGCATCAATTCTTTGACTCTCAGCTTTCTTTATAGTCCATCTCTTCACACCCATACATGACTACTGGAAAAAACATAACTTCGACCATACAGAGCTTTTCTGGTAATATCTCTGCTTTTTAATATACATCTAGGTTTGTCATAACTTTTCTTCCAAGGAGCAAAGTGAAGTCGCTCAGTCATGTCCGACTCTTTGTGACCCGTGGACTGTAGCCCACCAAGCTCCTCCATCCACTGGATTCTCCAGGCAAGAATACTGGGGTGGGTTGCCATTTCCTTGTCCAGGGGATCTTCCTGATCCAGGGATCAAACCCAGGTCCCCCACATTGTAGGCAGATGCTTTAACCTCTGCATCACCAGGGAAGCCCTTAAATATAAGAATACAGTCTCTCTGAAAATCTCCTATAGAAACACGGAACTTCAGATCCAAGTACTAACATCAAAAATTTCAAGGGAGGAAAGGAAGCCAGGTTGAAAGAAGAAGCAGGAGGAGGCGGGAGACGGGGGGGCGAAAGGGGTGGCAGGCATTATGGGACTTTTCCCTGGGCCTCTAGAGAAGAGAGGACTGGAACTCAGCCCTACCAGAAATCAGATCAGATCAGAACCAGAATTCGAGTTCTCTGCCAAGAGGAGGTGATCAGTCTCCAATCCTCAGCTCAGGTTGAGGGCCCTTCAACCAGATTCCTGCATCCAGGACTGGGGGACTAGAAAAACAGGGAAGGATAGGAAGGGTTAAGGAAAGAGAGAGGGAAGGGGAGGGAGGTCAATAAAGTCTCTTGTTCCTTACTGATCAGGGCACTCTGGCCAGTTGTCTGCATCAGGAGGACACCAGGGACAAAAGGGTCCCAGTTGCGGCTGCTGGGTCTGGTCCATTGGCAGGCAAGCTGGCCCCTGAGTACCCCGAGTGGTCAGGATGTCAGTCTCAGCAAAGAAGAGTCTCGCCAGAGTTGCCATCTTTTGCAGGAAGGCAGACCCCTCCCAGGGCCCGAAACTGGGCTCTTGTCTCGGAAATGAACTGTCCGAGGAGACATATGTGCTGACAAAGCAAGAGACTTTATTAGGAAAGGGTCCCAGGGTGGAGAGCAGTAGGGTAAGGGAACCCAGGAGAACTGCTCTGCAGCGTGGCTTGCAATGTCAGGTTTTGGTTTTTTTTTCCCCAAGGAGCAAGCATCTTTTAATTCATTGGCTGCAGTCACCATCTGCAGTGATTTTAGAGCCCAAGAAGATAAAGTCTGTCACTGTTTCCATTGTTTCTCCATCTCTTTACCATGAAGTGATAAGACGTGATGGCATGATCTTTGTTTTTTGAATTTTGAGTTTTAAGCCAGCTTCTTCACTCTCCTCTTTCACTTTCATCAAAAGATTCTTTAGTTCTTCTTTGTTTTCTGCCATAATGGTGGTGTTATTTGCATATCAGATGTTATTGATATTTTTCCTGGAAATCTTGATTCCAGCTTGTGCTTCATCTAGTCTGGCATTTCGCATGATGTACTCTGCATATAAGTTACATAAGCAAGGTGACAATATATAGCCTTGACGTGCTCCTTTCCCAATTTACAACCAGTCCATTGTTCCATGTCCAGTTCTAACTGTTGCTTTTTGACCTGCATACAGATTTCTCAGGAAGTAGGTTAGGTGGTCTGGTATTTCCATCTCTTGAAGAATTTTCCAGTTTGTTGTGATCCATACAGTCAAAGGGTTTAGTGTAGTCAATAAAGCAGAAGTAGATATTTTTCTGGAACTCTCTTGCTTTTTCTATGATTCAAAGGATGTTGGCAATTTGATCTCTGGTTTCTCTGCCTTTTCTAAATCCGGCTTGAACATCTGGAAGTTCTGGCTTCTTGTACTGTTGAAGCCTAACTCAGAGAATTTTGAGCATTATTTTTGCTAGTGTGTGAGATGAATGCAACTGTGTGGTAGTCTGATATTCTTTGGCATTGCCTTTCTTTGGGATTGGAATGAAAACTGACCTTTTCCAGTCCTGTGACCACTGCTGAGTTTTCCAAATTGGTTGGCATATTGAGTGTAGCACTTTAATAGCATTGTCTTTTAGGATTTGAAATAGCTCAACTGGAATTCCATCACCTCCACTAACTTTGTTCATAGAGATCCTTCCTAAGGCCCACTTGACTTCACACTCCAGTACGTCTGGCTCTAGGTGAATGATCACACCCTCATGGTTATCTGTGTCATTAAGATCTTTTTTGTATAGTAGTTCTTCTCTTATTCTTGCCACCTCTTCTTAATATCTTCTGCTTCTGTCAGGTCCATAATATTTCTGTCCTTTCTTGTGTCCATCTTTGCATGAAATATTCCCTTGGTATCTCTAATTTTCTTAAAGAGCTCTCTAGTCTTTCCCATTCTGTTGTTTTCCTCTATTTCTTTGCACTGATCACTGAGGAAGGCTTTCTTATATCTCCTTGCTATTCTTTGGAAGTCTGCATTCAGATGGGTATATCTTTCCTGTTCTCCTTTGCCTTTCACTTCTCTTGTTTTCTCAGCTACTTGTAAGGCTTCCTCAGACAGCCATGTTGAGTTTTTGCATTTCTTCTTGGGGATGGTTTTGACCACCGTCTCCTATACAGTGTTATCAACCTCTGTCCATAGTTCTTCAGGCACTCTATCAGATCTAATCCCTTGAATCTATTTGTCACTTTCACTGTATAATCATAAAGGATTTGATTTAGGTCATACCTGAATGTTCTAGTAGTTTTTTTTTTTTCTACTTTCTTCAATTTAAGTCTGAATTTTACAATAAGAAGTTTATGATCTGAGCCACAGTCAGTTCCTGGTCTTGTTTTTGCTGACTGTATAGAGCTTTTCATCTTTGGTTGCAAAGAATATAATCAATTTTATTTTGGTATTGACCATATGATGACGTCCATGACCATCTGATGATGTCCAAATTTCATGGGACCGGATATGTTTTGAATTAGAATATTTCTGGAGTTTTTGGAATTTTGGAAGAATATATCTGTCTTGGACACAGGAGCCTGGGGGCTACAGTTCATGGAGCTGTAAGTGTTGAACACAACTTAGCAACTACACCACCACCACCATGTATCTGTCTGGCATAGTAACATATAATCAAAAATATCAATATTTCTTTAAGAAAAATTGTACATATTCACTTCAGATAGAATAAATAAGACAGAAATCATCTCAGATCAGTTCAGAACAGACTTGCTACCATAAGTTCAGGTCAAAAGCAGGTTTTATCACCAATGCTGTATATATCAAGCTTTTTTGAGTTACAGAATTATAAGAAAGGAAATGTTGACCTGCATTTTTTTTTTTTTGGTACTGTATGTAGCCGAACAATGAAGTACTTATTAGTTGATGGATAAGTCTGTTGTTCCCAACAGCTCAAATTTACGTAACATGCCTCAGTAGCAATCAGCACCTTTTGACAATAAATTACAGAGGGTACATTAAGAACTAGAACTGAGTACAAAAGTCAAATTGGCATTTCTCTTTGTCAATGAAAATAAGATATTTTAGAGTTATTTATGCAACATAAAGACTTTTAAAACTTAGAAAAAAAGATCTATAAGAGTTCTTAAGAGAGTAAAAATAGGAGAGAAACATGAGACAAAATAGGAGCTGGTCCTGAGTGCTTTTATGGCCATCACCCATGTAGCTTATTTCATTGAGTTTTTTTGGGGGGTATGTGATGGGAAAACCAAAAAGTTGAGCACTGGAGATGCTCAAGGACTGAGATACAAAGCATTGCATTCTTTATGTGGGCATTGCTACCTTAATTCTGATAAATGAGGACATCTTGATGAACTGTGATGCTTGGTGTTTGGAAAGAGAAGAAAGAGGATCAACTAATAAAGTTATCTCAAAAGGCAAAAATGTATTTTCCTAATTTTATATTTGATACAACAATCATAGCTGGTCTTCAATTTAAATAATCTGATGAGATTATTTTTTTAAATGTTGAATTACATTTAAAAAACTACTTGATTATAGCTACTTTTTCAAAGGGATTTATAATAGGATTCATATATCTGGCAACCATATTACCCTTGGCATTTCAAATAAAATTCAATTTTCAAAAACACAAAACAGCCATACAAACTAAATGTCACTTGACTGTGTGTCATAATATTTTTATACTGTTCTATACTCATGCATGCGTACACATACAGAGGCACACACACATAACCTTTGAAATGGGTATCTATTACTTAGATTCATATCTATCTATAGTACTGAAACATATGCTGAATTAAATCTTTGAAAGACAATGAAGAAGCTAGAACTTAAAAAATAAATTCAGTTCAGTCACTCAGTCATGTTCAACTCTTTGCGACCCTATGGATTGCAGCACACCAGGCTTCCCTGTCCACTATCAGCCCCCAGAGTCTGCTCAAACTCATGCCCATCGAGTTGGTGATGTCATCCAATCATCTCATCCTCTTAAAAGATCAAATTACTGCTAAGTATGTTCCTTTGAACTCTTTTTTTTTTTTTACTTCGACATTCTTTAGAGATAAACTTGAGTAAAGAATATAGAGAGTAGATTCATAAGCAGATTAGTCTAAGCACATAGTTGAATGTCAGCATCAGGACAAGCAAGGCAGATCTTTTAATAAAATGCTACTCTTTTAAACTTTAGCATGATGCCATGCTGTGCTATACTTAGTCACTCAGTTGTGTCCAACTCTCTTTGACCGCATGGACAATAGCCTTCCAGGCTCTTCTGTCCGTGGCAATTCTCCAGGCAAGATTACTCCAGTGGGGTGCCATGCCATCCTCCAGGGGATCTTCCCTATCCAGGGATTGAACCCAGTTCCCTACACTGCAGGTGGATTCTTTACCATCTGAACCACCAGGGAACTCCAAGAATACTAGAGTGAGTAGCCTATCCCTTCTCCAGGGCATCTTACTGACCCAGGAATAGAACCAGGGTCTCCTGCATTGCAGGCCGATTCTTTACCAGCTGAGCTACCAGGGAAGCCCTAGCATGATGCTAACACATGGTAAATACTTAATAAATACTTTCTTCGCTGCCTAAGAGTCTTGGCAGCTACATAACTAGTGTATTATATACTTCCTCTGAGGCATGAAAGAATACATTAAGCAAATAAGAATTATTTATTTTCTTGACCTCAAAGTGCAATGAGATAATGTGAGTTCCACAATTTTACATGAAATATAGTTAAGTTCTAGCCCTGATTCAAAGTTGAATGCTCCTTCATAAAAGTTACTGCTTCCTTTCTTTTAGCTGATATATTTAGTATCTGTATTTTATTTGCCAGATGATCAGGTTTAGAAGGTCTGATACTTGGAAGTTGCTTATAAAATAGCCTAGAAATTATATAGCAAATTTTTGGACTAAAGGAATTTTGTGGTGGCTAAATGATTGTGTCTATATATAAAGTTTCTTTAAATACTATAGTCTGAGAATATAACTAACCTCAATTTTAAATCAAAGTGACTATTATTTCATCTTCCCATTGTGTTCACATATTACTGATTTATTTAGCATGCTCTATTATTACAAAAGAATATCCATAAATATGCATTATCTCATGTGATGAATCAGCAACTGTTAAATTTTCTATCTTGAGTACATTATTTCCAGCTGAATGAACAACCCTTCTGTCCTCAAAGGACAAATAACTTTATAAATAACTTTAATTGTTCAATGTTCAAAAAGGTTTGAACTGTAGTAACATTCAGGTAATCAGATAATGGTGATTTAAAAAAGCAACTCTTAAAGATTTAACCCCCCCACACCATGAAGGAAAATAAAATTCAATGAAACTGTCTTCCTAAGGGCACCTTTGTAAAATATGCTTTGATGGAAAGAAATGCCAAATTTTTATCAGATGGGTAACCAGGGCCTAGAAATACACAAACTAGTCAGTTCAGATAAAGCTTTTCCAAAGCTTGGGAAAACTCTGAAAGATAGGTACAAAGTTAATCAGATCTGAGTCTAAATGCCACCTGTGACTTGTAGCGCTAAACATGTAATCTCTAGTGGCCTCAGTTTCTTCATCTGTAAAGAGGGGATAATTTCTGCCTCATAGTGCCACATAAGTACTCTGTTCAATCACACTGCTCCAGCATGCTAAGGAGGGACAGAGCACTTCAGCCCCTTCCCCAGAGGCCTGAATTCATTAAAGTCAACTTTTTGTTTGTTGGGCTCTATAGACAAGCCTGAATTCATTAAAGCCAACTCCTAGGGTTAACTGGAAAGCTCCAGTTTGCTTACCAGAGAAAGTACTGAAAAACCTTTCATAACACTTAGGACCACCTTTAAATCTATCCAGAGAGTTCTTGGTTTCAAATGAGAATATACATTGCTTTAAAAAGAGATATCCATCAGATGGAATAAAAGCAACATTATAAAGGCTGAATTTCACACAAAAACATAATTTTAAAAACAGAGAAAAAAATAAACCATAATCTACTGCACTTAGAAGCCAGTCAATAAAAAATTTTGAATTTGTCTTTCTAAGAGATAAAATATTTATTGTTGTCATCACTAAGTTGTGTCTGACTCTAGTGTAACTCCATGGACTATAGCTTGCCAAGCTTCTCTATCCATGGGATTTCCCAGAAAAGAACACTGGGGTGGGTGGCCATTTCCTTCTCCAGGGGAAATTTTCCACCCAGGAAATAAACCCATGTCTCCTGCTTTGACAAGTGGATTCTTTATCACTGAGCCACCTGGGAAGCCTATAGATAATATATATAACCAAAGAAATTCCATTTTACTTAGTGTCTTTAAACCTGATTAAAGAATGAATAATAGAAAGCTAGATGTGAAAAATCTAATTTTACAAAACAATTCATAAATACAATTATTTACAAGAGGCCCCCATTTTTGCTTAAGAAATACTAAAGAGCTACCTCCAATTACTAGGTACACTGCACTTATAGGAGTGATTTTATCCAATGGTGATTTTATATCAAATTTCAACCTAAACCAATGCAAGAAAAAAACATATTTTTTACAGAGAGCTATGACACTATTTTCTTGTGAAGTTTTAATGTTCCCTCAAGGAAACAATGGAATTGACTTGAGTAGAACAAATGAAGTATATTTGAAGATGATTTTATATTTGCTAATGTTGACACTCTTCTGATGATCAGAAATTCTCTCATTTTAAATATTAATTTATATGACTAGTTGATGTTAAAGAGCTTATTCCAGAACTTACAGCAAGAAAACATTTTTAAGTTGGAAAGTCAATATATACAAAAAATATATTAATAGTGACCATACTATATGACAGATATTGTTCTAAGCTCTTTACAGGAAAAGTAGCATGACATTCATTTTAGTTAAGTTTAGTGAATTTTTTATTTTAGTTTAGTGAATAGACTTTATTGATTTATCATTTCTATAACCATGGGAATAGATCATAGTTGGTTTCAACCATAATTACAGCAGTAATTATTTTGTAGCTAGACTATCTGCCTACCTTTGGATGCCCTTTGCAATGCAGGTTAAGCCTATGAGTTCCAGACATGCACAGAAAATGTAGATAGTGTTCCTATCTCCAGACACACATATTACCCACATCCAATGCAGATACCACCCTTATGGCAGAAAGTGAAGAGGAACTAAAAAGCCTCTTGATGAAAGTGAAAGAGGAGAGTGAAAAAGTTGGCTTAAAGCTCAACATTCAGAAAACGAAGATCATAGCATCTGGTCCCAACATTCAGAAAACGAAGATCATAGCATCTGGTCCCATCACTTCATGGGAAATAGATGGGGAAATAGTGGAAACAGTGTCAGACTTTATTTTTTGGGCTCCAAAATCACTGCAGATGGTGATTGCAGCCATGAAATTAAAAGACGCTTACTCCTTGGAAGAAAAGTTATGACCAACCTAGACAGCATATTCAAAAGCAGAGACATTACTTTGCCGACTAAGGTCCGCCTAGTCAAGGCTATGGTTTTTCCTGTGGTCATGTATGGATGTGAGAGTTGGACTGTGAAGAAGGCTGATTGCTGAAGAATTGATGCTTTTGAACTGTAGTGTTGGAGAAGACTCTTGAGAGTTCCTTGGACTGCAAGAAGCTCCAACCAGTCCATCCTAAAGTAGATCAGTGCTGGTGTTCTTTGGAAGGAATGATGCTAAAGCTGAAACTCCAGTACTTTGGCCGCCTGATGCGAAGAGCTGACTTATTTGAAAAGACCCTGATGCTGGGAAATTTTGAGGGCAGGAGGAAAAGGGGACGACAGAGGATGAGTTGGTTGGATACCATCACCCACTCAATGGACACTGATTTGGGTGGACTCCAGTAGTTGGTGATGAACAGGGAGGCCTGGTGTGCTGCAGTTCATGGGGTCACAAAGAGTCGGACACGACTGAGTGACTGAACTGAACTGATCTGAGGCAGATGACACCACCCTTGTGGCAGAAAGTGAAGAGGAACTAAAAAGTCTCTTGATGAAGATGAAAGAGGAGAGTGAAAAAACTGGCTGAAAAATCAGCATTGAGAAAACTAAGATCATGGTATCTGGTCCCATCACTTCATGGCAAATAGATGGGGAAACAATGGAAACAGTGACAGACTTTATTTTCTTGGGCTCCAAAATCACAACAGATGGTGACTGTAGCCATGCAAATAAAAGATGCTTGATCCTTGGAAGAAAAGCTATGACAAACCTAGACAGTCTACTAAAAAAACAGAGACATTACTTTGCTGCCCAAGGTCTGAATAGTCAGAGCTATGGTTTTTTCTGTAGTCATGTATGGATGTGACAGTTGGACCATGAAGAAGGCTGAGTGCTGAAGAACTGATGCTTTTGAATTGTGGTGTTGCAGAAGACTGTGTAGTGTCCTTTGGACTGCAAGGAGATCAAACCAGCCAAAATTCTAAAAGAAATCAGTCCAGAATATTCGTTTGTGGAACTGATGCTGAAGGTGACACTCCAATTCTTTGGCCACCTGCTATGAAGAGCCAACTCATTGGGAAAGACCCTGATGCTGGGAAAGATTGAAAGTAGGAGGAGAAGGGGATGTTGGAGGACAGGATGTTTGACTTAATGACTCAATGGACATGAGTTTGAGCAAGCTCCGGGAGATGTTGAAGGACAGGAAGCCGGATGTGCTGCAGTCCATGGGGTCACAAATAGCTGGCTTGACTGAGCTACTGAACAACACTGCTGGATAGAACTCAACATGGTGGGCAATTTAAATGTCAGAATAAGGATCCAAAAAGCTGTGGCAGGGGCATTCATTCTTGTGCCGAGACAGAAAATAAGTCGGAGCCCTATTCCTAGACTAAATAAGTATTTTAGTTATAAGGTCTAGGGGACATAATGAAAAGGCAAAAATAAGGATAGTTAATTGTAAGGGAAATACCATATAGTTAGGAACCAGGAGAGGCATGTTTTAGTTTTAACTTGGTAACAAAGTTGTCTTTAATATTCCTGTGCTTCATTTTCTTCACCTGTTCACTAGAAATTAAACTCCTACCCAAAGTAACCAACTTACTTAATTATTTTGAAAATTAAATTCAATAATGCATATGAACATGCCTTGTAAATAGCAGTGTGCTATACAGGCATTTTAACATTATTAAGAAACTCTTCCTGCTATTTTATTCACAGGGTTCATGTCAAGGTTCCCAGTTTAAATGTCACTCACCAACTATGGATAAAGGCACTAATATGCTAAAACATGATAGCTAATTACATAAATTTATTCAACCATGAAATTACTTTGTTAATACATAAAAGAACAGGTTTGCTATTTGTATTCTTGCAAATGAATACATCTGTGTAAAGAGTGACCTTCACAGGACACTTCATTTTCTTTCTTTATTCTTTTCCTAATAATATAATATTTGCAGACATAACTCTCTACCACTTGTAAAAACACAGTGAGAGTCATCTAATTTTACATCCATGGTCAAGGGCAATAATGATGAAACATGACCTATTAATACAGAGCATAATTAAAGAATGTAAATGTTCTTTCTATGGGTTGGATAGTCATTTTTCTTTTGTTTCTATTATTGGTACAAAGCCAATAATGTGAAAAAAAAGAGATATTAATGTGACACTCTTTTATAGCATATAAAAAGAGTTTCTCTTTGGGTTTTTCTTTGAATTATTTTANAGATGGAGAAACTCTATACAGTCAGCAAAAACAAGACCAGGAGCTGACTATGGCTCAGATCATGAAATCCTTACTGCCAAATTCAGACTGAAATTGAAGAAAGTAGTGAAAAACCACTAGACCATTCAGGTATGACCTAAATCAAATCCCTTATGATTCTACAGGGCAAGTGAGAAATAGATTTAAGGGACTAGATCTGTTAGACAGAGTGCCTGATGAACTATAGATGGAGGTCCCTGACATAGTACAGGAGACAGGGATCAAGACCATCCCCAAGAAAAAGAAATGCAAAGAAGCAAAATGGCTTTCTGTGACCTAAATCAAATCCCTTATGATTCTACAGGGCAAGTGAGAAATAGATTTAAGGGACTAGATCTGTTAGACAGAGTGCCTGATGAACTATAGATGGAGGTCCCTGACATAGTACAGGAGACAGGGATCAAGACCATCCCCAAGAAAAAGAAATGCAAAGAAGCAAAATGGCTTTCTGAGGAGGGTTTACAAATAGCTACGAAAAGAAGAGAAGTGAAAAGCAAAGGAGAAAAGGAAAGATATAAGCATCTGAATGCAGAGTTCCAAAGAATAGTAAGGAGAGATAAAAAAGCCTTCCTCAGTGATCATTGAAAAGAAATAGAGGAAAAGAACAGAATGGGAAAGACTAGAGATATTTTCAAGAAAATGAGAGATACCAAGGGAAAATTTCATGCAAAGGGCTCAATAAAGGACAGAAATAGTATGGATCTAACAGAAGCAGAAGATACTAAGAAGAGGTGGCAAGAATACACAAATGAATTGTACAAAAAAAATCTTCATGACACAGATAATCACGATGGTGTGATCACTCACCTAGACCCAGACATCTTGGAATGTGAAGTCAAAGGGGACTCAGAAATCATCACTGTGAACAAAGCTAGTGGAGGTGATGGAATTCCAGTTGAGCTATTTCAAAACCTGGAAGATGATGCTGTGAAAGTGCTGCACTCAATATGCCAGAAAATTTGGAAAACTCAGCAGTGGCCACAGAACTGGAAAATGTCAATTTTCATTCCAATCCAAAGAAAGGCAATGTCAAAGAATGCTCAAACTACCGCACAATTGCACTCATCTCAGGTGGCTCAGAGGTTAAAGCGTCTGCCTCCAATGCGGGAGACCTGGGTTCGATCCCTGGGTCAGAAAGATCCCTGGAGAAGGAAATGGCAACCCACTCCAGTATTCTTGCTTGGAGAATCCCATGGACTGAGGAGCTTGGTGGGCTGCAGTCCACGGGGTCACAAAGAGTCGGACACGACTGAGTGACTTTACTTACTCACATGCTAGTAAAGTAATGCTCAAAATTCTCCAAGCCAGGCTTCAGCAATACGTGAACTATGAACTTCCAGATGTTCAAGCTGGTTTTAGAAAAGGCAGAGGAACCAGAGATCACATTATCAACATCCACTGGATCATCGTAAAAACAAGAGAGTTCCAGAAAAACATCTATTTCTGCTTTATTGACTATGCCAAAGCATTGGACTGTCTGGATCACAATAAACTGTGGAAAATTCTGAAAGAGATGGGAATACCAGACCACCTGACCTGCCCCTTGAGAAATCTGTATCCAGGTGAGGAAGAAACAGGTAGAACTGGACATGGAACAAGAGACAGGTTCCAAATAGGAAAAGGAGTACGTCAAGGCTGTATATTGTCACCCTGCTTATGTACCTTATATGCAGAGTACATCATGAGAAACTCTGGGCTGGAAGAAGCACAAGCTGGAATCAAGATTGCCGGCAGAAATATCAATAACCTCAGATATGCAGATGACACCACCCTTATGGCAGAAAGTGAAGAGGAGCTAAAAATCCTCTTGATGAAAGTGAAAGAGGAAAGCGAAAAAGTTGGCTTAAAGCTCAACATTCAGAAAACGAAGATCATGCCATCCGGTCCCATCACTTCATGAGAAACAGATGGGGAAACAGTGTCAGACTTTATTTTTGGTGGGCTCCAAAATCACTGCAGATTGTGATTGCAGCCATGAAATTAAAAGA